>OZ010579.1:82780912-82805912 GCA_963932145.1 Acanthosepion lycidas
TGTTTTCCATGTATTTCTCATGTTCGTATAAATAATCCTGGGTTCAAATTCAAACTTCTTTAGTTCCCTAATTATTTAATATTCAATGCGAAACAAAGGGTTCATAAAATATTCCGAAACAAAAGAACAGCCCCTCCAGGAAAAATAAATGAATGAAAAAATATATCACCATAACAACTAATTCTATTGCATCTAAAATATAAAAGAATCTATGCAAACTCAATATAAAATTTGTTGCTACTACATCCAAAATAATAAAAGAATTAGTCAATACTAAACAAAAATAAGATAAAACATGAAGGAGTAATTTCCTCCATCGCCTGTAATAATTGTCACAAAATATACATAGGGGAAACCGCAATGAATCTAAATAAAAGATTATATGAACAGAAAAGGGGTATTTTCCAAAACGATACGTCGAATGCGTTGGTTGGCCACCCTAAAGAGACTGACCACAATTTTAACTTAAGATATGCCACACCGATAACAAAATAAAAATAGAAAAACATTTCACTACGACGTAAATTTTTAGAGAATGCTTAGTTGAAAAGGTCATCTACACTAAATTTGAGAACTGACTCCTTCAACATTTGACCAATTCTTGCAGAGATTCAATTATGAGAGTGTGGGATACCTAGTAATAAAAGTGATGGAAAGTATAGGAAAATACTCAAAATTAATTCAGCAATATATATATATATATATATATATATATATATATATATATATATATATATATATGTGTGTGACTGTGTTTGTGTGTCTGTCTCTCTGTCTCTCTGTGTGTGCGCGCGTGTGAGTGTGTGTGTGTGAGAGATAGAGAAAGAGAGATATAACGATATAGTAATGTGCCATTGTCTTTAAAAAATGACGGTAATTGTTAGAAAGTTTTACTAGTGAGATGTAATGAAACAAAAAATCGGAAATAAAGAATTCACAACTAAAAATAGACCCCTATGACCGGTTTTATAAATCCATTCCTTAATATTTTAGAACAAATAATATTTGCTACGACAAAGCCTATTTTAAGACCAAATTGAAGCAAGACGGTCACTTAATATACATATGGAAGGACTGTTGTACTCATCTTTGCTGCAATATTCCCGACGATCGGCCATTGTATGATCCGGCTCCATAGCCCAATGGATAAAATCCTTGGTTGAATCCAATGAATTTACCTTAAGAGTAAATATAAATCCAAGTGAATGCTATTACTTAAAATTAACTGTATACTTTCTTATACCGCATGCCGGGATATATAAGCCATATAGAAAATCTATAAAACCATACCAAAGAATTTAAAAATTACATGAAAAATGATGACCAATACCTGGCGAAAGCTGTGGTGAACAAAAATTTGATTGAAAGGGTGGTACTGATACTGAGCTATCCGCAAAAGGCATGGAATGTGGAACTAGAACAATCTATCCCGGTGGACAAAATAAAGGTTTCAGTTCGAACTTCCACTCACCTGAAGAAGGCGGGAGCGTACAACAGCTGAAACGTCGAGAATATCGCAACTCAGTAGAAGTCATACTTCGATACTGAATTTCCAAGACTACACACACACACACACACACACATATATATATATATATATATATATATATATATATATATATGTTGGTGCAAAAATAATGACGTTATAATGTCGTTTTTTGACGTAGTTTTTAACGTCAAAAAACGACATTATTACGTCATTATTTTTACACAAACCTAATATATATATATATATATATATATATATATATATATATATATATATATATATATATTATTATTATTATTATTATTATTATTATTGCTACTAACCGCATTTTCCGGATCTTACTACCAATTGTATTATTGTGTAAATACATTTATTTGTTATATTTCATTCCTGCGTTTGTCATTCATTGGAGACCGGATTTCATCTTGGAATTCACAACACTTCCTAACATTTTTATACAGAAGTGGAACGTCAACATCTTTACACAAGTTACATGCGGTCCATGCAAAGCGTCTTTATTGTTGTTATTTCAACATTTCGTGTGGAAGGTCCAACGGCCGAAACGTGGTTATAACAGCAATAAATATGAGGACAATAGTCTGCATGTAAATAAATCAAATAATGATAACTTTCACCTCGGAAAATCAGATAGAATATAGTCAACATCTTTATTAAGACATTATTTTCTTTTCGAGTAACATATGTTATCTATTTTAATTGTTACTGCTGATGGAAGTCATCATATGATGTACTTTCCGTTATTTGGTCGACTTATTCGTTTGTGAGGCTACGAGTTCTGAACAAGTATTGTTCTCGCTAAGACCTACATACTTCATTCACTCGAAGTCAAATGTTACTTCGAGTTACAAGTGACTGGAGGGCGCAGAGAATCATGGTATCACCATTTAGGCCACGAGAAAAGAAAAATAATTGAACATTGCATTCACACACTCACACACATACAGACACCTATTCATTTTAATTCTTTTTTTTATTTTTTATTTTTCACAAAGGTTTTCTTGATTTGATTCACTTGTCTTGATCTGGTAGGGATCTATTAATTTTCTTTTATCGTAAATTTCCAGAATTTTATATCGTATTTTTCCATCTCGCCTCGTTTTGGTCTTTCTTTGATTTTTCCCTGTTATACATTAGCCAGCTTGCCGTTCACACAAATTCTAACAATTTCGTATTGAACGCGAGAATCGCCCAAGATCTGCATAGTCGTTGCAGATAGCTTGATGAATAGAGTTTTTTTGTTTTTCTTTTTTTTCTCAGCTTATTCCTCTTAAATCATTCTGGGCATTCTGCTCTATTTTTGATGTTATTTTTAAGAAATTCGCTTGGCATTTTTTGTTCTTTAGCCACGATATTTCTTACATATTTTTTTATTAATTCGCATATTGTTTTAATATTTATTTTTATTATAATTCGTTTAATATTATCAGCTTTTTTTTGCTCGTCATCTAATAGGGCTTTCTTTGTATTTTCCTACATTTTCTTCTTGAGCTTCTGCATTAGCTCTTGTTCGCACTCTCCCTATTTTTTCTTTGATTACTCTCACCTCCCACTATTTCCCTTCGTCCTCAACTGAACACACGCTTTTAATTCTCCTTTATTCTCATCTGCTTTCGTTATTCTTCATTACTCTTTATATCTTGCCCACTATCTCAACTTTTCATTTTCTCTTTCTTTTCAGTTCCACAGATGTTTAGTTCCCTGTTATTATACACCTTCTCTTTCTACGTAATAAGTGACGATTCGTACTTTCGTTTCCTCTCTCACTCCTGCTTATTTTTTTTATAATAATCTTTCAAGCGACTATTCATCTTCTACACCAGTTTAATGTTTTCCTCTCTCCCTATCCGTCTCCTTTTTAATTTATTTCGTCTATATTCCATTCACACTCTTCTTTCTTTTTAACGATTTCATTCTCTCACCTATTCTTCTTCCTCCTCATTACCGCCATCTTTCATTTTTCAACACTCTCACCCGCGTTTTATTTTATTTTCTATATACTCTTTCTCTTTTTCGATGCTTACGTTTTCATTCTTTTCCCTCTCTACTCCATCCAGGATATTCTCCTCTTCTCACTAGCAATTTTTTCCTGTTTTTTTTTCTCTTAGAAATCTTTTACATTTCCTCCTCCTATTTACAAATTCTTTTTATTAGGTTGGTGCAAAAATAATGACGTAATAATGTCGTTTTTTGACGTATTTTTTAACGTCAAAAACGACATTATTACGTCATTATTTTTGCACCAACCTACTATATCTTAACCTATTTCTCCGCTTTTGTCTTCTCACTAACCTTACTCTCTCCTTACTCTCCTTTTATTATTCTTCTACGGTCTCACATCTTTTCCTACTCTTACTCTTTTTTTTACCTTTTTTTCTTTTTTGTTCTTTATCTACTTCTACGACTCCCAACTCTCCCTCTATTTTTCCTTCTTCTCATTCTATCTCTCCCGCTCACTCTTGATGTTTCTCTTCCCTCCACACGTTTTTTGTGTCACTTCCTTTCCTATTTCTTCTTTTCTTTATCCTCTTCCACTTTCACTCTTTCATTTCGAATTCTACTCGTTCAATCTTCTACTTCTTCTTCTCCTCCTCCTATCCTAACACATATTCCACCTCCTTCTGACTGATTATATATTCCGTCTCTCCATCGAAATCAACTTTTATCTTTTCTGTTACTTGTTCTCATCCATAATTCTATATTTTTCGCTGCAGTTTTTTTTTTCTTTTCTGTACGGATTACATTAAACCTTTCTACATCATCCCGACATCCTCTTGATTTTAGTCATTGTTGTTTTTGTCATCATTTTTCTCTTCATTCTTTTTCTTCTGCAATATCTTTTTTCGTACTCTTTTTTCTCCCATTTTCTCGAGTTAAAATACCCTTAAATATTTTAAAGGTCAATTTTTATTCAATCTCTTCCTTTTTCTCCACATGACCTTTCCTTTCTTCTTCTTCTATTACTGCTACTACTATTACTACTACTACTACTACTACTACTACTACTACTACTACTACTACTACTACTCTTACGACTATGCAGCTATTATGTTTTCGTATATTTTTCTATAATTTCCTTTTACATTCGCTCCTCCCCTCTTTTACGTTTATCACATTCGTTTCAATCAAATACAGTAAAATATTTAAAGAGAACAGTTAAAGACGCAGAGGGATATACAGTAAAAACCTTATGTGCCAGCCCTAATCAAGCTTGCTTCAGCACACATCCGAAAGTGTTCTCTCCTCTACACGATTGCCGCATTAATTCGTCTGTTCAAGCTGTTTTTTTTCCCTCTTCATAAAAGGCACCCTACGAAACAGCCTTGAACAATTTGCCGATTTATAACGAATATGATTCCATGGATTAAGAAAGCACTCATTTGTCGGTTTGTATCAAAATTTAACAAAAAAAAAAAAGAAACAAACAAACAAAAGAAATTCCTGATTTCCCATCGGTGCAAAAATCTGTGAAAGATTAAGAGAGAAATTAGCTTTAATTCGACCAAAACGAATATATTCGTTTTCCTTTCCTACTTACTCATTAATTAGTGTGCCTGTCCAGTGTCAGTTCACTCTTCTTTTGCTAGAGGTAACATATAACGAAATGCCGACTGCCATAGGATCGAGTCATCGGTGACTAAACTCTTTTCTTCACCAGGATTTTTTGGTGAGGATTGTAGATAGGAAACTAGCAGGATTCAAAATCTGTCAAAGAGAGGATAAATTATCTTCTATGGTAAAAGGCCATCTATTATAATCGGTTAAAATGAACTGTGCTACCATATATAGAGCTAATGCAGTGATGACACTACATTGCAGTGTGAGGACGGCTTGCTAGCCTGAAAACAACGTCCCGTGCAATAATATCCTACGATGTAATCATTGGTTACGAGTCAGTAACCACGGTGAGGACGCTGGCTATGGTTGACCTGACAGAGATAGGATCCCAGCAGACTTACGTGGCCAAGGTATGCTGTGAATGATATGAAAACCTATCGGCTTTCAAATCAAGAATGTTGAAAGAACTGCTCTGGTGTTGAGCTATACTTTTTCTTTTATGTGCCGTCCATTTGGGACCCAGTCGTTCATTACTCTCCACAACCTCCTGTCCGTTGCAGCTCCGAATTAATTTCTCTTTCTGCCACTTCTCCCAAAACCTGTTCTAACATTCATCAAATATTTAACGCGACGCTTTCCTTTGTCCTTTCCCCACCTCAATCTGTCCTGTGAGTATCAGATTTTCTAATCACTCCTTCCTCATTACGTGCCACCAAAACTTCAACTGACGTTAAGTATAATATCCTTTTTGTTTCTATTTTCTGTAAAACGTCGACGTTGCCGTTGCTCACATATTCGGTTCAAGATATCCCCAGCAACTTTCTGTAGAACCGCATTTCTATTGCTTCAAGTCTTTTTTCCTATTTGAGGAGATTGTCCAACATTTACTGTCGTATAGAAGGACACATATCACGTAACAGTTCAATAGTCTTTTCTTCATTTCAAACAAAGTTTTTTCTGTTTCTTAATACTTAGCTTAGCTTTTAGAATGCATCTTTGGCCATCCCAATGTATCTTGGGTTCTCACTGTCATACTTTCAACCATCTGTTAGAACACATCCCAGATATTTAATTTTTTTGTATTTTTTTGATTATATTATCTTCAATTTGAAATTTGCATTTTGGGCACATTTTTTGTTAACAGCCATACATTTCGTCTTCTTTTAGCTCATATTTAGCCCTTTTTTCCTCGCTTTCCTTCGCTACATTCTGTAGGAGCTTTTGCAGTTCCCTTTCCGTCTCTGCTATCAACTTCTGTCAGCTGCATACCTTATATTGTTAAGATTGTGCCCACTAATAATAAATCATGGTAGGACTGCTAATTCTCTCACAATTACCTCGAAAACAAACCCAGTCATGAGATTGATTAAAATGTTGATGGTACCATAGCTTAAAATGTGACGAATTATTAAACTGATATTACAATTGCAGTGGTTATTTCTAATTTTATGTGTAATAAACATTCCCATCTAGACGTAACAAAGGTCCCATATTTTTTTTTATCATTTTATAAAAGCATTTTTCGACACTTCGACCTGGTGTAATGTTTAACAAGCTTGGCTCGCTAGATAATTACGAGTAAATAGTGAGTTCGTTCCTCAATGAGTGACCCATAATTTCGACCTTGTGCCGCATCTAAGCTACGCTTAGAAAATCACCATATATATCGTAATGGAATACTTCGACCTAGTGTAAAATATAAAAAAGCTTGTCCCGGTAGATCAGTTACGATTGAACAGTGACTTCCATCTTAAGTGGGTGCCCTGTAGTTTCGAACATCGTGCCACACCTAAGCTACACTTAGAAAACCATCATACATATTGTAATGCAAACAAAAATTCCATCACGTTTCTCATTACTTAATAGTACATATATAACTGCAGGTGTTGAACTGTGGTAGCCTGAGGGAATAAATCATTCTTCAGTCTAGCTTAGAAATTAGATCTATTTTTCTACTAGAATGGTTGCCAGCTGAGGTTAGGCAGCCAATCGATTTCTATTGTTATATCTTTATCATCCGGTGGTGTATAAAATATTGAATGCATAATTTCCCTAATGGTATTTATGATTAAGGGAACGCACCAGTCTTGATTAGAAATCGAACTCAGATCACCAATTCATTTTTCTGAGTGTCTAACAATTAAACTACTCGCACATACAGTGAAATAAAAACCGTAAAATATGTAAACCTTAAATGCACATTTTATGTCAATTCCAAAATTAATATTCCATTATATTCTCATAACCTTACTAAATTTTATAGTGACTGTTTTTAAGTTAACACTGAACATAAACGATTTTAGATGATTTGTTAAAACATCAGATTTAATGATTTAAAACAATTTTCGAAGAATGTCTGCGTAATTCTAAGTATATGCATATTGTTAAGTATCCATAATCCCGCTAGAAATATCACTATATCATATTTTCCATGCAAAAGGATGAACAGCCACTTATAAATGCCCACCGTATTTTAGAAGGTATATTTATTTTGAACGCTACAACTAAACTAAATCTCCAGTGAAAGAAAATACCAAAACTTTGTATTACACTTCAACCCTGACCATAATAAACTTAAGATTCCTGCAGAAATAGAACATATATAAATATTCATCACGAATTCTTTCGTCAAACATAAATAATAATGAACATATTGACGATAAAATTAAGAAAGATATTAAAAAGCTAATGAATAATAAAACGTCAGTCGACTTTGAAGCTGAATATTTTTAAAATAGCTGGTATTCTCATCGAATTCAGTAACAAATTTATCTATGAAAGAAATCTGGAATCAGAAATACATCCCCAAATGGGTCTTTAACACACATTAATGCATTAAGGAAACAAAAGGGTAGCCCTTGAGACCCTCACGCATAGAGATATATGTAAAGTGGGTCCATCATGGTGAAAGTATTAATAAACATTATATTAACTAGCCTCTTATGATTTTATGAAAGTCAACTCCTCAACACAGTTCAGTTTTCAATCCGGTAAGAGATGCAATGATGGAGTATATATCATCAAAAAATTTCAAGAAATTGCATATACATCTCTAATAGGAAACTGTATGCCAGCTTCGTTGACCTGACAGAAGCATATAACCACATTAAGAGAGACTTTCTGTTCTCATCCGTTAGAAAATACCTTCCAAGCTCCAAAACCACAGTATTGATCGACAGAATCTTACAAGTCTGATGAGGACCCCAATGTAGAAACATTTCAGACCTCGTAAGGATTACTATAAGGAGAAAACAAGTGCACCAGTCTATACATTCATTTATATTTTTTTAAGATTTCTCTATCAAAAGAATGTTGGGTTTGCTTTCATGAGAAAATATTTTTTTTTTTTTTAAATCTAGATACACGAAAAAAACCACAATAATATCAAACGATCAAAAGATCCATATAAAAAAATGCCCTGGTCTAAAAAAAAACAACAAAAAAAAATCACTTGAGTCACATTTCAACCTTTTCACCTCTCACCAGACTAAACTTAAGATGCCCACCTGAATAGAAGATATAACAATATAGATCCAATCATTACAAAGTCCGTTTTCAAACATAAAGAATAATGAACCTACTAATGTATTATGGAAACAAAAAAGGTAGCGCTCAAAACCCTCACACACATAGAGATATATGTCAAATAGATCCATCATGGTGATAATATTAATACACTCTCATTATTTTGTTTTGTTTTCATTCTTGTAAGCGATTTAATGAGATTTTAGAGAGGTTGCAAACAAGGGAAAGACCTATACTTAATATCAGGAAGAGGCAGCTGAAGTTTCTGGGACACATAATGAGGAAGGAGGGCCCGGAGAACCTGATACTCACGGGTTGAATAGAGAGAAAAATAGAAAAGTGATAGCAGCGCGTGACATACCTGTCAAGTTGAGCAGGCGGATGAGAGAACATGGTCTGGGGGAGGAAGCAGAGGGAAAGAACTTGGTGAGGGATAGAGGAAAGTGGAGAGTCATAATCGCCTATGACTTGAAAGGAGATGTCACATAAAAAAAAAATTAAAAGATAAGGGATTCGATGATGGTATATATGTCATCAAACATCTTCAAGTAATTGCTTAACCTTATAATAGGAAACTATATCTGTTTTTTTTACCTCAAATTAGCATATGGCAATATCAATAGAGACATCCTCTTTTCATCCATTATAAACAGGCTTCCAAGCTGTGAATCTATTGAATACATCGTTACAATAGAGGAACTGTATCTACAGAATATGTTTAGGGAGGGTCAAATAAGGAAAACATATCAAACCTCATCAGTAGTATGACATGGAGCAACTGAATACCCTGGTCTTTTTAATACTTCCTAGACTATGAACTGGACATTTAAAAACATGATGTTATGTGGTGGACACTAATCCTTTAAGCATACCAACAGCATCTCAAACGAGTCTACTAAGAGAAGAGAGGTACCCGCTCGAGGACAATGTACTGATGATGAGGTATTCAAATTTGGGATAAGAATGATCTTGATGTAAAGAAAATCAAATCTATCATGTCTTCCAAGAAATGGGACTTTAGATAAATATTTCTAAAACATAAAGAAAGATTTGTAATTGGAATGAAAGCAATGATGACACCTAACCTATCTTTTGTGATGTCAACGAACACTCGTTGTCACTTTCGTAATGCTTCCTGTAGTAGAGATTTTGTAATTATAGATACAAACTATAGTACAACCGTTCAACAATGCTATTATCAGACGTCTTCGAATATCACTCGTACTAATAGTACTTGCTCCATAATACTCACTTGAAAAGTAACCATCGTATAGTGATCCGAAAAGAGAAATACTATTGTGAATATAATAGAGAATAGCGAACATTATAGTAACAGAGGACAGACTAGAAATGGTGATCCGTATCCTAATATGAGGAAAGACTAGAAAGAGTGATCTCTATCGTAACAGAGGATAGACTAAAAAGGGTGATCGTTTAGACGTCACGCTACTTTCTTCTTATGCGTTTCCGCTATGGTCACGTGCTCTACTTAATTCAATAATGGGATCGCCTGTGTTTGCTCACTGGTGATCTATGATCAACCTCAAGTTTCGATAGTGACACTTTATTCCTATATAGCGCCATCATAAAATTCAGGATGTGGAAATAGTAAACGATAAAAGCTTCAGCCAACTCGACGTATGTGTCAAATTAGGTAAAGAAAAAACAATACATTGAACATAGAATAGGCTGTACCTTAAGACGTTTCGCACAATATTCAAATTCTTGCCAAACGAAAACTGAAAACTCGAGTCATGTCCTTAAATAACCTTATTAGATCAAGACTTAAATATGGATGTCATGAATGGCGCCAAACCCGATTAGTAATATCTAAACTGTCAGCTGTATACAAACGCTTCCTAAGATCAATTGTGAAAAAAAAAAAAAAGATTTTCAGCGGGTAAGGTCTGAGGGTCTTGGCAAAGATCATCTGTTTTTGAAAATTGTGAAATTGCGCTACAGAATCACAAACAAAGAACTGTACAAAATAAGAGAGATTACATCACTTGAGGACTACTAACAGCAGCAAGAACTAAAACGAATAGCACATGTAACTTGAAGAGAGACTAATGACTGCTTCAACTGTAATAGGAAGTAAACAGTCGTCAATACTGGAAAGAGCGATAGCAGCTACTGAGATAGAGAAATCTGTTTTCCAAAAGTAATATTTAAAAATAATAATTTTTATAAATGTCTACGGTACTGGCTGCTCTCCTTAATGAATGTCAAATGTTACCTTGTAGGGAGACGGCTATTATTACCATGAGGAGTACCGTTCTCGAGTTTTGCCGGTACATTCAAAGAATATAAACAGAAACATTACTATACAGGTCAAGTTAAAGTTAACAGGGTTAGAGGTTGTCAATATTTAAGGTGAAGGTGCGTTTTCAACATGGAAACAAAGAAGATACAGGTGTACAAAACTTAAGTTTCTGCTATGGACGTTTACTTTTTTATGATAACTCTAGTGAAACAAACTTTGCAATATATCTTGGGTATGACCGTTTTCTTTTATTGTCCACTAGCAGCATGGCCCGGCGTTGCTCGTGCTTGATTCAAAAATCGTACGACTCATACAGCAATCACTATCACTCGACTTAAAATATTTTTGCCCTTCCTTGCCTTTAAAGGAGTTTTCTTTGCCGTGCTGTTGTTGCTACATGCCTTACTTCTTGCCTATCTCACTACGAATTTTTTCTAAGTTCTATACTAAACATCTAAAATCTCATACGAAAAAAGAACTAAACAAAATGAACACAAAACGATCAGCTTTAAAAAAAAGGACGCGTAACTGGAAAAATCGAATGAAAAAAGAATGTTAACAACATATACTTTTTTACACTCAACCCAGTTTTTCGGAATCAGAATCAACGTTGAGTTTAGGCAAGCGAATGAGCCAATTGGAGTAAAGTGCCATGCAGATTTTAATTTTTCCCACTTGTGACGAATGCAGCTATCGATTTTTTTGCAAGCTAGCAAGCTAGTTAACATTCGTGTCAGTCAGCTGCTGGCTCTCACCCTGGCCAATAGAATGTTCCTGCCTATTCGTGGCAGCCCGCTATTGGCTCTCAATCTGGCCAGTAGAAAATGGCCGCAAGCTACATGAAAACTGTCGTAGAAGTATGAAAAGATCGATTCTTTCCACTTTCGATGAGAGTTGGGAAATTCAATGTCGGTCTTTGGCTTTTCGCTAACTTGGAGCATGGGCATGTAAATTTTGCTTCAAATGCGTCGAAAATTGCGGCCGTGCATTCGTTACACACAAACACACACACACACACACCTCCTGCCTTTTATAGATAGAGATAAGAATATTAAGATAACAATGGTTAAAATGGTCGCGCTCAAGCCAGTTGTTTTGGAACGACCAATTCATTTACTTCAAATGTAGCGCTGCTAAAACACGATCGAACGCTGTCCTAAAGTGGCAGTGGGTTCATACAATCACGCATGTGATCAAAAATACTTTCCAGATCCTTTATTACTTGGATCATGGGAAAATTAATTTCTTTTTTTATTCTTTATTATTATGTTATTTATTGGCATTATTTTATTTTCCTATGGGTTCCTGACATTATAAATGAAGTATTGTCGTTGGTAATTTCTGATGGCGAATTTTATTGAATGTTCGTATGAAACACGCATTGCGAGAAAAGGAGGTTGAAACTGCAACAATACAATAAATAAAAGTTCAAATGTTAAAGGAATAAATATAGTTTTTCGAAGACGAAATAAAATTTACTCTTACTTCATTTCAATATTTTCTCGCTTTTATATCTCGTTGTAATTTTGTGTTTTCTCTAAATATTCTTCTTATGTTTCAAATTTCAAATTGAGAATATAAATGTCAGGCCTTGGTGAATTGTGCAATAAGGCATTATAGTGTAGAAATTCTTAGTGTTGTCTCTAGTGTATGAAATCACTTTAATTTTATATATGCACAGCAGTATCTATTTTATTGACGCACACACGTGAATATATATATATATATATATATATATATATATATATATATATATATATATATATATATATATTGTACGTAGAGATAGTGAGAAGAGAACGGAAAGAGAGAAAGAGAGACGGTGTCATGATTATTGTATAAAAAGTCATGTTACTACTAAAATACTACTAATAATACAACTAATACTACTATTAATAATAATAACTAGAAAGACTCCAGAAAATGTCATGGCTTCCAATTTTAATATTCTGATGAATCGTAATTCTTAAGCTTATGATAAATAAGCTCATATCGAGTTCTGCGACAATAAAATCTCCGTAGAAATTCCACTATCACATCGTTAAATATTTGAGTTTAACTACTTTAAAAATAGCGTAATGCAATCATAAATATGAATTCTGTTCGTTATTTTAAATATGAATTGTTGTAGCATGCCTGCAGACAATAATGTCCCCATTTAAATAAATACAATTATAAATACTGTATGTTGGTCTGAAGTTGGATATTCGTCTTCAGCTATGCTGGTCAAACTCTATGCCTCCGCGCAAAGTAGACCCCCAGACGAGGCTATGTCGAAAAGAAGAGTATCGTCTAGAGAAACAGCTACCCGACCCAGTTTTATACGAGGTCTACGGGGAATTTTTGGCCGAGCCTATGTTCTCTGATAACCCACATTAAATTCGGCTTTGTACCACATCTGACAGCGAGGGGCAGTTGGTAGATATCCTGCAGTCGGACATTCGTTTCGTGTCAAACTCTCTGCCTTCAGACAGAGATAATCTCCAGACGAGGCTATATCGAAGGGAAAAGTCTCGTCTCCAGAAACAGTTACCCGTTCCCGTGTTATACTGAATCTAAAGGGAATTTTTCGCCAAGCCTATGGGCTCGGATACTCCGCATTAAATTCGGTCTTGTACCACATCTGAACGCGTAGAGCCGTTGATAGGTATCCCTGCAGTTGGAGATTCATTGTGGAATCCATTTTGACAGACTTCTAGCTGTTACTTCTTCTACGCGCCGCTGGCGAATCTTAGATGTGTTGTTCTTGTCCTTAATATTATCATTCATTACCAACCTTCGTGTGATTTCGTTTTCTATCCTTTGTAAATGATTCAAATTTAAGTATGTTATTATGGATGATAACGACTACCAGTTGTCAAAATTTCAGCTTTTCACAGTTGTTATTTCTAACAAATATTAGGTTTTAAAATTGTGTCGCTTAGTTTTGGACGCTACTGTATATATATATATAGATAGAGCCCTTCGTAAAGTGTGGGCTATACTTGTCAGAACAATATTTTTGTATCTCTTTGAAGCATGGACTTCCAGGAATCCCTTCAATTAGTCTACTGGAATCTTTTCCAACCAGTTCTAGGGCTCCAACTACAACAGGGATTGTTGATGTTCCCATGTGCCACATTTTTGAGATTTATATTTCTTGTATTTTGATAGCTTTTTGAATATCTTCAAAGATACATTGCAGTGAGCAGGGACTGCCATATCAATACGGAGACACTTTTTTTGATTGTGGTCTTTAATAACAATGTGTGGTCGGTTGGCTTTGATGTTCTGTCAGTGTGTATTGTGTAGTCCAATAGATGATTATTATTATTATTAACATTATTATTTTATTATTATTATCATTATTATTATTATTATTATTATTATTATTATTATTATTTCCGTTGCGTTCTAACTCCATTTAACTGTTATTCATGGCATTACTCTGGAGTAATTCGATTTTCCAGCATGCAAAAATACAAGTGTGTAGGTAACAAAAATTTGTCTACCACAGTGACTATGACCAGATCGTGATAATGCCTAAAACGGTTCATCAGAAGTTCAGCCCACGGTATTTTTTGTATTCTTAGGGAGAAAGACATCGCTGTTGCCTCAAGCCTTCTTTTCATCTGTGAATAAATTGTCCAGCATCCAATGCTATATACGATGATGTATATTACATAGCAGCTCAGTATTTTTTTCTGTTTCTAACATTTTTTTTTCTCTTTTGTTTAGATTTTGAAAGTTATATTTCCCTATTTGAATTGCTTTCCTAGTTAAAATCTTAGTCTATCCCTTTTGCTAACG
This sequence comes from Acanthosepion lycidas, assembly GCA_963932145.1. Taxonomy (NCBI): domain Eukaryota; kingdom Metazoa; phylum Mollusca; class Cephalopoda; order Sepiida; family Sepiidae; genus Acanthosepion; species Acanthosepion lycidas. Next base: position 82,795,555 of record OZ010579.1, read on the forward strand.
ACCATAATTCCCGTAGTGTTGCAATTGACTTCTTATCGCTTTCTTTTATTATGCCAAGGAGTTCATGTAGCATACTTCAGTCATCAACCGGGTTCCATCTGTATATATTAGGTTGCTATCAGTGTTTACTAATATGAAATCCTGTTAGAACTAGAGTTATCATAGTATCGCATTGGTTTTTATACATGCAGCATATTTTAGACATAGCTATAAAGGAGCAACCAATAACATTTACTGCATTTTCTGTTAGATTTTTTTCTTTCCATTGTTTAAATTGATGGTTCTGGAGCAATGTTTTCCTTAAATTAGTTATGTCCAACAGATCATTAATGTCTAAAAACACACATTTAACTGCAGAGTAATTTGCAGCATTTATCTTCCATTACTATTTGTTTTAAAAATGCAAATTATGACTTGAACGAAAGAAATGGGACATTAAATTATTTAATTTATCTAATTTAATATTATTTCTTTCTTGCATATTCAAGAAGACAGCATGTCCTGTTATTAAATACTTTTCTGTATTACGTCACTGTAATGATTTTTCTGCGAAATAAAATCATTGGCTGAACATACTCGAACATGAAGTAATGAGTTAGCCATCATGAAAGGCGTTATATATATATATATATATATATATATATATATATATACTTTAAAAATATGGAGGTCAGTTGAAGACGTGATCTTGTTTTCGACATTATGGTCTCATCGAGCGATTTTGTTTATCTACTGACCACCTTACGCTTTTGATTTTTTTTAGAAAAGAAAAACGAAGAACGTTACATTGTTATTTTTTCAAAAAATAGGCAAACGTACGACGATCAAACACATGGCGTAGGTTGTAATAGAGTGTGTGGAGAAGGAAGAGGAAAAAACAGACGAAAAACGGTCACGAGAAGGAGAGAAAAGCAAGCATATCGTAAATCTATAAAGACAAGGAAGGAGTAGAAAAAGAAGGAGTAGAAAAGGAAGGAGTAGAAAAGGATGAAGTAGAAAAGAAAGGACTAGAAAAGAAAGGAGTAAAAAGTAAGAAGTAGAAAAGGAAGAAGTAGAAAAGGAAGGAGTAGAAAAAGAAGCCGTGGAAAAGGAAGAAGTAGAAGAGGAAGGAGTAGAAAAGGAAGGAGTAGAAAAGGAAAAAGTAGAAAAGGAACGAGTAGAAAAGGAAGAAGTAGAAAAGAAAGGACTAGAAAAGGAAGATGTAGAAAAGGAAGGAGTAATAAAGGAAGGAGTAGAAAAGGAAGAAGTAGAAAAGGAAGAATTAGAAAAGGAAGAAGTAGAAATGGAAGGAGTAGAAAAGGAAGAAGTAGAAAAGAAAGTAGCAGAAAGGAAGTAGTAGAAAAGGAAGGAGTAGAAAAGGAAGCAGTAGAAAAGTAAGAAATAGAAAAGGAAGGAGTAGAAAATGAAGAAGTAGAAAAGGAAGGAGTAGAAAAGGAAGATGTTGAAAAGGAAGAAGTAGAAAAGAAATGAATAGAAAAGGAAGAACTAGAAAAGGAAGGAGTAGAAAAAGAAAGAATTAGAAAGAAGCAGAAAAGAAAGAAGTAGAAAAGGAAGAAGTAGAAAAGGAAGAAATAGAAAAGGAAGGAGTTGAAAAGGAAGAAGTACAATAGGAACGAGTAGAAAAGGAAGAAGTAGAAAAGAAAGGAGTAGAAAAGGAAGAAGTACAAAAGGAAGAAGTAGAAAAGAAACGAGTAGAAAAGGATGAAGTAGAAAAGGAAGCAGTAGAAAAGGAAGACGTAGAAAAGGAAGAAGTAGAAAAGGAAAGAGAAGAAAAGGAAGAAGTAGAAAAGGAAGGAGTAGAAAAGGAAAAAGTTGAAAAGGAAGAAGTAGAAAAGAAGGAGCAGAAAAGGAAGAATTAGAAATGTAAGAAGCAGAAAAGTAAGAAGTAGAAAAGGAAGGAGTAGAAAAGGAAGAAGTAGAAAAGGAAGGAGTAGAAAAGGAAGAAGTCGAAAAGAAAGGAGTAGAAAAGGAAGGAGTAGAAAAGGAAGAAGTAGAAAAGGAAGAAATAGAAAAGGAAGGAGTAGAGAAAGAAGAAGTAGAGAAGGAAGGAGTAGAAAAGGAAGAAGTATAAAAGGAAGAATTAGAAAAGTAAGGGGTAGAAAGGAAGAAGTAGAAAAAGAAGAAGTAGAAAAGGAAAAATTTGAAAAGAAAGGAGTAGTAAAGGGAGAAGTAGAAAAATAAGAACTAGAAAAGGAAGAAGAAGAAAAGGAAGAATTAGAAAAGGAAGAAGTAGAAAAAGAAGAAGTAGAAAAGGAAGAAGCAGAAAAAGAAAGAAGTAGAAAAGGAAGAAGTAGAAAAGGAAAAATTAGAAAAGAAAGGAGTAGCATAGGGAGAAGTTGAAAAGGAAGAACTAGAAAAGGAAGAAGTAGAAAAGAAAGGCGTAGAAAAGGAAAAAAAAAGAAAAGGAAGAAGTAGAAAATGAAGAAGTAGAAAAGGAAGAATTATAAAAGAAACGAGTAGAAAAGGAAGAAGTAGAAAAGGAAGGAGTAGAAAAGGAAGGAGTAGAAATGGAAGGAGTAGAAAAGGAAGAAGTAGAAAAGGAAGGAGTAGAAAAGGAAGAAGTAGAAAAGGAAGAAGTAGAATAGGAAGAAGTAGAAAAGAAAGAAGTAGAAAAGGAAGAAGTAGAAAAGAAAAATCAACAAATGACTTTTAATTTTAAAAGCTCTACATGTTTTTTTTATTTATATTTTCTTTTTCAAACGTGTATTGAGCACTTTTTAACATTTCTGTTTCCTCACCTGATTCAACTCTGACCATTAATCTTTTATATATATATATATATATATATATAAATCTGCCTGTGTGTGTGTTTGTGTGTGTGCATATGCAAAAAACAGAGATTTTATTATGTGGTGGATTACTAAACATACAAACATCTATGGTCAACGTTTTCCTCAGAGAAATGGATTATACATGCACTCATAAAACGCACTCACTCACATACACATGCACACACATGAAAACTTTGGAAATTGAAAAACGCATATGTATTATTCTTATGTGGAGTGTCTCTAAAAAAACTTCACCTCAGGGTGTAAGAAAGTTGCATCAATTTTGAATTATATATCGTAGAAGGAAAATGTGTGCATTTTTCTATAGATTAACTATTTTCTTTCATAAAATTTTTGATATTCACTGACCTACCACTACTCTGATATACGGGATGCTATTGATAAATTGTCGTCTAAGATACCCGAAAATGACATATCATTGTAAGACATATTTTTACCAAAATTCCACATATTTGGAAATAATAAAGGGTAAATAAATTCCAATCATCATTGGATTCCACCACGACCTCCAGACGACTTCAAAATCTCCTGCATCTCTTCTGGAGTGTCTCCTTGTTAAGTTGGCGAAGGCTGATATAATCCTTGCCTTTAGGTCATCGTTGATGTTCAAAATAGATTTGTTGATCTCTTGCTCAATTGTTTCCCACATATATTAATCAAGGGGATTACAGACTGCAGAGTTAGGTGGCCAGGTGTAAGTGGTGATGTTGTCGCATAAATTCTCTGATAGCCATGCCTGGGTTATCCTGCTTGGATGGCATGGTGCAGAGTCATGTTGCCAGAAATAGTGTCTTCCACCAGTCATCCTCTTGATCAAGAGCAGTACTCGCTCAAGACACGGTGTAGGTCTCTGCATTAAACACCATTATTCTCACTGGATATATCATCCAATTCTTTCCGAATCACCTACACTGTCCTCAGATTGACATCCAGGTGATCTGAAATGTTCGTATTGGAGCTTCCGTCGCGAATGACAAACATTACAGCACGCGGTTTCCAAATTTCTGGTAAAGTAGTTGCGTCATGGTACATTTTTACTCACAGACGGTTCCCAACTTACTCTACTATAATGTGCAGTCAACAAAATAAAAACTAAAAACGCGCATGTGCGAAATTAAACACATAAAATGGCGACAATTTACTTACCGAAGCCAGTATAATTTTGTATACCTTATCATTCATAATTAGATTGATACATATATAAACATGTAAATGAGAGCGCAGCATCCTTTATTAATGGGCTAAACCGAATGGATTACTTGTGACGTAATAAGTAAAGAATTAGTGAAGGTACGTCTTGTAGATTCGGTTATTGCAATACTGTATTTAAAAGTCAACTTTCTATTTTGTTTAACTGGAAAATACTTATTTGGTTTCACACGTTTAACCTATTGCCAGGATTCGGATTATTTTAATGTTAGTTTTCAGGTCAGTGGATGTGAACAGATTCAATTTTTGTTCAGGTTTTGAGGCTTAATTTGTTTTATGTGAAATATTTTTTTTAAATACTTCAATTTAAATACGTTATTTTTTTTTAATTTAACTTTTTCAACTTTTGAATGTATGAATGCCCCAAAATAATGGCAATAATTTGAGTTGTTAGATGCAAATTAAGTGAAGAAATGGGACAAATAATTCTTTAAAATTCTTTCAATGAAATTACCGATGTGTACATCTACAACGAAACAAAAAAGTATCGTTCCCAGGGGGAAAAATATTTGTTTGTTTACATTGGAACAATTTTAGCATTCAGCACAGTATGTGAGTCAAAAAAAGTATAAATTTAAATTTCATATCTTACTATTTGCAGTCAGTTATTTTTTACACATTCTAAAAAAATCTATTTTTTTAGTTTTTTTCCCCTTTTCCTATGAATTCGATAACGGAAACAATGTTTCAGAAGTTTTAAATAACGTTTTTTGTAACTTATTTTCTGACTAAAGTTAAAGTCATGAAAATTAGATATTGGATATAAATGTATTTTTTGTGTTATTATTTATTTACTTTTCCCAATTCTTAAAAAAAAAAAAATCAAAAACGAAAATAATTTTCAAAGAAATTATGTTTGACCAAAAAAAATAAAAAATAAAAAAAAATTATAATTGAAACTAATATATTTTAGTAAAAAATGTATTTCCCAATGAAACTTGATCTACTTTATCAGACAATGGATTTCATTTAGGAAATATTTTAATTTTCAAGAAGATTTAGAATTTAACTTGTCTCGAAAATTGAAAAAAATAATTCTTTAAAAAATGAGTTATATCTGAGACAAGCAGATCCCATAGCACACACATGTAGCCATTTTGAATTTTATGAATTATTCTAATTCGTTTATGATTCGAAACATATTAAAGTGGAAAATTCATTCAAGATTTCGACTCTTGTGTCTTATGGTATAAGCATAATAACCGTCTCATTCGCATTTACCGATAAATATTCAAATTTTCTGAACAATATTTACAAATATCCTTACTGAAAAAATATAGCTGATTTGATAGATTTTCAACATATATGAATGCCATTTGTGCATGTAACTGTCTTCCTTCCATTTCCTGAAATCATCTTGTTAGCACTTATCACTTTTCACAGCTGAAAATTAATTGAATACTTCAGCTATTTAATTTAAATATGAAGTATTTAATGTTGTAAGGAAAGAATGACCATTTCAGCCGCGTATATTCAAGGAAAACGTTATTAGTGCATTTAAGCGTGAAATGTTTGTAGCAAGTTATCAACACAAAACATTATAAAATACATTTTATTGTTTGGAAAATAATGTTCGATTTTAGAATAAACGTTTTAATTATATTCTAATTTGTTATTATAATAGTTGCACAAAAATATATTACTCATTTTTAATTATTAAAACGTGTTCCTTTTAAATTTAATATCAATGTCTTTTAGAATTTAAATTAAATCATTACTAAGTACATAAGCCAAGACTTGTGGGCATTTGGATGTGGTGTGTTTTTAGCATGTTACTTTCTCTGGATCAACTGGAACTGAAGAATGAGTCTGATATTCACTGGTTGTCCTATAAAATATTTCTTTTACCACTACTAACATTAACAGAATGGGATTAACGATTTTAGTCGTGTTCGGGCAGTATGGGATTCTTTGCTGAATTTTTGAAAGATCATTTCACCACAAGTAAGGCGGGAATGCCACTACTACGCAGGGGGTTAGAGAGAGGGAAAGAGAGAGAAAAACTGGTTAAGGGGATGAGGGGTGAAGAAAAGATAAAAAGATGAATGGGATTCGAGAAGAGAGAAGATGGCGATTGATGTTGCATTTGGATTTTTGAAGATTTTAGTTTACAGTAAAGCAAATAAGAAGTGAGTTCCATAGTTTAGTGGATGTGAGAAAATAAATTGTAAAAGTAGAAATGGCGGTTATTTTTAACTATTTCATCAGTAAACGCGGGGACGAAAATACAATTATAGCAGTACGCTTAAATTCACATCGTTGGGGCACCAGAAAAATAAGAAGCTCCTCAGGGCAGTTGCTATGAAAGTATTAGTAGAAAAGACAGAGGGAAGTCACATCACGTCTGCGAGAAAGTGACTGTAGACGGGATGCCAGATCAGGATCATTTACATTGCAGATCATTCTTTGAATTTAGTTAACATTCTCGAGATGATTAGCAGGAGCACCAGACCAGACATGAGAACAGTATTCGATGCTTGGAGGGATAGTAGATTTGAAAAATCCTGTGATACGAACCTTGGATATAAGGGAAGTAGAGGACGTTCATCTGCAATTGAAAATCTAAAATCTGAAAACAGTAGTCGAACAACTGTAGTCGAACAAAACCTATGTCAATGTGTCTTAGAAGTGTTTCAGATAACGGATAATATCTGCATTACAGCAATATTGGTCCATCATAAGAAAATTGGCAAAATGAAGATAAATAATTTGGAAGTGGCAGATAAATAATAGGTTCAACATGAAGTCAGTTAAAGCCAATGAGTGTATTAGATGTCGTATCTGTGAAATTTGAATGATCCATTTCTTGATCGATTATGACGTGTGACGAGAAATGGATCATCTTAGATAATCCTAAACAATCAGCTGAATATCATGATCACGATGAAGGACCCAAACACTTTCGAAAATTGAAATGACACTAACAGAAGATTGTGGTGGCCTCCTGGTAGTCAGGCCTTGGCATTATCCTTTACAGCTTTCTGGGATCTAACAAGAGCGCCATTGCCTTATTTTACTGCTAAGTGACTTGATGAAAAGCGCATTAAGATCAGCAATGTGCAACCGGCTTATGTTACTCGCCGATGTCCAATTGTGCGTACTGACAATGTGCTGCCACATATTGCCAGGATGACATTGGAGAAGCTCATCGACTTGTGATACGGGACCGCATTTACCATATTCCCATGATCTCTCGCCTACTTCCCACCACTTTCCCAAGCAACTTGACAATCTCCTTAAGCCAGAAGACATTCCGTTGCAAATAAGATGTACGAACTGCATTGGAAGCTGTAGAGTTTTATCGCAAAGGTATAAATAACATTGTAACACGATGACAGAAATGTACAGATGTTTTGGATTCATATTTCCATTCATTTTTAGAATCAACATTTATTATTACATTAATGGGTCAGTAAAAAACATAAATATAAAAATCGCACGTTTCTACTGCGCATGCTAAAACCCGACTCCGGAAGTAAAACGTTGCATAACTTTTGAATTAAATAACATCCAGAGGAAAATGTGTGAATTTTCCCATAGATTAACTATTATATATAATATTTTTTCTTATATTTTGATATTTATTTACCTACTATTACGCTGATATAGTGACACATTAATTCAAGGATAAATGTTGATTATAAAGTCGGACATTAATTTACGAAGAACCTGATATTTATAGCAGAAAATATAACTTCACCCAAACTGCAACATAATAGTGAATATCAACATAAAAAAAAGAAATGACTTAACATTCTACAAATTTACATCATTGAATCCATCAGATGATGGACATATTAGTCTGACATATTACTGTTATTTTTTTTTTTACCTAGACCGTTATTTTAGATTGACTTATATTTCCATTCAGCTACGTCTCTTCCAGTTGGGAAATGAGTGTGTTTTGGTGTATAGTAGTGATCAGCAAGTATTATTCAAATGGTCAACTATTACGGATGATTTTAAGTGTCTCGATCTGTCGTCTTAATCAACTTGCCTGTCTCTTCATTTAAACCTTTTAAATAACACAATCCTATTGAAACATCATTATACTTCTCCATCCATGATCGCATCGTCGCATCGTGATCCGAGATTCACACTGCATCAGCCCGTAGTGTTTCCTAGATTCCTTGTCATTATCAGACAACTGACAGATAAATGCTCCTGAAATGTACATGTGCTATAGCCCATCTGTATTCGCAATGATAATACATACAATCAATGTATGAATAAAATATAGTTTTTTCTTGATCAGACCGAGAAAATCCTAGTCAATCAATTCTGTATGTTCTTAGGGAATATAATCTGTTCATTCCACGAAAGGCGATAAATCCAAAAAAGACAGAACGGGTTGCTGAAAGAAAGGACCGGAATTAAAAGAGAGAGAAAGTAATGATTGACATTGGATTTGATTGTCTATGTTGTGTCAGAAAATGTTTCTTGTCAGAATCCATCTTGCGCATATCAAAACCTGCCACTCTCACGTGCATTCAATACTGTTGTAATATCTGATCTGGTCCTCCCGTTGAACATCTCGTGATTCGTGATAATATCCAAAGAACGATCTGTAGTATAATCGATCCCGATTAGACATCTCGATTCCAGTCGAATTCTCACCGACGTCACGTTGCTTCCTTTTGTCTTTCCTAGAAATATTTTCATGACAACAACTCTGATGAGGTTGTCTTCCCTGGTGCCTCGACTCCTTAATTTAAGCGTGCTAGTAGATTTGCATCTTGGTAACATCTGTTTACTGTTGAAATAGACAAATTCAACCGCCACTTCTACTCCAACAGTTACTTTTCTTGCATTTCACACCTATGGAATTCCGTTCCGTTTACTTGCTTCCCTGATAACTGTATTCTTCAAAGATTTAAAGGCATCATCAATCGCCATGTTCTGTCTTCTTGAATACTGGACATCTTTTGTTCTTTCCATAATCTTTGCAATTCTCAGTCTTCTCATTGTCCTTTACTTTCACTTTCACTTTCTGTAAGCCTCTGCGTTCTATTGTCATTGCCGCCTAGTTTGGGACGAAATGATTAGTAAATTAGTTCCACAAGCAACACGTGCGAAAGAAGAAACCATTCGAAAAAGTAACGCTTGAACTCAGAAATTTCAACTTAAAAAATGAGACATGGCTGTCAATCTCGTATCACGTTTCAATTTGTGAACATAAGTTACTAAAGAGGAAAGAGCAAAAAATATAACCTGGAAAATATTTATAGAAAAGTCAGAGGGATGTTACGTTACGGCGGTAGGAAAGTTGCCTCAACGAAAACATTCAACAAAAGAGTAAGTAACACTTCTTTATTTATTCATCTTATCCTTGAAAAAGAACACACGCGTGTTCGAAGATCTCTCTTCTGCTTCAATTTACTCAAAAGATTAATATATAATAAATAACAATTTTATGACAATAATGGCATCATTTTGTTGTCCTTTTATTCTTCAAATTTTATTAATCTGTCTATTATATATATATATATATATATATATATATATATATATATATATATATATATAGGTAAAAGTGAACATTGAAGTCAACACACAGAGGCGACAGGCTGTTTCATGCTAGGCGCAATCGTCAGGCAGCCAGACGATTGTGCCATGCATGAAACAGCCTGTCACCTCTGAGTGTTGACTTCAAATTTTACTTTTATATTTATATAAAAGTATATAATTAATACGCTCTGTCTCTGATATTTATCACTTAACCCCATAAATATAGAACTACTTAAAATTTATTTTTCACATATATATATATATATATATATATATATATATATATATATATATATATATATATATATGTTTTTTAAATGTTTATATTAAATTTGTAACCTGCGGTTGGTATTACTTTTGTCAAATATTCTTGATTTCACAGCGACTCTTTTATAAATGCCTTTTGGCTTTAGTTGCTACTCCCCCCGTCTTCCCCATTTTTTTCTTTTCTTTTCTCTCTCTCTCTCTCTCTCTCTCGTCTTATTTTAAAGTTTAGATTATATCGTCTTTTATTGTGCGTAGTGTGACCACAAATGTATAACCCGATTTGCGGTGTCAGTTTTGAATTTAATTTAGGTCAGCGATTCATAATGAATAATACATCGGAAAATAACTTATATGTATCTGTTTCTCACTCGTTTACACCGCTTTTAAACCATCTATTTAAAACATCTTTTAATCCCTACCTTCACTTTTAGGCCTTCCTCTTCTTATCCCGCCTGTTAGCCTTCTCTAGATCTTTCATTTACCTCTCACATTCATCCCCCACTCTCATTCATACATACACACTTACGAAATTTTATTTTTTATTCCCGGTATTAACTTTCTGATTTCTTTTCGAATTTGTAG
>OZ010579.1:82815912-82848412 GCA_963932145.1 Acanthosepion lycidas
GTCCTGCCAACAGCTTACACCCGAAAGACGTAGTTTACTTTCAAAATCTTATCTCATCATGCATTTCTTCAATCGCGATTTCATATATCGTCTTGGCATTTAAATAAGTCCCAATTAATTGGAAACCTACTAGAAAGAATAAATTTTTTGAGCCTTTTTTTCCGAATGAGTAGTACGTAATAAATATATGAAGGCTACACATTCTTTCCATAATTCTGGTGCCAAGTTTTTTTCTCTGAGATGTACGAATCACTCATGAAAGGCTCGTTTTGTTTTGACCCCCAAAAAATTGGACAGGAAGTCATGCACAAACTTAAGGCAAATACTACTACAGAACCATTAGAGATCGTATTAAATAGTGTTACAAGGAATCCTATAAAAGCAATTTACGGCGTTTATTCCTATGAAAGCTGGCTGATACTACATAGCAGTTCAGCACGATTTTCATTGTTTTCTTTTGTTTATTAAGAAATGTCCTTTTTCTAACTTTATTTAGTTTTTGGAAAGTATCATTCGCTATTCAAATGTTTCATTGTATGTGATAAATCTCCCCAGAAATTTGTATAGTGGATATCCTTAAGGAGAAAATAACATTATTTACATGGAGAAGAAGCGTTTTGTGTGTTAGCTATTCTTTCTGTGCCTATCTTAAACTATTGGGCAAACATCATTCTATATCCACTGTTTACTCCACTGACAATGCAGATGATACTAACATTTACTCCTGTCTCAATAGCAAATCCGGCAGATTTGACAAAAGAAACTGAGCAGCTCCTCTTGAAAAGGATCTCTGATCAGTTGTTAATCTGGGTAGGAAATGGCTTGTAAATTTTAACGCCCCGAAATCAAAACTGCTTTTATTTAACTACTATAGATAACCTTTTCGGTCTGTCATCAGCTTGATTGAGGTTAGACTCCAGGAGGGCAATACACTGTTCTTTTTTAATGAGGCGCACACCCATCGACTCAATAAATGTATCTATTGAAAGGATATTTGGGTCACTGTGTCGTGCCAGAGATTTTTTTTCGTCAGAATCCATCTCGCATATTTACAAATCTAGCATTCGTCCGTGGACAAGGAAAACACGATGATGGATATACGTTCAAAGACTTTATACACATATGCAAGTTGAAGGTAATATTCAGTTTGTCTGTTATGCTTGATACATGACTGACGACGCATTTTTCCCCGCTGTAAGCTGCCGTAACTGATGTGGATCTCGAGATTCTAGACAAAATACAAAGAAGGATCTGTAATGTAATCGATTCTAATCAGGTCTCTCGACTTCAGTCTCTCACCGACATGGCGTGCCTTTTCTCTGTCTTTTCTACAAATATTTCATGACCACTGCTCTCATTTTCCCCTTCCCTGGGGCTTCAACTTTTTTTTTATCAAGTTATTAAATCTTCATAATGCGGTGTTAAATGTGTGGGCAGTATTACTTAATGGTGGTCAGCCTAGCGGGATTGTGAGTTCGTAGACAAAATTGTTAGGCGGCGGTTGCTACCTTCTATTGTGTGCGTTGACAAGACCTTAGTCGGCAATTACTCGTTGTCTCTTCCATTGTATGCGTGTATCTTGGTGCGTCTGTGTGTACGCACGTGTAGATCAAACTGACCTCCAAAATTGTTTGGAACCACGCGAAGTCGTAGTCTTCTATTTTTAAATCCGTGTGGGGATTCGAAATCTAATTTCACATGGTGATGTGAATTTTTCAATAAAAGAAATAGGTTGGACAATAATTTCACACTAGCTCAAGAAAATGTTTTGCTCGAATTTGCGTGAGCAGTGAGGGGAGTTATTGTTATTTTCTAAATGGTAAACAAATAACACATAGTATATCTACAACTCTGTCCGCAAGCATTTTGGCAGTATTTACCCTTGTAATGTTTGTTTATTAATCAAATATTCTGATCGGATGTGAATGTTGAAAAATGTAAATAGAACTTAATTCCTACGTGGCATATAAAAGGACATTGCAAAACAATGTAAAAACTCGGTAAATTGGAAAGAATTTTTTTTAGATGACAAGGAAAACACGATGATGGATATGCGTTCAAAGACTTTATTCACATATGTAAGTTGAAGGTAATATTCAGTTAGTCTGTTATGCGTGATACATGACTGACGAGGCAATTTTTTTTTCTCGCTGTAAGTTGCCATTTCTTTCTGACATCCGGTCAGTCCTGAAGAAGAAGGTTATTAGCACGTAATGGACCTGATTGGAATTCGACCTCGGCTCTGCGATTCCTCTATCAGAGACGCTATACATCACTCCACCGCGCCTCCTGAAGTTAATATTAAGTGTTGAAATAAATAAAACCACACATCATATAATGTTTGGGAAGAGAGAAGATATTTAAAATAAATGTACTTTAAATCTGTTCTAATGTTCTCAGATTTTAAAGTGACCATATCACGTAATTTTCACAATTATATTTTTTCTATGTTGACAAGTAGATTTTTCTAGAAAATCCGTTGTAAAAATACATTTTTTCTTGAGTTTATTTATATATACTATATTTCAGATATACAATTTAAAGTTCACATGCATATCGGATTTGTTTGGTTGGTTCTTTGATCCTCCATTTTTCTTTATCCATGTTTTATTAAAAAGCAGTGAATGTTTCATTTTTTATTATCATTTATTAATTTTTTGTAACAATTCTAATAAACACATATTATCAAACAACACAAAGGAAAACCACAAAATGAAATCAGACAAAACCTTATCAACAGCAAAGAGGCGCAATACCAGATAACCTGCGAAAATAAACTGCATTTGCTCGGAGCATTTAGCATGAATAGAAAGAGGCTAGGGATCAACTGAATTACACCGGGCCTTGGATGCAGCATCGTAAACAATTTTTATTAAAAATAAAAAGGACGCCCACATAGCTACAGGAAGCGAGATAGGAGCCAGAACGCGTACCGCTATGTAAAAAAAAAAAAAAAAAATGGTGCAATTTCAATAATAATCGTATTTGAAAGGAGCTTGTTCTGTTAGCAGAAATACTCTGAAGATATGGGAATTTTCATATTACATTACGAAGCGGAAATCAGAAAAAATATTAGACATGTTGAAAAACTTATCAAAAAATTTATATATAGAAAAAAAGATAACGGAAATTTCATGAGATTTAAAGAATCCTGCACACACACACACACACACACACATGTATATATATTTATATATATATATATTTGTGTGTGTGTATACATGATTATTTGTCTTAGTCATCATAACGCTGAAGATGATATTCGAAGGTATCGAAACTAAAATCGTAAAAATAAAAATGAATAAATGCAAACATGGCACCTTATGTCCCCTCATTAATCATGAAACAAAAAAGTTTACATGTTTTTACAAAAGGATGTTATTGAAAATAAACAAATACACAATCGATAAATTGTTTAATCAGGTAGGTTTAAATATCTATCTATCTATCTATCTATCTATCTATATATATATATATATATATATATATATATATATATATATATATATATATATATACACATATATTTATTATATATAGGAGTATGACTATATATATATATATATATATATATATATATATGTATAAAATATATATGAGTCATATATATGAGTTATTCGTGAGTATGAACGGATTTTGTTAAAAATTAGCAGACATGTCTGTAATCTATTCAATCAGGCATGCCTAAAAGAGAATTTGCAGCCTAAATACACACACACAGAGTATGGTGAAAATATGCTCGAAATGCAATGGAAATATAGTTTTATCGTCAAAATCGTTATCTTATCATTAAGAGAATAGATCAAATTATTCTTTGATTTATTTATTTAAACTTTTTTTCTAATTTTTAGAACATTTTCATTAAACAACTTGTTTTTTTGCGTCAGCAGCTGTATTATCGTTCAGCATAGCAAATTATGGCTTCGTTTTCGCGCTGACAGACACATTAATTTGCAAATTCTTGCAAAAATTGAAGAAATATCGGATTTTCCCGAAATTTGAAAGAATTATTCACAAATGAATTAAATTATTTTGAAATGTTTTTAATTGAAAATCTTGGTAAAATATATTTTACATGTGTTTCAGGCCCTTAATTATTTGTTTTTTAAACTTGAGATATTCAACTAGATATTTTATAGCATAATTTGTAGTGACTATATTATTTAAAAATAGAATTCTTTCAAGAATTTAAATCAACGAATATTTTTTTCTTGCAAAACCGAACTCGGTCTTGCAGAAAATATGTTCTTAATTGAAAAATAAAAAAAATAAAAAACTAGAGAGATTATTTAATTGGAGAATCTTTTTATTGCTTTTATGTATAATATATATTAAAGACAATATTTTTTGAAGAAAAACATTCGACCTAAAATAACTTTTTACAAGCTTTGTTTTCATTTATTTACAATTTTAATTTGAATAATTTAAAAAGTTAAAAAAAATTTTTTTAATTCATTTCCAATGAGATCATTTTTAGAAAATATTGTTATTTAGTAAGACATTTAAGCTTAAAAATATGAATATTGGTACGAATTACTGAATTCCCGAATTGTTTTTTTTTCCTCTCACCATTGCTTATTAGGGGAGAAATAGTGGGCTAACACAAACTGACTTTAGCCTGTTTTCTCTCTAGCTGAAAACATGTTAATTCATATGCGGATTTTTTCGTCATAAAATATGCTTGAAACAAACTGGATTAAATCATTTAAATTAACTAGCAAGAGAGAGACAATTTATACGGTTTTCCTATTTGTATTAGGTTGGTGCAAAAATAATGACGTAATAATGTCGTTTTTTGACGTTAAAAATACGTAAAATAAACGACATTATTACGTCATTATTTTTGCACCAACCTAATATTTTCTGATGAATTCTGAACCTAATGAGTTCTACGACCATATAATACCGTTGGAATTCTTCTATTGTATCCTTAAATAGTATGACGTAACTACTTTAACACAATAATACAATTACGATCAAAATATGAATGCAGATTATTATTTAAAGAAGAGCCTATAAATGAAAAGACAGAATAAAACTGACAAGGCTTTTCTTTTCACTGGAACATTTGTTAAATATATGGGAGAGCTAATACCTCCGCCCACTTTCTTTCTTTCATTCTTTCCTGAAACCAAACAGCCCGTTTTCTTTCGTCTATCCTCGCAATCAAACAAGAATGACGATTTTTTATCTGAATAAACGACATGGCGCAACGTAAGTGTAAATTCAACTAAGAAACGAGCCTAAGTGTAAAATTACATTTTTTCTAAGCTATACAGAGAAAAAGCAAAGTGGAATAACCTAATATCGAGGAAAACATTATGGCATTAATAAAAAATAATAATATTTAGTTAACTCCCATCGAGATTTAATGCAATATTCTTTAACAGAAATTTTTCGGCTTCCTGGAATTATGGTCAATTAATATTCTTTTGTAGATGGAGATTTCTCAGGGATCACTTTTTAGCATTTCCATCCTAGATATAAAATTGGATATAAATGGGGACATTTGATATTGATTTCCTTTATCTTTCGTGAAGAAAAGCTTTAAAAACCTTGTCAGTGAAAAGATGCAAATTCACCTTGGGAAATAAATTTATAAGCATCAATTCATTTTCTATGGAGGCAATTAGAATATTATCCACGATTTTGATATGCACATGTGCTTTTATTGTCTAGATAATGATCACCGCCTAACTGGTCGCATATATGACATGCAATACGCCATTAATGAGTGACTTGGGGAAGTTATTTGTATAATTCAACCAGTCTATGTTGCGAATGAACGACACCAGGCAATGTTTCCAGTATCATCGCCTTGTTCAATGCATATACGTGACTGTTCTCTGAATATCATTTTAATGTTATCAATGACCTTATTGTATGCTTTTAGCCAAAGTTAAAAACATTTCCCATGTTTGTATGTTAGTACTGGTTTTGATTTTGATTTTCCTGTAATTTTAAGAAAGAAATAACAATAACACTCGCTCTTTCTGAGTCATGTTCCGATGCATTTGTTTTTCATTAGCTTTGTTTTATATTTTTTGTACATTCAATGTATGTTGCTTTGAGTTATCTACCTTGAAGCTTTGATGCTTTACGAGGTCGACAAGTATGTTTTCCTTTTCTAACTAACCCATAACTTTTTTATTTTCACAAAATATTGAAGATAACTGAATAAAACACCACATCCCTTCGCGACACTTCAACAGGTATTGCATTCTCGAATGAGATTTATGATCCTTTTCAATGTTTAAATAGATTTTATTGGAAATATGCTCGTTTCAATTACGTTTTGCCAAGCCATCTATTGAGTTCTGCAAAAACACACGTTTTACTGCAGACCGATTTGCACATTATTTACGCGTGCATTTGTTATAGGAGAGTCAATTACAAAATCCTTCAATAATTCTTTCATCAACACAGAATTAATCCATAATATTTTATTTTACATGACCTGGAAAAATATACAAATAAATAAAATAATTTAATATATTTCGGTTAAGCTACATTTTTTATGAAGTCAGAATATGCAGCTATTAAATAAAAATTATTTTCAGTTTTACATATGGTTATTTTATTTACCGCTAAATAAAAGAAATGATTATATTGTACGTGTGTTAATTTTATATATATATATATATATATATATATATATATATATATATATATATATATATATATATATATTACCACGGGTTGCGGTTAATTTTGCCATTATAACGTGATTTCTTTGAGAATTCTTAAAAGTATTTAATAATATTTGAATTATAACCTATATAGTCTTCGGAAACGGGTTTTGCCTTCGTCTTTCTATGATTTCGTCCATTATATTCCGCTGTACGACGGAAAATGAATCAGTATTATGAGAAAAGGGAAGGCAAACATTCTAAATCTTCAGTTATTGAAAGTTATTCGTCTTTACAAGCGCGTTGATCGAATGCTTTTGATAAAGCATACAAAGTCAAATATATGAGTTTTATTCAGAAATTGAAATGTTACAACTAACCGTTTTCCTACAGGAAACGTTCGACAACCATTGATCTATATTTAGCGCTATTGTCAGCTGAATGCTTTCAAGTCTTTCACTTAGAACAGTTTTTCATGGGATTAGATTGTTCAAGTTAGCTATACGTTATAGCTCCTTCTGCTCTTGATTATTTGCCTCCCAAATTTCAGGATATCTTTTACTCTCGAGTCACCGGTGAAGAATAACTATAACATATTCTTCCTACCAAGCGTTTCGAGTGACTGACCAGTAACATAATACAAGAACCTGTGGAATAACAAATTTACAGATTTCGTTAATTATATTCTTCAAAATAAAAGCCACCTAACAGATTTTGGAAATATTCAAAATTGGTTGATACTTTTTCCAGTGAGTCCGTATTTACAGATCATTTGGAAAAACAAGAGAACATGTCCGTCTAATATTGTGGTTTTAATCATTTACGTTTTCGTCTCTTTTTTAGTCAGACACAGGAGTAAACAAGATGTGGACATTGAACATCAAACATCCGAATCTTCCCTCTTAAAATTTTTAAGCATTAACCTATTTTATTGACAAACAAATAAGGGCAATTCATTTTAAAGCTAATGCCTGTCGCAACTGACGTTTATGCAAAAAACACAATTTTCTTTATTATTGACGCAAAATCATCAAGATTTTTTTTCGCGTTTTTTTTATATAATGACGCATATCCACTCGATAGCTGACTGAAAAAATATCACGAAGAAAAGCGAGAACTAATGTAAAGAAGACGAAGCTCATAACCCTTGAAAGAATAAAGAATGATTCACGAAGAAAAGTGAAGCCTAATGTGAAGACGAAACTCGTAACCTTTGAAAGGATAAAGAAAGACTCGTGAAAATAAGAATTATATTCTTCAACATAAAAGAAGACGAAGTTCGTAGCCCTTCAAAAAATAAAGAAAACTTACGAATGGAAGCGAGGGCATATGTAATGAAGGCGAACCTCATAGCCATTGAAATAATACTAAGGATGAAAAGCAAGTCCTAATGTAACGAAGACGAAGCTCATAGCCATTAAAATAATAATAAGGATGTAAAGCGAGGCCTAATGTAAAGAAGATGAAGCTCATAGCTCTTGAAAGAATAAAGAAAGACTCATGAAAAAAAGCGAGTCTAAATATGAAGGAGACGAAGTTCAATGACCTTGAGAGAATAAAGAACATCTCACGAAGTAAGGCGAGATCTAATGTAATGAAGACGAATCTCATAGCCTCATCTCAAGAATAAAGAAAGACTCATGAAGAAAAGCGTGGCTTAATGTAATGAAGACGAAGCAAATAGCCGTTGAGAGAATAAAGGAAGACCCATGAAAGAAGACGTTAAGAAAATGAAGAAAAACGTAAGAGAAGAAAGAGAAATACAAATAGGGAGTTGGGAAAAGAATAGAAAATATGAAATGTAGGAAACTGGAAATAAAATGAAAGAAGATATAAAAAGGAATACTACGAAAAAAGAGACGGTAATGAATTTTGAAATAATAAAGAAAAATGTAAAAAAAAAAGAAATACAAAATGGCCAAAAGAATAACAGAAAATCTGAAAGAGTAGAGAAGTGAAAAAATGTCGAAAGAGAGCAAAAATGAAATGAAAAACAGGAGAAAACGTAAAAGGAGTGACAACTGCGTATAAGGTCATATCGTCAGAAGACCTAAACAAAGAGAGAAGAAAAAGAAAGAGACATAAGAAAGGGAAGTAAAAAAAGGGAAATACATAAAACAGAAAGAGACATAGAAAGGAAAGAGACACGAAAAAGAAAGAGACATCAAAAAAGAAAGAGACATAAAAAGAGAAAGAGACATGAAAAGAGAAAGCGACATGAAAAGAGAAAGAGACATTGTAGCGAAAGAGAAATAAAAAACAAATCAACAAAAAAAAAGAGAGAAACAAATTAAAAAGAAAAATACAAAACAGTGCAAGAGACATGCAAAAGAAAAATACCTGAAAAAAGAAAGAGGCATAAAAAAGAAAGAGACATGAAAAAGAGAGAAAAATGAAAAAGAAAGAGATATGCAAAAGAAAGAGACATGAAAAAGAGAGAAAAATGAAAAAAGAAAGACACATAAAAAAGAAAGAAAAATGAAACAGAAAGATATGCAAAAGAAAGAGACATGAAAAAGAGAGAAAAATGAAAAAGAAAGAGATATGCAAAAGAAAGAGACACGAAAAAGAGAGAAAAATGAAAAGGAAAGAGACGTAAAAAAGAGAGAAAAATGTAAAAGAAAGTTATGCAAAAGAAAGAGACATGAAAAAGAGAGAAAAATGAAAAAGAAAGAGATATGCAAAAGAAAGAGACACGAAAAAGAGAGAAAAATGAAAAAGAAAGAGACATAAAAAAGAGAGAAAAATGAAAAAGTATGATATGCAAAAGAAAGAGATGAAAAAGAGAGAAAAATGAAAAAGAAAGAGATATTCAAAAGAAAGAGTCATATAAAAGAGAGAAAAATGAAAAAGAAAGAGACATGAAAAAGGGAGAAAAATGAAAAAGAAAGAGATATGCAAAAGAAAGAGACATGAAAAAGAGTGAAAAATGAAAAAGAAAGAGACATAAAAAAGAGAGAAAAATGAAAAAGAAATATATGCAAAAGAAAGAGACATGAAAAAGAGAGAAAAATGAAAAAGAAAGAGATATGCAAAAGAAAGAGACATGAAAAAGAGAGAAAAGTGAAAAAGAAAGAGATATGCAAAAGAAAGAGACATGAAAATGAGAGAAAAATGAAAAAGAAAGATATGCAAAAGAAAGAGACATGAAAAAGAGAGAAAAATGAAAAAGAAAGAGACATGAAAAAGAAAGAGATGAAAAAGAAAGAGACGTGAAAAAGAGACAAAAATGAAAAAGAAAAAGACATAAAAAAGAAAGAAAAATGAAAAAGAAAGAGATATGCAAAAGAAAGAGACATGAAAAATAAGTAAGAAAACCGAGAAATGATGAGAGACATGAAAAAGAAAGAGAGAAAAATTGAAAGTGATATTAAAATGAAATTGATAAAAGAGACATTAAAAAGAAAGAGACATAAAAAGTAAGACATGAAAAAGAAAGAGACATAAAGAGAAAGAGACATGAAAAATGAGATATAAAGGGAAAAAAAACATGGAAACGAAAGAGAGATATTAAAGAAAGTGTTATAAAGAAGAAAGAGATATATAAAAGAAAGAGACATGCTAAAAAAAAATGACATGTAAAAGAAATATATATGAAGAAAGAAAGGGGCACAAAGAAGAAAGGGATATAAAAAAGAAAGGGATTGAAAAACGAGACATAAAAGTAAAGAGACATGAAGAAACAAAAGAAAAATGAAAAAGAAAAAGACATGAAAAAGAAAGAGACATGAAAAACAAATAAGAAAACAGAGAAATGTTGAACGGAAGAAAAGAAAGAAAAAAAGGAGATAGAGGAAAAGAGGAGGGTAATAGCTTTTGTGGGAATAAGGAAAGAAATATCTAGAAGACGAATATGAATAAAGGAAAAATAGAAGAAACTGAAAATTATGGAAGGAGAGTAAAAGAAAAAAAAGGGATAATTGTAGAAAATAAGACAAAATAGAAGAAGAAGAAGAAGAAGAAGAAGAAGAAGAACAACAACAACAACATCAGCAGCAAAAACAACAACAACAAAAAAAAACAAGAACAAGTTCATATCTTGTGAGCGAATGTAGAGATAAATATGCAAAGCAAATTGAGGAAAGGAAGTAAAGAAAAACATGAAATAAAAAAGAAAAGTGAAAAACATGAAACGAGAGAAAAGAAAAGTCATATTCAAGTTTCAAAAAGGAGAAAAAAAACCATTAAATAACTACAAAAATGTAAAATAAAAAATGAACAAAAAGTAGAAGATAAAGAAAGAGGGATCTACTTGCAAAGAGAAAAAGGAAACTTGAACAATAAATAAAAATGAAGAGAGGTAGAACTAAAGCAACATATTAAAAAAATATATATATATATTCAGTAAGAAGAAGTATGTCAAAATCCGTGAAAGCATGAGAATAAATCGAAAGTAAATTAATTGGTGAGTAGAAAATTATGTAAACGATGAAAATGTAACAAGTAAAATAGAAGGGAAAGACAGAATAGAAATAATTAATATCTTAAAAGAACGAGAAGAAAATGGAAATACAGAGAATGCTAATTATAAGAATAACAGATGAAAAAGAACAAAGAAGATGAAAATGAAGAAAAGACAGAGTAAAAACAAAAAGAATAAAAAGGTTCAAATAAAACGTGAAAAAATGAAGGTAGAACATATGACAAAATAAGAAAAAGAAGGAAGAAAACAAAAAAACAAAAAACGAAAAATAAAACTAGAAACTATTTCTGCATGAACGATGTTTCTTACACTCATATCATAATTCAAGAAACATATAAGAATATAAAAGAAAGCAATTAAGTGAATAACTTGTAGATTATAGATAACGCGATTCAAACATAGTGAGGCGTTGATGAATCAAACCAAAGTAAATTTTCTTAATTAAAACTGTTTGTTTTAAAAGAGAAGCGGCAAAACTTGTGTCTTTGTTCTGTAGATCTTTTTTTGGTTTTGTACTCAGTGAAATTAAACGACGGCTTTTCTCAAATTATCAAAGAAGCGCGAAAATTAATCCAGCTCCAACACAGTTTTATAAAAGTTATTAATTAATAAATTAATTATTAGTTTTTTTTTTTCTGTAAGCGACAACAAAACTAAACAAAAACTCCATAGATCTTCAAAAGTTTCTCAGCTTGAAAGAAAATTGTGCAAATTCTACAAACGCAACTAATAAAATAATTTTTGTTTTACTTTCTTTCTTGTGTTGCTTAACAACGTAGCATTTCAGTCTAATTTGTTTGTGGTTTGTAAAGAGGCAAAGAAAAAAAAAGTTTGATATATCAGATGTTCTGAGCGGATTGATTTGGATTCTATTCATTCAAAGGTGCAGTTAATTTTCTTTAATTCTGTCCTGAATATATCCATATATTCATCGATGTCCAATTGTTACAGATGATGTTTAGTTTTTTTGAGGTAATTTTACCAGAGCTTACTAAACAACCACGTTTGTTAATTAAAAAAAAATTCTTTAAATCATTATCTAAAGCCTAATTTAATAATATTCCCCGTTTATTTTATATTGAGAAAAATTCCTAATAGCTAATGATGAAAACCTCTCTTGTATAAAAAACCTAAAGACCGATAGACTCTGCGGAGTGCCAAAGTGAATTGCGAAACAATAATTCTACACTAAATGGAAGAAAGAATCTTCTTGTTCATAAGAAAAAAAATGAAATTAATAGGTGGTAATTTTAAGGATACATATATTAGAGAAGTATTGTTGAACCAATATATAACGAAGCATATATATATATATATATATATATATATATATATATATATATATATATATATGACCTGACTATTGCGTATAGCATAACACAGACTGTTGTCTCTAAGTGTTGACGTTACTGTTCATTTTTATATTTGCACACGCTATATCTCTATATTGAGCACTTTATCCCATAAATATAGCAGCCATAAGAGTATATTTCTTATTATATATATATATATATATATATATATATATATATATATATATATATATATATATATATATATGTGTGTGTGTGTGTGTGTGTGTTTGTGTGTGTATATATATATATATATATATATATATATATATATATACAGAGAGAGACAGAGATATAGTAGTAGTAGTTTCGCACAATACCAAAATTGCTACCAATTTAAAAAAAATAATTAACTGAAAAGTGAAGACATATTCAAAATCGCTTTATGACATTCAACAAATAAATGAACAGGATATTTAACTTGAAAATAAAATAATAGCATAATCAAGTGTTTTAGATTGATTAAAACAAATATTTAGGAAAGAAGCCACCACTAATAGTGGAAGCTTAATATCATTTACTTGAACCGAGAAGCCTATTTTCCTGAAGATTTTTTTCCAATCGAAATTTTCACTGACAGTTCGCTCAATGAATATCGAATGTTTCCTTATATGAAAACGGCTAATATCTTTCCGATTACAATAAATAGTTTTGTTGATCAATAACACTCAATAATTGATGTCTGGCAGTTCCAGTCCTGTTTCAAAATATGATAGGATCAGTATAAAAGAAGCTTTCATCAAATTGTGAAACTGAGATCTAGCGTGATTTCGGAATCAAACAATATTTTCCACTATCCCCAAAATTCCTAGGCAACGCCTTTTTACATCAACAGTACACAAATCCGTTAGGAAAATGATGTTGTAATCCGATTTTGGAATCTTTTCAAATATATCTGCTTTATTTCCTTCTTTAGACAAAATCTTTACGTTTCATTCTAAAAAAGAGGATTACTCCTATCGTGAAGTCATTGGTGTTAGGTCTAAATTTTCTTGACATAGTCTCATTCTTCTTAGATTTCAAGTTAATGTGCAGTTTCAAAGTGAAATCAAATTTTAAGTTCACTGTAAATCGTATATCAATGATTTATTAAAACTCTCTTTGACCCTGTCGACAAGGACATTAGCGTAAATTGTCCCTGGTTGGTTTAGTCTTCGGTACAATTTTTTGACTTGTCCTTTTTTTTTTTACTCACATCACGTTGTGAAATGTTAAAGATTGACTCTTGACACAATAAATCGGTTAGCCTTGTCTTGTCGCCCCGTGTAGCGTTCTTTCCAACAAGTACGCTCCCATTGTAGTTTTTTTGTAATACAGACATTATCTAATCTAATAAAATGTGTGTATATTCTAAAGTTATTTTATGAATTTTCCGTAGAAATTATGTAGATAATGTAATATGTACGAGGCCTGCCTGAAGATTAATAGGACTGGTTTGCTATTGGAACTATGATCGGAAAAGGGATAAGCGTGTTGTGTTATCATTTATTATGATATCATGAGATAATATAATTGTAATTTGGGCTTCCTTCTACCACTGTATGTTTCAAATTCTATCGTGGCAGGACAAAAAGACTAAAAAGGTACCTTTTTTATACTCTTGTTCTAGGAAGCATGTATTATAGATTGATTTCTGACTAATTACATAATTATTAAATATGATGGGATATATGATTTTGTAACAGAAATTATCAAACAAAAAGTGAAAAATATGGTCTCTGGAAGGAAAAATTAAAATCGGCTAAGTTGTCAATGATAGTGGTAAGAGCAGGTTTTAAACTATTATATCATTAAACAGAATCCTGTAATCTTCTACACACATATTACAGACAAAATAAACCAAAACCATTAGAGCTATAGCAAATACATTACTATTGATGCTACATCTAATGAATGTAATTACTATAACGTAGTCGCGTCTTCACAACAGATGTTCGAAACATTGTCCCAGACATCGCACTGATGGCCAGACTAGAAAAAATGGAGAAATGCGATATCTCTTCAGCAGTAAAGTTCATATCCATTAATCAGCTCCATTTAGCGTTCTGTATTCTTGTGAGACGCAGACGCTGATGGTGAAAGAGGGGCGAGGATCAGACTCACGCGTAACTAAGAACTTTAGAAAACCGATTCATATCTGATTATAAGGAGCAGAAAACGGACGAATACACGAGGAATCTTCTCACGATAGTCGGGATCTCCTATTCCTCAATGACGATTTCTCTCGTGTATTAAACGACGGAAACAAGTTTGGTTATTCAGGTATGATGGTTTGAAGAATAATGTTCTACAAGATAAAGTGCAGGCAGTCCGAGGAGGCGACAACGCAATACATGTCTTCATAACGTCAGAACTGTCCAGACACGGAGTCCAGAACTGTCCAGACACGGAGTCCAGAACAGAATTGTGCTTCTTCAGTTCTCACGTGTTTTTGATGATCCCCGTTGATTTGAGTGACTTTCAAAGCCGGTGCTGATTATTTTAATGACTCTTCCCGTCATTATTTGTTGGCGCCCCTTATGGCTGATTACTTTCTACTAAATAAACATTTTCACAGGATCTTTAAATTGCGTTTTAGTGAGTTTGTGATAAAAAAAAACAAAAACAAAATAATGTTTAAGTTGTTTTGCCACACAATGAAATCATTTTTTTTTCACAATATTCTATATAGACATTAAATAAAAATGAACGATAAAATACTGTTATGGGCTATTGCAATTGTCTATTGTCTTCATAATTATTGCCATATTCACGTTGTTTCGGCTGTTATACGCCCTGGAATTCTTCAGGTGATTGGAATTTCGAACTCAATATTTAATTTCGTTGTTATACTTCTTCAAATTCACAGGACCTAATAGATAAAAGCGTTGGTTGGAACCAGTGATTAACCAAAAGAGTATTGTGTTCAATACTTGGCTAATGCAGAGGCAAACAAATGAAAAAGGAGAGTTGAGATAAATGGAAAAAATAGGCATGGCAGGTGGAGCTAGAACAATCAACCACGGTGTAGGAGATAAAGTGTTCAGTTCGAAATTCCAATCAACTGAAGTAGGCTGGAGCATACAATGGCCGAAACGGCGTGAATATGTCAATAAAGACGAGGACAACCATCCGAACAATGTAAATAAAGTAAATAACAAAAATGCTGGTCAGTGAAATAGCGAAAATTATTATTATTGTTTTCGTTTCATTGCTTATTTCTTTTGGTACTTTTATCAATATTTTTAATGTTAGAAAACGATTTTAAAAGTAATTTTCCTTAAAACTAACTTTAGAAAGGAATCACTATATTGCCTATAACATTACCCATTAAATTCTTACTCGGTAGTATCTTCCTGAGTATATATATATATATATATATATATATATATATATATATATATATATATATATATATATATATATATATATATTAGGTTAGTGCAAAAATAATGTCGTTTTCTCACATATGTTACTATGTGAGAAAACGACATTATTTTTGCATTAACCTAATATATATATATATATATATATATATATATATATATATATATATATATATATATGTATATATATACACACACACACACACACATATATATATATATATATATATATATATATATATATATATATATGTATATATATATCAGTATATGAGAGAGAGAAAGAAAGGAAGCATGGCAGGACGGAAAGAAGGATACAAGGGTACATACACATTCATGAAAGTAAGCGAATCGCAGGAAGAATAAAATCTGGAGAATATTTTTCCTGGTTTCTTCCTCCGTTCTGCCTGCCGTGAATTCTATTACAAGCAAAATGATTCTGATGTAATTCGTTTGTCAAAAACCTCACATTAAGAAAACGATTCTAGCATGAACTATTGTGAATTAACTTTTTCACATGGAAATGACAGCGAAAAATGGCGGATCGTTGAGAAATTAAAATAAATGAAAGAAGTAAAATTTAACTGAACGCATGTGTTCGCAAGTGTATAAAATGCTATGCATAATAACTGAACAGAATTAGAATTTTGTTGCTTTTTCTTTCCATTTCAATTTACTTGTCTCTTCATCTTTCGTTTGAGTCGCGTTTGCTAGAGTAGATCTCTGTGAATAAACATTTTTCTTTCACACAATTTGAGCCATGTTTCCTTTACGATTTCTTATCTTTCATCACTTGAGTAGGGTGCTCTGTTAGGGCCATGGACACAAGTACTGCAGCCATAGCTATAGAGGTGTTTCTAGGGAATGATACATAAATGGAGCCCATCAACATCCTTTATTGATTGATTGACTTTTTGCAAGTTATTTGAGACCAGAATTTTTTAGATGTATTTAAGTGATAGAGATTTTTAAATGATTTGCTGGTATCGATTCTACTAATTAACACGTAACTGGATGAAGAAGTGGTACATTCATACTTCCCTGAAGTGTACTTGCTTGTATCGAATGCAACGAAGCAAGAGGGAAATGAAACCCGGATCCCTGATTATCAACTCTGAAGTTTTATTAATTTCACTGCCTGCATAATCAAGTTTAGATTACCCTGTGTTCCCAAGCGGTCATTCGGCAAAAAATAATGGAAATAGTTGGAAAGAAAATGGAGTTAAATGTATGAGAACGATGTGAACAAAACAGAATTGAACGAAAATTGAACTCTGCAAGCAGATCGTATTGCCCGCGCCAACAGCATTATTCTATCCGCAAAACTTAACTTAATGATAGTTTTATAGCATTATAAAATTAGTTTAGAAATTGTTGCTGTAGAAGTTTAATTCCTTGGAAATGTTAAAATAGAATTCATGTGTTTTAATCAAACAGGATACGGCGTCGCCGATAGGATGTTTAAGTCCTTTGAATGAACTTTGTTGAGACGTGGATCCGGTGTTTTGCAGCCCAAGCTAGGGCGAAATCATTGAAAGATAACCAGGCAAAAGCTGGGAGAACATAAAAAAATTCAACACTTTCGGCAGGTTATGAAGGTATAATGAAAAATTGTTATGACATACCACAAACAATTGGATAATTTGAATTTCGTCGAAATTTCAGAAATTATAAAACGATGAAATCAGACCGAGATCTCCATTAAAAAAAAACAGGACATAAATCCCAAGGGGGCTTATAGGGAGATTTTAGAATAAGGGGAGTTTTTAGAATAAGGGGATTTTTTTAGAATAAGGGGAGTTTTTAGAATAAGTTCGAGAAAAAATAAATGGCATTAAAACTCTCCGTCTCAAGGACGTGTAGTGGATTGATCAATAGGACTGTAATTATTTGCATATGTTATATAATTGTACCTATTGGCATAGGTTAAATAAGAGATATAAAGTTATAAGAGACAAGTAAGAAGTTGACTACTGATCACGTGTCGTGGAACAAAACAACACAACCCAATAAAACATAGAATATCTTAAAGTTTCAAAGGAGAAAATTAAAATCAAATGAATTATTTTTCATATATGAAATCATAGTTGGAAACCTCATATAAATATAAGAACTGCAATTTCCTCGTAGGTCACCACGAAAAGGGAAGACCATTTGAAAGTCGAGAGTAAAAAAAAAAAAGAAAAATCTGGAAGTTCAATTATTTAAGTCAGCAGAAGTAACTGTCCTATTATACGCCTAGAACCTTTGGTCATTTAACCAAATCACTGACAAAAACTACTAAAATAAAAAGTACAATTGATAACTAAAAGCAGGGACAAAAAAAATGAACTTTACGCGAACCTATAAAAAGTTAGGGACAAAACCTCTTAATGTCGACTGAAGTTTCTTCATAATATTCTTCATCTAAAACTTTCATGTTTATAACAATTGCAACAGTAATTTTGATTTGCTCTCGGCTTAAGGCCATATCACGTTGAAACACAGTTTCCCGTACGACCAGCAATGTTAGGCAGCATAGACCCTCCTCAGTCGCTAGATTGATGACCGCTTGATAATACTAGGTGCTGTAAGTTTGTATGTGTATTGGATAATGGCTCGGAATTCTTAATCGCGGAGCTTAGTTCCAATTCCTTTTTAGTTTCGTTTATTTACTTACGCGCAAATACTGTTCGAAAAATAGTTTGAATTTACCTCACCTCCCCAAACTATGGGTTGATTAGCGAGTCTTGTATCCCTAAATGATTATTATCTCCACCCCTAACCCCACCAAAAAATTCTTAGAAGCTAAAAATATTTTCTGGCCTTACAAAGTGTTCATAATCTGTAGCAAACAAATCAATCAATTGATTTGCTCTCAATCCTTTCTTAGGGTGAATTCCCGTATGAAAAATGGCCCATTCGTCAATCTACAAAGTGTTTAGGTACAATAATGAGATAGAGTGTTTACAATGAGGCATACTTCCATCGCTTATATTTTGTCATTCTGAACACTATTTCTAATTATTTACATTATGTATATTGTTCGAACTGGTCCTCATTTTTATTGCCATGTTTACGACGCTTTGTCCGTTGTACACTCCGGCCATCGACGGGCGATTGAAATTTCGAACAGAACCCTTTATTTCTTTCACCGGAGTAGATTGTTCTATTTCGAGTCACATCAAGAAAGCGGGAGCGTACAAGGACCGAAACGTTGTGTACATGGCAATAAAGATAATGAAAACAGTTCGTACAATGTAAACAATGTAAAAAAAATCACAGTAACTATATATATATATAATATAAACGGATATCATTTTCTAAATTTCATATAAGCTAATAGTACCCGTGAAAATTTCCCGTTTTTCCTATTTGTTTTTTTCTGATGTATCATAATATTTAATAAATAGAGGATATTTTTTCGTGTCCCACGGCTACAGAATTCCAGTGGAAATTCCTATAATGCATCGATAAATATCTGACCTTAACAATTCAAAGCAAAACATTAAAATAACACACGTAATTATTACTGCATGTAATTGTTTAAAGAAATACGAAGGTACAAATGATAAGATTTAAAATTGGAAACCTTTCGTTTTCACAGAAGCAGATGTAAAGGATATGAGAGAATTATCGAATCCCGTATTCCTTTATTTCTTTCTATTTCCTTTGCACTGAATTTTAACAGCGTCTCTGATACGAATTTTCTTCCTATCAAAAATAAATGGTCCATTATTTATGAGGTATTTTTAAGGCATAACATACATATCAGTTAGCGAGGTAACCGATGATTTATTTATTTATTTATTTATTCAATGGCATATCAAAACCTTATGGGTCATTTAATTTCGAAATTTAATTTTCTTTAGACCTCTGAAGTAATAAAAATATAATATATATGATTTTTTTTCTATTTTCACAATTGAATACATGGTAGATGATACGCATCATTTTCTTATGTAGATGTTTGTGTGCACATCATTATTAAAGGTAGTGATATCTGTTTTTATGCTGTAGTTTTGTTCAAATTATATTATGGAATATAGGTTGATTTCCTTAAGAACTTGTAGGATATTATATGAACTAATATGAAAGTTCTTTCATGTTGTTTGGTTGGTTAGTTCTGTTTGGAGATATATCAAAATATATGGGTTAATTAATGCCATAATATTAATAATTCACGTAATTTTAAACTTTCAATGTAAAGACATATATATATATATATCTTCAGGAATTATCGTAATTTCTGTATATTTTATATATATTGTCTTATATATATTGTCTTTATATCATCTGTAATACAGATGACGTCAGGTATCACACACACACACACACACACACACACACACACATATATATATATATATATATATATATATATATATATATATATTACAGTTTTTTTGTATATATTATGTAACTAGTCAGCCAGTTCGAATGACACGACTCACTTTATAGTCTACCAATAGAAGGTTAACCAATCAGAAGCCGCAGACAATTCTTTCGGTCGTGTATAAAGGCGGCCATTTTTGTTTACCCTACCGAAGGACCAGTGCCAACTTGACCAGGCGAAGATGGCAGATGGAAGAACTACGCTCTGCTACTTTGCTGCAATATCCACTGCTAACCTGAACTACGCTTTCCTACTGTCTCCGAAATATTCATTGCTAACCTCTGGATTCTATACTCGAAGACAACCGTCGAAATGTCTAACATTGCTTTTGAGCCCAGAACGCTATCACTGCTTCCATTATATATATATATATATATATATATATATATATATATATATATATATATATAAAGAAAGAAAGAACAGTAAGATATATAATCCGGTGTTCTTATATATATATATATATATATATATATATATATATATGTACGTAAATCCGGTGTTCTTATAGATATTTTGGGGATTTATCTGTAACCTTGGAAACGTGAATTATGATTTTAGCTGTGTCTTTAAAACCCAGTAATTTTAAAAGTTACTCCAAAATTCGCTTGAAGATGAAATGGAACTAATGTCTTTAATTTAATTACAAAATTAAATTCGGGGCCTTTAGCTTCCATTTTTGAAACATGGTTAGAACTGTGTAGCGATAAAAACCATATTTTAAATCAATTAATTTATAATATCTATCTATCTATCTATCTATCTATCTTTCTATCTATCTATCTATCTATCTATCTATCTATATATATATATATATATATATATATATATATATATAGTCGATGATAATATGTATTGTTGGTATTTTTAAATATAATTCTATTTTATATTTATTATTGTTGCATTGATTTTCATTTGGAAATGGAAAATGTATTGTTGATCATTTTATTATAAAAATGTACTATTAATTCATTTTTGGGGGTTCATTATTTGCTCATACCTGGGTTCTAACAGCCCCTTCAAGCCCAGGTGAGGGCAATCCCGGGAACAACAGTAATTAACAGGTAGTACCAGGCTCCTCAAAACCTCCAATCTCTATACCAGAGGTTTTGCTGTCGGATGTAGTTTATCAGCATACCCAGAAGAAAGTTATCTACTTAGCAATACAGGGAAGGCTAGAGAAAAATCTGAAAGTTTTAAAAGACACTGTTTTATTCTTGTTCTTTTTGATTGAGTAATTATTTTAAAAATCTATCAATCTTTTGTAGGTGGGTAGATTATATTAGGTTGGTTCAAAAATAATGACGTAATAATGTCGTTTTTTGACGTTAAAAAAACGTCAAAAAACGACATTATTACGTCATTATTTTTGAACCAACCTAATATATATTTTGGGTTATAAGAATAATTTTACTTTTCTTATAGCAAGTGGATCTTGTATTATTATTATTTTTTTTAAGATATTAATTATTTTCAGATACAAATCTTATTATTTAATTCATAGCTAGGGGAGAATAGTTGGATTTATACTTTTCCTCGGAGTATTTTGCGTAAGTGAATATAGCAAACCCGTCTGGAATTCGAACTCGGCTCTCTGTTTTCACAATCAGATTGCAAGCTTGAACGGCCGCGTGTAATAATGTATAACAATTTTGTTATACATTATTACACGCGGCCGTTCAAGCTTGCAATCTTG
Organism: Acanthosepion lycidas; assembly: GCA_963932145.1. Lineage (NCBI taxonomy): Eukaryota > Metazoa > Mollusca > Cephalopoda > Sepiida > Sepiidae > Acanthosepion > Acanthosepion lycidas. The sequence continues at coordinate 82,837,753 of OZ010579.1, forward strand.
GTATTATCAAGCGGTCGCTTATCTAATTACTGAACACGCGTGAGGTTGCTTAACTTTCGTGATTGGTCGAGATCAGGTTTAAATCGCATATGGACGCAAACATTTTCGGTTCTGTCGTTCAAAAATGGAGAGAATTGTTAACGTATAAACGCTTGGAAGTAGCTGCTTGGCTAAGAAAAGATTTCAAAACGAAGAGTGATAAAACTCACAAAGGAAGTTTTAGTCAAACCCAAATCGATCGTAAAGGATACCCAGACAGAAGTAAAGAACATTGGAACAGATTTACAGGTTCTCACAATCTGTAGAATGTTGAACCGATACGGATTTCACGGATGGGTTACTGGAAAAACCGACTACGGAAGAAAACACATAAAAATGGCTCGTTCAGAATTTGCTATTTTTTTTCTTTTTTGCTACAGTCGAGTGATTAATGGAATACAGTTATTTGGACAGAGGAAACAAAAATTGAACATTTAAGACTTAACCAGCAACTTTACGTTGGGAGATAAAGAACAGAGTGAACGATGTTAAAAAATAATACCATTCCAACATTAATGTATGATGATGGATACATCATTTTACGAATTTGCCTCAGTGCAGCACATAACAAGAATATTGCGAGGATAGAAGGGAAGAGTGTTTTGCTAAAATATCTGTGCATTCTTTCGAAAAATTTTTTTTTTTTTACTCCCAGCAATCAAACTTGGACATGATAGGCAATTCATCTTCCAAAAATAACGATTCAAAAATACTTCGAAGGTCACCTCAGAAGTGTTTGAGAAGAATAGAGTTAGTGTAGTGTTGCTTAACCTATCAGGTTGGTGCAAAAATAATGACGTAATAAGTCGTTTTTTGACGTTAAAAAATACGTCAAAAAACGACATTATTACGTCATTATTTTTGCACCAGCCTAATATTTAAGCAACGGTACATCTAGGTGAAAATGAAAATGTCACTGCACACATTTTTAAAGTGTATACATTTAAATGTAAGGAAATAAAACCATAGAGTTAAAAAAAAAATATACAAATATATGCTTAATTTATTTCGCTGTTTCTTTTCAACTATATGTGCAGTTTATTTAGCGGGAAACCCCTGCTGGTTAATCTTTTGCGATTTCTTCAATGTTTTGTCGAATGTTTGACAAGAAGACAGACATTTGTTTTTCACTGACGCGTAGTCTTTCTCGCGTCATATCTTTGATGTTATTTATGGTTAAGAAGACTAATTCACATAAATATCAAGCTGAAAATTGCAATAAAACTTTGGAAAAATTTTAATACTTATTGATATATTAACGCTGTACCATTACTACTTCCATGCACACACATGCAAAAACACACAAACACACACACACACATATATATATATATATATATATATATATAGATAGATAGATAGATAGATATAGATATATATTATAAATTAACTGATTTAAAATATGATTTCTTCGCTATACATTAATAGCCATGTTTCGAAAACAGAAGCTAAATTAAATTATTAAAAGCATTTCGAAAACAGAAGCTAAATTAAATTATTAAAAGCATTAGTTCTATTTTATCTTCAAGCGAATTTTTCTATTTATTATAATATATATATATATATATATATATATATATATATATATATATACATACATATATATATATATATATATATATATATATATATATATTTGCTGCGACAAAATTTCGCGGTACACTTAAGAGGATCGCGTGGCACACCCGTGTGCCGCGGCACAGCGGTTAAGAATCAGAGTCAGGCTAATAGAATGATCATGTCTGCCGTCAGAGGAAATTTTTTTGAATGAATTGAGAATTACTGACATTAAATTGAACATTTAAGACCTAATCATCAAAAAATAATAGAAAAACTTGCTTCGCCCTCACATCACGTGTCTGATATTCACAAGGATTCTGTAAACGAAATCTAAATAGAATAATCCTCAGATATACCAACCAAGTGATGTGAGGACGAAACAAGTTGTTTTTTGTTTCTTCTGTTCTTACTTTTGTTTTAATGCAACGCTTGCAAATTCATGTTTAGAAACCAACAATGTTCTGTCGGTGTTTTTTAATTAGTGCACTTTTACAGCAACTTGGGGAAGAATGCGCCTTTTAGATGGCATTCATTAATTCATTTTTTTCATTCAATTATCCAATAATTGTAGATGATACAAAAAGATAGTATATGTTTTAAAATCCTGTTCACACTAAGCAAGACTGTAACGCCTCTCAGATACAAGGAGTTACTACATATAAAAGGATTATAAAACAAACTTTGCAAAGGTGCGTGAACAAAAGTATAATCGGGAAGACAGTAGATCGCGATTATCATTGTATTTAAATCTTTGAAGATTAAAGTTCACTGGAAAACATGGAACCGGAAGTGATTTTCACAAACTAAAAGCGCAAGAAAAGAAACTGTTAGCATAGAACTTATGGTTACATAGAACTTCAAATTGCTGAAACCTCTTTGCCATTCTAGTACTGTGTTTAAATTCATTAAGTTTATGTACCATAGTGAAGAATTAACATGAAAAATTATTTATAGAAAAGGTACAAGGAGGCAATTTCATGGCTGTGGGAAAGGGAATAAAAAAGACGCCAGATAAGGACCAATAATATTGCTGATTCTTCTTTGCATTTTATCAAGGATCTCTTGATATGCAACAGCAACAACGGACCCTTTTAATTCATTTTTGTATCTCCTCTGAGGTATTTCTTGACACAAACATCCGGTGACCGACTATTGGAAGAGCATGAATCGAAAATACGCGCTTCGAATTTTGTCAGTTGACATCTTGACAAAAATATATCTTTACTGGCAAACCACCAGGTTTGATTCAAGAAGATAATAGGGAAATCTACTCTACCATATCTAAATAAAACCGGGCCGTTTGATGGGACCTAAAATATACATGTAATAATGTAATTCATCTTACTTAAAAAGAAATATCTAGCAAGTAAATGCTTAAAACATATATCTCTCTCTCGCAGACACACACACACACACACACACACACACACACACACACACACACACACACATATATATATATATATATATATATATATATATATATATATATATATATATATATATATACTAGTAGCATGGCCCGGCGTTGCCCGTGATTGATTCAAAAATCATACGACACATTCAGCAATCGCTATCACTTGCCTTAAAATTTTTTTGCCCTTCGTTGCCTTTAAAGGAGTGCCCTTTGCCGTGTTGATGTTGCTACATGCCTTACTTCTTGCCTATCTCACACTGCGAATATTTTCTAAGCTCTATACTAAACATTAAATCTGTTACGAAAAAACAACTAAACAAAATGAACACAAAACGATCAGCTTTAAAAAATAAAATAAAACGACTCGTAACTGGAAAAAACCGAATGAAAAAAGAATGTTAACAACAAATACTTTTTCACACCCGACCCAGTTCTGTGGAATCAGAATCTACGTTGAGTTTAAGCAAGCGAATGAGTCAATTCGAGTAAAGTGCCATGCAGATTTAAATTTTTCCCACTTGTGACGAATGCAGCTATCGATTTCTTGCATGCTAGCATGCTAGTTAACATTCGTATCACTGAGCTGTTGACTGTCACGCTGGTCAATAGAATCTTCCTGCCTATTCGTGGCACCCAGCTATAGGCTCTCACTCTGACCAGTAGTAAATTGCCACCAACTACATGAAAACTGCCGTAGAAGCATGAAAAAATCGATTATTTCCACTATCGAGTTGGGAAATGCAAAGTCGGTCTTGGGCTTTCTGCTAACTAGGAGCATGTGCATGTAAATGTTAGTGCAAATCCATCGAAAATTGCAGCCGTGCATTCGTTACACACACACACACAGAGACCCATCCTGCCTTATATATATATATATATATATGACCAATATTTTTCCTGTCCCTAACCAAGTATATACTTATAGTCTCATATATAAATGACCAAGATTTTCCTATCTCCAAATAATTAAATGATAATGAACTCAATATAAAACGACCAGTATTTTCTCTTTCCCGACCAGAACGAAGTAAATGGTTATAAACACGGATATAAACGAAGAACATTTTCCTATCTCAGAACCAAGTAAATACTTATAAACCCAAATATAAACCACCAATATGTTCCTCTCCACGTTCTAGTAAATGCCTGTAGACGTAAATCAAAATGATCAATAATTTCTTATCCTCGATCCAAGTAAGCACTTACAAACCTTCAATAAGGACGATCAATAATGCCCCATCCTGTGTTGTCAGAACATTTAGAGACGAAAATATAAACGCCTCGTTTTTATATAACTGTTAAATGTTCATGGATACATATATAATAAAAATAGACTTATTTCAACATTAAAAGTCACTACATTGTTTAACATTTCAGAAAATGGACAAATTCAAAAATACGTTTCGAGAGTTTTCATACCTTATTTCCAGAACCGATGCTGTTATCTTGAAGTGTCTTTCTCGCAATGTCTTTCGGCATCATCAATACCATTAAGGGCGTTCCTTATTATTTAAACCTCTGCAAAAACTGAATATACACAAGCATTCAGGTTAGAATATTCTTAATTTTAAATCCAATGTGGGATATTTGGTTCCTGCTGGCCTATCAAAATGACTGACGTATACAAGAATTACTTAGGTTGATGGTTACAGTATTATGGAAAAAGCAATGCTATTGCCCACGAACATAGGATTTTGTCTTCATAACAGAAAAGTATTTATAGAAAATGTACAGGGAGGCAGATTTACTGTTAGCATAGAACTTGCGGTTACATCTAGCCGAATAAACTGTAAATTGCTGAAACCTGTTCACCAGTCTAGTACTGCTATTAAATTCAATAAGTTTAGGTACCATAGTGAAGACATCATCTGAACAATTAACATAAAAAAAAATATTTATAGAATAACTACAAGGAGGGAAATTTACGGGTGTGGGAAAGTGAATGAAAAAAGACGCCAGATCAGAACCAATAATATTGCTGATTCTTTGCATTTTATCAAAGATCGCTTGATATACAACAGGAGCACAGAAACCTTTTAATTAATTTTTGTGTCACATCTAAGGTATCAAAAATCAAAGTCTTAATGTCTTTCATCAACTCCAAAGTTGGTTTTCTTGATGAAATTATGAGTCAAAGGGGTCAGTACATTTACCAATTTGTTAATACTTCTTTTCTCGAAAGAATTCTATCAAAACCCCACAGCAAGAGGAAATATTTTATAAGTAGAAATCAAGTAAGAAAACAAGAAATCACTATGACTATTCGAGGTTATGTAATTTACCAATGTTTGGAATCAAATATTAAATAAATCTGCTGTACAAAAGAAGGTAAATCACATAAATCAGTTTAGAGAAGTAAAACGCTAAAATGAAACAAAATATAACTCGATCACATGCAGTAGTCGGAAGAGCAGATAAATTTTACATTTCTCGAAAGTAGACAATTTAGAAAATACTGAACAATAGTTTAACGACTCACCGAATAAAAAAAAATGAAGATTGTTGCTAGTAATAAAGAAATCATTGAGAAAAAAATATGTTGGAAACCGAGGAATACAAATCCGAGGAAGCATTGCAATAGTGAGATATTCATTCCAAAAGATATGTATTAAGAAATCAGAAATAATTATTTAAAAGGAAAAAGGGTTCTAAAAATTTATTCAGTATCATTCCCTCTAAATGGGCAGTAACAACTGGAAAAACCTCCTCACAAATGAACAAGATGGCGACAGAAATATAGTTCTACGGAGGATGCCGAGAATAATATATACTGAAGATGCGAATAGCTGGAATGTTTTAAGGAACATGAGCATTTTTACACTTAAATTCAGAAAGTGCCATTTAAAATTTGTCTGACGCATAAAAATGAAAGAACGGCTGGAGAATTTGATTCCCACAAGACATTAACTGCAAGAGTGATTAACCTAACTAACGAGCCTATGTAAATGTCTAACAAGGAATTAGAGAGATCGTGAAACGAGAAAGCTGCAAAGAGCTAAAAAGATAGGATATTGTGGAGAGCCATAATAACCCACTTCTTAAAACGACGGAACATTGAAGAAGAACAAGAGAAAATATTTATTATATTGAATATATGGAGTATGACTATTATATATCTCCAAGAATAAAATAAATAAATATTTGTGTTTCGATATCAGCAAGATTATCCAATAATACGTTATTCTCAAATTGAAATTTATATCTTAGTAGCCGGAGATGATGCTTCGTTTCAGCCATCTTTCAAAACATTCTCGGGTAATATGATTCCATGATGGCAGTTACCACCCACCAATTGTTAACGTATTTGTCCAGACAAAAACAGATAAAAGCATCAGCTTTCAGGATCTTTCATATTAGGAGCACATATTTGCACTTTATTTTCAAAGACAATATTCTCGGTGTGAAATCAGAGAAGGATGTCTTTCTCCTAAGAACACCAACCTTCTCTATGAGGATGTGTGTTTCGTTGGGTGAAGATCAATATTGGAGCGTTAAACACAACTTGAGGGGAGTCAAACCCGGCTTCAGATAGACATGTCTATACGAATTCGTTTCTGTAATGACAGTGTTAGGCTTTCTGGTAAAGAAAAGAAAAATCAAAGTTTTTTCGTTGCTTTTTAAATTCATTTTAAGCAGCATATTTTAGAGCAAAGATAACGATATTTTAGCGCTTAGATCTTGTCAAAATGGTAATTTAGATCCGCGATTTACAAAATGGGCGTTAATATCCACTTACTTACGTGCAGTGTGTTAATCCAAATTGGTGGTGCGCAAAAGGCGGGCTGTATAAAACATGATATAAAAAAGGATGTTACAGGGTTGAATGATGACATTAGAACTACGAATTTTCCCCCTTTCTTTTAATAAAATCTACATGATAAATTCAAAGTAGCGTACAACTAATGAACATATATGTTCAAGAGAAAAAATATAGCTTAAGTTATGTAGTAACGATTAGTTTTAGTATTTGTAGTTGACCAAATATGAAATACCTAATGTTTCTTTGTATAATGTTTATATTATATAACCAGAGACTATCACCCCAAATTCAGGTCAAACAGCTGAAGTCTGCAAGGGAAATGGTCTAGGTTAATGTATCTAGCGAAATAGGGAAGAGTGTAAGATAAGTCCTTTACAAGGTCCGGGAGGGACACTCGATGTAGAGAGATACGGTAGGAGGCAATTTGTGTGTAGAGGAATGCAAGAAAACGATATTTTATCAAAAATATCTCTGATGAATGCATTTCGCGAAATGCAGGCAGAATGACAATGTTGTGAGAAAGGGCTTCTAGGTTTTTACACAAAAATCGTTCACGTGTGACTGTGTATACCTGCATACATAGATTTATGTGTATACATACGTATTTTATATATGTATCTATACACACACACAGACACGCATATATATATGCACACAAACTCACATGCACCTATATACATGTTTGTATATATATATATATATATATATATATATATATATATATATGCACATGCATCTATATATATATATATATGTATCTCTCTTTCTCTCTCTCTCTCTCTCTATATATATATATATATATATATAAGAACATATAAATACATACATACATATATATGTATGTATATATAAACACATACAAATATATATATATATATATATATATATATATATATATATATATATATATATATATATATATATATATAAGAAGAGCGATATATATATTTATTTATATACACTGCGTGCCAAATTATTATCGAGATAACCTTTTTCTAATATTTCAAAAGCCCTCCAATCAATTCACACAAAATTTCCACACAATGTTGGCAAGGCAGACCCGCGCAATCACTGAAATTTTCGTACTGATCTGCGCAATGTAAACAAACAAGCGCCGTATTTGTTATCAGCACGGTGATTTGAGAGTGTCAAATTATTAGAAACATGTAAGAATTTAGTGAAAAGATGGGCCGTAAAAGCAGTTTAAGTGATGCTGAAAAGAAAACTATCACCTCAGAACTCTCAAAAGGTAAATCTACCCTAGAAATTTCTTAAATAATAGGGAGGTGTCATCAAAAGAAAATTTCACCGCCGATCTTACACAAGTACGCAAAAGGGCAGATAAAGGCAAGCCGAAGGTTATTTCACGTTGTCTCATATCACGACTTAAACTTTTTCATCATAAATTGTGCTAATTATTTTTGTCAACACCTTCATTAACAAATCCAGCCACGAAGCAGTTTTCTTTAATTAAAACAATACATTTGTCAGTCAAGAGCTTTTCAGTCAGATTGGGGATCCTACTGTGTCTAAAAGTACTCGGTGTCGGTATCTGAGAGAAATGCCAACAACAGTTAAACCTGTATCGGAGCCTCCGTTGACGAGAAATCACATTCAAAATAGATTGAAATGGGCCGTGGACAATATGAAAATTGACTTCTCTAAGGTTTTGTCCACAGACGAAACTCTAGCAACACTTGATGGGCCAGATAGATGGTGGAAAGGCTGGGTAATGGACGGACAGAACCGCTATCAGCGTATGAGACGCCAACAATGTGGTGGAGGCATTATGATCTGTGGTGGTATTATTGGAAAAACATTTGTGGGTCCATGGAGAGTACCAGATGGCGTCAAAATGGCTGCTGATGCATACATAGCGTTTATGAAGGAGCGTCTTGAACCGTGGATGAAAAGGCAAAGAGTTGCCTTCAGAAGGGCCATTGTTTTTATGCAAGATAATGCTCCCTCACATGCTGCTCACAAGACTACTGAATATTTGAAACAGTTAGGCTAAGGATGGACCTTGAAAAATGAAGTGACCAGCAAATTCTCCGGATATGAACCCAATCGAAAACATTTGGAGCATCATGAAGCAAAGACTGTACGCCAACGGACGACAATTCGGGGACAACGCTGAGTTGTGGAAAGCAATTCTTGACATATCTCGCGGCATTACAGCAGATGACATCCTACAATTAACAAATTCTATGGATCGTAGACTTCTTCAAGTAATTTCAAAATAGGGAAAGCACATTCCCTATTAATTTGTTTTAAACTGTGCCTTTGTTTGTATCTGTTATTATTTGTTTGGTTATCTTATATATTAGGTTCTTTTGATCATAAACATTCACGTGCAACATTAATAAACGTTTTGTTTGCTCAATTTTGGGAATTTTACGAAACCTTTCTAATAATTTGGCATTCTCAAATCACCGTGCTGATAAGAAATATGGCGCTAGTTTGTTTACCTTGCGCAGATCAGTACGAAAAAATTCAGTGATTGCTCAGGTCAATATTGCCAACGTTGTGTGAACATTTTGTGTCAAACAATTGGACGGTTTTTTAAATATTAGAAAAAAGTTATCTCGATAATAATTTAGCCCGGAGTGTATATATATATTTATATATATGAGTGTGTTCGTATATATATATATATATATATATATATATATATATATATATATATATATATATATATATTACGAAATGGACAAAGTCCGACAATTTATTTATTAAAGACATTTTTATGTTTAACGTTCTTTTTATAGATACAAGTATTTAAGTAAATGCTCTGTTTATAATAGATTGATTATGCTCTGTTTATGTTGCCTAACGGTAAGGCACGTCAGCCTAAATGACGGTTCCGTATAGGATGCAGATTCGAATCCTGTCAAAGAACGAATATTTTCTATGAAAATTTCTCGGACATTCAGTCCGGTAAATGTTATTTAATACTGTTTATTAAAAACAGAGCATTTACTTAAATATTTGTATCTATAAAAAGAACGTTAAACATAAAAATGTCTTTAGTAAAAATATATATATATATATATATATATATATATATATATATATATATATATATATATATATATATATATATATATATATATGCTTGTGTTATCTTTTATTTCATTAATGCACAACTATTAATGATTAATTTACTAATATTATTTCCATAGATAAAATTTATGATATGATATTCTCCTATATAGACTATATACCAAGTGAAAAAAAAAATGTTTCGGCCAACCTGTAAGATATTAACAACCTATCAAATGCACTGACTGTGCTCAAGCATTATACAGTCATTAATGCTAAAATAAGTTTCGATGTGCCAAGTGGAAGATATTGTCTTGGCATTGAGACATAAGTTAAATCCTTTGGTTTAAATTTGAGCCGTATGAAAGTCGTTGGATTGTGAGTAGTATAGAGCTAAACCAGGTCATGGGAGAACAGGCACTGGGTAAATATTAATCATCGAAAGTGCATTAGAGGCAGAGTGCAAAAAAATTGCAACATTGAACCAATATCCTCCGAGAATTATCAGTATAAATGGTCTAGGACCGTTATTTTGCAGAAATATTACCGGCGCGTCTGCCACCAACCAGACATGCACATACCATGAGATCACCGGAAATGCACCCATGTTAACCCAAGCGCAACACAATAAGTTTTTTTATGCTGTAAAATTCAATCATCTGTAAATATCAATTTGGTGCCATGTCATAGAATAATTTTTAACAAGCTAATTTCCTAGAATATTAAGGATATATTGCCTTCTTAATACCGTGCAATATTCTTTTGTAGTCTTGTGTTTAGTTATTTATAGAAAACCTGTGTTAAGTGCAAGATAATTGCGAAAGCTATTACGACTCTAGAAA
>OZ010579.1:82853412-82855912 GCA_963932145.1 Acanthosepion lycidas
GGTAACATGATTCCACAAACGAATTCTGGGAATAACATGGACAGAACAGGTGAGAAATTATGAAGTGTTAAGAAAAATCAGAATAAGGAAACTTATATCTACAATCAAAGAGATACAATAGAAATTTATAGGGCACTTAATGAGAAAAGGTTACCAAGAGAATTTTTAACTTGCCGAATAGACTAAAGATAACAGAAGTAGGATGAATAGAGAGTAATGGAGTTTTTGTGAATGAATCCCACAACTAAGGCAGTGAAATATCAAAATGGGCCACAAAATTAGAGAAAATATATTAAGGATTTTGTGTAGAGGCATGATCGTCTACGTCTTAAACAGTCATGGTATAATAAAAAATAGAAGATTTCGCACGACCAGATTATCTATCTGAAATTCACGTCATGTATCCTGTAAAGTGAGATCCCAGAAAACTAAAGCCGAATTGTAGGCAGTTAATGGCCAGGACAATATTTGATATAAAGAATGTTCTTTTGGTACTTAACGTCACGTCACGTAAAAGTTCTTCTGTAATAAATAAATTCAGCTTCTTTTTTTTTCTCCTTGACATGCACCCGAAAAAGCTATCAAATAACGTTTAATTTATCACAAACACAGAAAATAAATTCAGGAACCTTTTGAATAAGTCTAATCACTTTGGGATAAGAATATTCTTGAATAAAAAAAAATTAATCATCATCCTCTAACAAGTTTTCAAAGAAATAAAATGTTTATTTTTTGTTTAGTAATATATCAACACCATATGGGAAATTTAACGCAAAATTTAATTTTCTTTTGAGAATTAGTAATGTTTTTACAAAAATATATTACAGGAACTTTTTATTCTTTCTGTTGTAGCCTTAAAGAGGCTACAGACAAAGGTGGTACTAGAGTGATAGAATAGCGACTCGCGCGTAGATGAAAAAAGAAGAGCTCTATTGTAAAAAAAGAAAAAGAAAAAAAGAATACATTACTGAAAGAGAGGGAATTGTGAGTAAGGCTTCCCGAAGCAGGAATATCTACCAATTACCTCAGAGGTTAGATGTGGCATAAAGCCGAAGTTAATGTGGGGTATACGAGCCCGTAGGCTCGGCCAAAATTCTCTGTAGACCCCGAAAAAACGGGGATGCGGAGCTGTCTACCATCGCAGACGAGACTCAGCCATTCGGTATAGCCTCGTCTAGGTTCCTCTCTACCCGAAGGCAGAGTTCGACCATCTGGAAACAAATTTCAAACTAATTGCCGAAGCAAAGGTATTTACCTTAACTCCCCGCGAGGCATGATGTGGCATAGGGCCTTTTTATTTATTGCAAGGCAAAACCAAACCAGTACGTTAGAATAAAAATTCCCCTTAGACCCCGTATACACGGGGTTGAATAGCTGTCTACCACCCCAGGTGAGACTCTGCCCATCGGCATAGCCTCATCTGTGTTTCACTCTGCCCTAAGGCAGAGAGTTCGGTTAGCTTAGTTGGAGACGTATCTCCAACTAATTCCACAAGGAAGGATAGTTGCTAACCGCCCCACGTGGTCAGATGTGGCACAAGTCCGAATTTAACGTGGGGTATCCGAATCAGTATGCACGAGCAAAAATTCCCCGTAGAGCCCGTAAAACACGGGGTCGGGTTGCTGTCTACCACCCCAGACTATACTCTGCCCTTCGCCATAGCCTCGTCTGGGTTCCTCTCCTCCCGAAGGGCGAGAGTTCGACTACCTTAGCTAGAGACGAATCTCCAACTAATTTCCGAAGCAAGCCCGCAGGTATATACTGTGGTCACTATATATAGCTACTGATATAGTCAGTCCATATAGGCGATAGGATGTGTGGGCCATTCCATTACAGCACCTCCCCTTGAGGTAATTTTCCTATTAAATTTTGCGCAATACATCTTCTTTTTGGGATCAGGACATAATTGTTTGATTTTTTCCCTCTTCCTAGTACTATTTTCCTCACATGAGCACATAATATTCAAAAATATATTTCTGGTATATTTTTTTTTTGCATTTTTTATTATATTTTATTGTATTAGGTTGGTGCAAAAATAATTTCGTTTTCTCACATAGTAACATATGTTAGAAAACGAAATTATTTTTGCACCAACCTAATATTTGGCCCAAGTTTAGCGGCTAATTATTGCCTATAGATGCCACCACCTCAGGTGTATGTGAGCATAGTAGCAACAGCAATTAAGAGTTGGTTCCACGCTCCTCAAAACCTTCAATCTCCCGATCAGATACCTTGCTGCTGGATGTAGTTTATCCTCATATTCAGGACGACAAGAAATAAGACTAAAATTAAACATTTGCAAAGGAGGTACTATGATCTGGAATTAGAATGAAGGAACGATAGCCCCAACCCTACAACCATCAAATAATTCAGGATGAGAAATTAGTAAATAGCAAACCCTTCGAATTCCTCGGTGTAGTGATCAATTATAACAATGTTATTATAAGAGATAAGGAAATGGTACATTAGAATCTTCGTTTGGGTCAGTTTCACTCCAAGC
>OZ010579.1:82860912-82898412 GCA_963932145.1 Acanthosepion lycidas
AGTCTGCTTTACATGTTAACCCATAATTTGGGGAGAACAAAGTGACCCATATATATCACCATCTAATTTGTGCATAAATGAATTTAACAGACTCAATCAGAGTTCGAACTCGGTCCTCCTACTTTCCATTCCGAGCTGCTGTCAATTACACTACACGAACATCATTGTATCTTTAGAAATTGATGGAAAAATGATTGTAATACATGAATAATTATATAATTCATATATTACACTCATTTTTAGTGGTTCAAAATATCATCAAAGTATAAAGATACATTTTGTAATAAGTATGCCATCAATACATTTTCATATTAAGAATATACCAGCAGTATATTATTGAAAAAGGAAGCTCAAAATTAGCAAATCTCCAAGGAAAATTAAATTATATATATATATATATATATATATATATATATATATATATATATATATATATATATATATATATATATATATATATGCCAGCGACGCGGAAAAAATTCCTTGAAGAGCAATGCAATAGGAGCCGCTGTTTTTAAAAAAACACTTTCCACAGAATGCTCAACCAGATTTGAACAAACGAGAAAAAAAAAACTGTTGGGATAGAAATTGCGGTTACCATAGAGAAAATTTCGTTCGAACATTTAACACGACAATTTTATATAAAAGTTACAGAAAAACTACAAAACGAAGGTGGGAATTTTACTGAAGTCTAGCTGCCATGACAAACCAAAAGAAAACATGGATTTTATCAAGGATCTCTAAATATACAGCAGAAGCACGAGATAATATGTGGCAGCAATATACAATACTTTATAAATATGTAAGAGATTATGGAGAAAAAAAGTGTCTAACACGACACAGTGAACCAAATATCCTAGCAGCAGACTTAGCAATTGATTCAATATAACCTTTCGACTTCATTTCAGCAGAGAATGTTAACCTGAGAAAGCGCATGGATATCCAATACTAATATAGAAATCGTCTTCAATATTTCCTTCATCCCTACGGAAGTTTGCTTAATTAGAATTTCACAAGATAGTGGTACTAAATAAGTATTAAGATATAACAAGATGTCCTTAGAAAAGGAGTCCTGAATAGATATATTAAATCTGTAGAGTTGTCTGGTAATAAATCCGTGACAGTTTCTTCAAAGATAAAAAAAAGGAAATCGAAGATGTACGACAGTTGAATGCTGAGGATAAAGATGTACAAAATATGGCAGCAATGGGCAAGTGTGAAATATCTTAGGAACTATAAGGAAACAAACTCATCGAGTCCAATGTCATTAGGTTTCCTTATGAATGAGAGAACAACCGCCTCATCAAGCTAGATTTTGCTGCATTGTCTTCTGTCGCAAGAAGTTGCAGAATTGACAGTTCTACGTCCAACCGATTTTGAAGTCAGAGTTTTTTTATTCTCCTAGACTGGTTACTAGCCATATCTAGAGTGGCCAGTTTTCTTTGCGATTTTATCCATAACGGAAGAATTGATTGGCTGATTCGTTTTCTATGGTTTATCACACCTTTGCTGGTTATTTAAAGCCAAAAAAATATTTCGATTTTAAGAATTCTTTTTTATATATAATCATGTTTTTGTGAAGCTGGTCTTATTAATTAAACCATATTTCGGAAGAGAAGAGGTGGATTAATACCATTCCAAAACTAGAAGTACGGGAACCCGTGTTTCAACATGATATGACCGTATGCCATAGCGAGAAAAAAAAAGTGATGGATTCAACAATATTTCAGTAACTTTTCTGCCTGCCATCAGCATAGCTGACCCTAGCCTCCACGAGCACAACACACTGCACCTTCTTGTCTTCATGTTTTCAACTGACTTGAAGTTAACCGACCATGGAGAATCGACAGCTGCATCAGCTACAAGGAACGTGGGTGAATGTCTTGACAGAATTCTTTCTCGTCAGAATCCATCTTGCACATTTACAAATCTACCATTTGTCCGTGCATTGGACACTGTTGCCAAACCTGGTCTGGTGCTCCTGCTGTACATCTAGAGATTTTTGATAAAATCCAGAGAACGATCTGTAATGCAATCGATCCTGACCAAGCATCTTGCTTTCAGTCACATTCTCAGCGGCGGGATGTGGTTTTACACTGTCTTTTCTACAAATATTTTCATGGCAACTGCACTGACGAGATTTTTCCCCCTGGTGCACCGAATACCCTCTTCCGTTTCCTTGCGTCCATGATAACTACAATTTTCAAACATTTATCTGCATCCTCCAGCGCCATTTTCTATCTTCTTGAAACACTTTCACCATTTTTCCTTTCCTCAATACTTTATATTTTTCACTTAAACTTCCACTGACCCTCTCCGTATGCCCTGGGTATGAAGGCAAACTACATCTGGCAGCAAAGATTCAGATCATGAGGTTCTGAGGAGGGTGAAACGACATCTTAATCACTGGTGTTCCCGAAATGGTATCACCAGTTACGGGTCCCAGCTATATGCAAATAGTTAACACACAAAGAAGGGCCAAAACAATATGAAAGTGTAAAATAGGTTTAATACCAGAATTACAATTTTGGAAAAAAATTTACCAGCAATATATTTTAAAAAAAAACTTCCAACTATATGTTTTTGGAAAATATATTAACAGAAATGCATTATTACAAGCAATACATTTTTGACAAAAAATATTACCAGAAATACATTTCTGAAAAAAAAAAATACCAGAAATATATTTCTGAAAAAAATACCAGAAATACATTTCTGAAAAAAAAATGTTACCAGAAATACACTTCTGAAAAAAAAAAATTATTACCAGCAATACATTCTTGAAAAAAACAATGTTATCAGCAATAAAAAAATCTTGTTGGCATTAAATAACACATTGAGGTTGATAAGCTATTTGGTTGGTGCAAAAATAATGTCGGTTTTTGACGTTAAAAATACGTCAAAAACCGACATTATTTTGCACCAACCTAATATGAACAAAGTAAACCAAACAAAATGACCCATTCTGTACTAGTGTCCTTATTGCCTTATTTGGGGTTAAACGATTTTTAAAAATTCATTTTTTTCTTTTTAAATCTTAAAAACAACAAAAAAAAAATGAATAACTCTCCTGCTTTGAAACAACTAGAACCATATGAATTCATATATTTTCCCCTACAGCTATTTCTTAAATATCTGGGAAAACAGAACTCTCTAGTGCTGAGATTTGTCACTAGTGTAAGAAATGGACAAAAAATCTGAATGATACACCACAGAGGAGAATAATAATAACAACGGCATTATCTTTTTCAGGAAGACATTGCAAATTCCAGATAATATAGAAAAGTAATCTGCCGAGAATCATAATCTCGTACGTACTGAAGGGACTTGGCTGGCTACATGATATTAGTACTGAAGTGCCGAGCAAGTATTGAACTAAAATACATTCTTTATTCATATCTACCCTCGTCATGAGTGCCTCTTAAAGAATAACTTTGTTCTCTTTGAGTCAAATTGGATTCCTTTAAAATGACACTAATATATTTTATCTCATGTGTTTAACCGAAATGTTTGTTTCATTATTATTACAACGATTTAAAAATAAACTTTTTTCAAATGTATCTATCTCTCTCTCTCTCTCTCTATATATATATATATATATATATATATATATATATATATATATATATATATATGTGTGTGTGTGTGTGTGTGTGTGTGTGTGTGTGTGTGTGTGTGCGTGCGTACGTGTGTGTGTATCGTTTTTAGCCAATTTTATGCTCATTTTCCCCTGTCGTTCGGTGTCCATTTTGACAGTTTTAATTCATCTCCGGTGTATTTCCTCGCTCTGTAATACGTGTAGGCTATTGCATGTTAATTTTCATGCCTCACTTGTGGCAGTGAAGCGAGACAATAGCTCGTACGGAACGCATAGGCGTCGCTCACAAATTGTGAAGAATGAGAGAGGGAGAAAGGGCATTATGTCAATGCGATCTAAAAAGATTGCTCGATAAAACAGGAATATCACAAAAAGATGATTCCGTGTATCCTGAACAAAGTTATGCGAGTATCATCAAAGGGAAATTATTTCAAGTAATAACAACAAACAAGTTTGAATAGAAAATGTTCAAATAGAGGGTAAGTAGAAATGGAACACCCTTTTTTTAGTATCTGCCTATATTTCTGAGATGAGGTACTATGTACACGATTTACATTATTCGGACTATTGTCCTCACATTTGTTGCAATATTTATCACAACGCTGCTGCTGGAAGAAGGTTGGAGCGTGCAACGGCCGAAACGTTGTGATAAATATAGGAACAAAAATGAGGACAATAGTCCGAATAATTTAAATAATGTACCCTTTTTATGTTTCGCTTTTTCAAAAGTTGGAACTAGTAAACGAAAATATTCTTTACCTGGTTTTGCCAATGAGACGGAATGTGACACAAGGTCGAGTTTACCGCGGGTAAATTGAGCGCTTACCCCCCGGGCCAAGGACAAAAATTGGAAATAATACATGTAAAAGAAAATTAGTGTCGATAGAAATTATGACTACCGTTTTCATACGAGTATATCACGGATTTAAATACATCTATCAATGCATTGTAACTTGTGTCCTATAAGACTAAAATACAACATTACATAACCCAATAATGGTAGATATAATTAAGATAAAGCAGCAGGAAAAACCTGAAAGAAGTTAAGACTCATAACAATTACAAATGGGTAACGCAGTGAGGTAAGGATAGATCGCGATATGATGATGATTATGTGTCACATAACACATATTATAATTCATTAGATAGATAGATAGATAGATAGATAGATAGATAGATAGCGCGAGAGGGAGATAAAGAGGCATACAAATAAACATGAAAAAGAGATATATATGAATAGACGAAAATAGATAGGCAGATAGACATATGATAAAAGAAACAGACTGAGATAAAAGCTCGTAACCATAGATAGATAGATGGAGAGATGTCTGTATATATATATATATATATATATATAAATAAATATATATATATATATATATATATATATATATATATATATATATATATATATATATATATAGAGAGAGAGAGAGAGAGAGAGAGAGATAGAACAATAGGTATAATAAAGTGAAACAGAAGTAGACTGAGACAGATGCTCGTAAACTCATATATATATATATATATATATATATATATATATATATGTGTGTGTGTGTGTGTGTTAGGGTGTGTATAAGTATGTGCGAATAAACAAAACTAGATAGATAGATAGAAACAAAATCTCTTTATTGATAATCTTAGAAACACATTCTGCATTCCATCAGCATGGCTGATACTAACCTCCAGATAAGTGACACGTTGCACCGTCTCTGGCTTACCTTCTCAGTAGGCATGAAATGGGAAAAACTATATCGAATCCATTGCTAGGAGAATTTGTCCATTTTCTCGTAAAAGTTTGAATCATATATATATATATATATATATATATATATATATATGACTAGCTAAATAGATAAATATATACATAGACAGATAGATAGATCGATAGATAGACAGACAGATAGATAGATATGTATGTATGTGTGTGTTGTGTATATGTGTGTGTGTGTGTGTATTTCTGTGAGATAGATATTAATATTCATCCAGGAGGCAAACGTACAATACCACACCTATATAAATAAAATGTTACTCATTTGAGTCGAGCACAATATCACTTTCGTGCCGCACCAAATTAAAAAGGAATCAATTGAGAAACCAATGGTCAGCAAAAATATCTATAAATCGAGTGAAATAAGACATATTATAAAATTATACATGGTTTTGTCTATTCCGGACCTTTAGTTCATGTTTGATCAGAAAGAAATACGACTCTAGTAAAGGATTTGTTCTTGGATTCAAGGCCGGCTCGAGCAAACAAAGGCAACATATTTACAACCTAAGCCCATTATTCTGAAAATGAGAAAATGTATTTTAAGAATAAACAATTGCAAACGGACGAAATCTTGGCCAAAAATGTATACAAGTTAATAATATGAACGAATCTATGTCCATTAAATAACATGAAAAATCTATGCTAAAAATGAGAAAAAGATGAAACGTCCGTACTGGAAGTGGATTGAACGCAGTGATGGCACATGACCTGTATCTATAATAAAAATCAGTAGGCTGAATTAGTAACTACTAAACATTTCAAATACATCGGCGTGTAGATCAGTTATAACTAATTTACTACAGGAGAAAATGATATCGAACATAGAATAAGATGTAACTGATGTAGCTTCACCCACTGTCACAAAACCTAAACCTCAGCCTCAAAACTCGTCCTGTTTTTAAACATATTAGTCAAAGTTAACCTTTCTATGGATGTTATGCATAGTGCCAAAACTACCTGGAATTATCTAAACTGTATGCAACAGCATTCTCACATAAATATTTAAAATGGCTTTGAGCCTGTGAAGACTAAGAGGTCTGGAAAAAAACATATTGCTTTGAAAGTTGTGTACTAGCGCTACATAATATGCAGATTAACAAACTGTATCAAATAACGGAAATCACATGGCTTGAGAACATTCTACAGCAGCAACAACTAAAACGAATAGCAAATGTAACTCGAAAAGAAAATAATTATATGATCAAGAGGTCGACATTGGACACAAATTCAAATAAAAGGTAAATAAGGAAATCCGCATGGATATTCAAATACGTGATAAAAGCTACAATTCGGGTGGATCTTATTTTCCTGAAAAAATATTTTCAAGACGAAGATTTTAGAAATATCAAGTGTCAGCGATGCTCGATCAAACAATGTCAAATGTTTCTGCATAGAGAAATGACTAATACTATCTATCTATCTATCTATCTATCTATCTATCTATCTATATATATATATATACATACATATATATATATATATATATATATATATATATATATATATATATATATATATATATATTTATATAAACAAATGGAGAATCTATCAGCCGATGTGTTTCGTCATCTGAGGGACTTTATCAAGATATTTGATGGACTCAAAAGATGAAACGCGTCAACTAAGAAAACTATTCCTTTTGTCTCCATCCATACTATATATATAATGTATGTATGTATAAATATAGCTGACGCCAAATTGGTTGTTTCGATCCTGGCTTGAGGCAATCGCATGTCTTGTACCAATTATGTCTTGTGATACAGAGAAACAGAGAAACAGTCTGTCTGTAGTCCTCCGCCATATATATATATATATATATATATATATATATATATATGATATATTATGATATCTGACTGGAAATTTCCGAGGTTTTTATAAAACGACTGAACTCTGCCGTGAGCAAAAAGAATGTATAATTACTCTGCAAGCATATTAGAATAATCGTGATGAATTTGATCAATGTTCGGAAATGACATGCTCATCAACAATTAATCATAGCTAAGGATCAGAAGCTCATGGATTATTGCAATAAAGTTCAAATATATATATATATATATATGTATATATATATATATATATATATATATATATATATATATATATATATATATATATATATATGTATATAATTATTATAATTGTTTTCCTTTGTTAACAAAAACGAGAAAATCGGCGAGACAATTACTGATACATACCAAAATAATGGATCGAACGATTGCACAAACTTTCATCTACAAAACTCTGGAGTTGTGTTGGTGAATATTATGACACCGATTACGACCTGGGCGGTGTTATAGATATGCACATACATACATACATACATACATGCATATATATATATATATATATATATATATATATATATATATATATATATATATATATATATGTATATACATACATACATACACACGTACGTGCGCACACACAGACATACATACACACACACCGACATACATACACACACACACACACACACATATATATATACATATATATATATAATACCTGTAAAAAGGCAAAAGGCAATATGCAATATTATCCTTATTGACGCGTTTCGTCCATCAAATACACTGATAAAGTCCCTCATTTATATATATATATATATATATATATATATATATATATATGAATGAATGAATGAATGAATGAATGAACAAATATAAATCTATCTTACCCGACGCGTCTCGTCGGCTAAGATAGATGTTTTTCAAATTGTTGATCACGCTAGATAACACGCTCTCTCCCAGAAACGTTAACTAAGGTCTGCGCAGCAAAGTTGCAGTATAAACCGCAGGTGGGTTTTTTTATTATCATGAGTGGTAATAACAAAACTAATTTTTGTCTGCTCATGGCAGTGATAAAATTTTGTACCATCAAACATATCTTTAAATTATATATATATATATATATATATATATATATATATATATATATATATATATATATATATATATACTACTTGAAGGAAGAATGGAATCAATTATTAAACATATATTTTGAGAAAAATTTGCAAGGAATGGTTAATGTTTGTGTTGCAATAATCAACGCTAAAGTAGGATATTTTGACGAGAGCACGATTTAATAATAAAATGCTTTTCTTTTCATTATAAAATTTCTTATGAAATTCATGTCTCACTTTTTTTTAACAATGTACAATAGTTTCCTCTCATTTAAAGTGCAAAACATCTACTTTAGGAGCTAATTTCTTTTAAAAAAATACCAGGGTTTTGCTAAATGTTAAACTCTACCATATATATATATATAGGGAATTTTCTTCGTGATTCGTATGAATATGTGTATAAATATTGAGTTTTGTCTTTAAATGTTAAAATGTAAAAATTTAGTCTTCGGAAAACTTACTTTATCTTTTTTGTAAATTGCTGACAAATTGAAAAATACTTTATGGGGCGTTTCGTCCTTTAAGACCTCATCGCACAAAATCTCATTGCAACGGTGAAATCTTATTATATGGCATAATTTCGTTTTCTTATTTCCTTTCAAGTAACCCAGTTTTTCAATTAAGATTATAAATTCGTTTGCAAATATATTTGATTTAATTATACAAGATGTAGATATTTCATCATGTGAGGCGTTTCGTCTACATTTCGTCCCTGTTTAATTTTTCTTTGAGCTTTATATTAGTTTTGTTAGGGTGATGATGAGATGGGAACCAGTTGAGCCCAGATGCGTTAGATTTTCAGCATGGATGGTGTCCCACTAGCATTTTGAGAGAGCTCTAAACTGGCGTGTAATTGTTCAGATGGATAAGTACGGGTTATAATTTTAGTAAGGCAAGAATTTTATTTAAAACTTTTAAATCTGAATGTGAGAAATCCTGTTTATACAAAGTTACTTTATATCCTATAAATTTCATTTTTAGATGTATTTTAAGAATTATAATTATATTGAAGCCTTAAGCCATTTTAATTAAAAAGAATCGTAAATACCTGAAATAACTTTGTTGCATTAATTCTACGTTACCAGTGCAATTGTATTATTAGAAGACCAAGTATCTTAAAAAAGCTTGATCACTAGTCTGTAATAAAATCCTAAAAAAACAATATGCAACAAAGAATGCTTAAATTATTCTCCTGACAGCAATTATATTTTAAAATATAAACAACAGTAAACTGTATTATTGGGTTGGTGCAAAAATAATGACGTAATAATGTCGTTTTTTGACGTATTTTTAACGTCAAAAAACGACATTATTACGTCATTATTTTTGCACCAACCTAATATTTACAATATTCGGACCGCTACCATCATCTTCATTGCCATATTCACGTTTCGACCGTTGTATTTACCGGCCTTCTTCAGTTGCTTGGAATTTCGATCCCAACCCTTTATTTCATCCACATAGGTAGATTGTTTTAGTTCCACGTGTCATGCCTCTTTTGGATGACTTGACCTAAAGAGCCGTGAGTTCAATACCAGGCTACAGCAGTGGGGAACCAAAAAATTTGTAGAGTTGATTTAAAGAGAAATAACTGAGACATCCAGAAGAAGCATGCCACGTGGAACTAAAACAATTTACTCCGATGGACGAAATAAAGGGTTCTATTCGAAATTCCACTCAAATGAATATGGCAATGAAGATAAGAATAACAATCAGAATAATGTAAATAATAGCAAACTGTATCAACATTAAGGTTGATCCAGAATCTATGGTTACTTTAAATTTTTAGCTATTAAAAAAAATCAGTTTTACCAAGTCCTCTTAAAATGGGACTTAATATAAACGTTTTCAAAACAGAAACTATGATAAGGAATTAGAATGAAAGCAGTCATAACAACTACCTTGAATTCATCATAAAAAAATCACAAACTGATTTTAATAAATAATAAACACAGCAAATGCATGTATTTATTGATCATTTTTAGCAAATTTAGTGCTGAAGATCAGGAATTTGTACATAGATTATAGTTAGGTTTGTCTAACACTGCAAATTGCTGACGAACCAAAATATTAACCTAAGAACTCGGGTGATATTGACTAAGTAAAATCTCAAACCGATGGACGGTGTTATGATTCTTCCACATCCACCATTCTGTCCGAATGCTGCTCGGGGTAATTATCGCTTCCTCCGCTCAGTGACACACTTCCTCCGCGGCCAGCAATTCAACACTTTTGATGAAGTGAAGGAAGCTTATTTACAGTTTAT
This sequence comes from Acanthosepion lycidas, assembly GCA_963932145.1. Classification (NCBI taxonomy): domain Eukaryota; kingdom Metazoa; phylum Mollusca; class Cephalopoda; order Sepiida; family Sepiidae; genus Acanthosepion; species Acanthosepion lycidas. The sequence continues at coordinate 82,871,456 of OZ010579.1, forward strand.
TATTATTATTATTATTATTATTATTATCATTATTATTATTATTATTATTATTATTATTATTATTCAAAGCCAGCAGACTAGTATCCGGGATAGATTCGAATACTGGCTAATCACTGGCAGAAGAACATCGAGAATAATGGACTTTATTCTGAAGAATAAATGTTATTGTTACTCTATAGCATTTTGTTGCAATTTAAATATCTAGGAAGTGTTTTGACAGATGACGGTAAGTGTGAAACTGAGATCCGAAGACGTATTCTGATACCCAAAGACGCATTCCAAAAGCTAGGCAGACTATTATGAGACAGGAGGATTTCGTTAGTAATAAAGAAAAGATTACTGAACTGCTACGTGATATCTGTCCTTCTTTACGGCAGCGAATGTTGGACGGTCTCCTCAAAGACGAAACAAAAAAAGACTCGAGGCGACTGAGGTATATATCTACAGAAGGATGCTAGGGATACCGTGGATCGAACATGTGAACAACGATCAGGTTTTGGAGAGGATGCAAACAAGCAGGAAGCTTATACTTATCATCAGGAAAAGGCAGCTGAAATTTCTGGAACATGAAATGAGAAAGGAGTGCTTAGAGAATATGATACTCGCAGATAGAAGGAAAGATACACAATGTAAAGCAACGCGTGACATATGTGGTGGGCTTACTCAATTCGATGAGAGAACAGGGCTTGGGACAAGTAGCAAAAGGACAAAACATACTGAGACCTACAAGGAATAGGGGGAAGTGGAGAGCCATGATCCTCTACGTCCTGAACGGACACGGCACATAAAAGAAGAAAGTTTGGAATTTGGAAAGTGTTTTAACCTAGGGAAGGTTACTGAATAGAATAATCACACTGGTAATGAACGATAATACTTAGGACAAGAACAACGCATATAAGATTTGCCAGCAGCGCGTAGAAGTAGTAGTCAACTGCTAGAAGTGAGTCAAGTGAATTCTACAATGTATCTCCAACTGCACGATGTCTAGTAACCGTCCCATGTGGTAAGATGCAACACAAGGCCGAATTTAATGTGGGGTATTTGGGCCCGTAGGCTCGAACAAAGTTCCGCGAATAAAACTGTGTAGGGTAGCTGTTTCCGGACAAGAAATTGTGACCTTCGATATAGACTCGTCCAGGGAGGCAGAGAGTTTGACAGTACAACTGGAGACATATCTCCGACTGCAGACCAACATACAGTATTTACTAGTCTATTTATATGAATGGGGACATACCCATTACTGTCCTTAGGTATTCTGCAACAGAAGGAAATACTCAGGACCATCTTTGCAATTTCCATACGTTTGATCGTGAGAGGCGTAATAACTATGAGACGTTAGCTGTCGTTCTTACCACAAGTTTCTGATAGTAATGATTTAGCTATTCAGCTTATAGAAGGCTAGTTTGCTTTTGTTTGTTTGTTTTTTAACTGGATATACATATATATTTTGCCTGGTGCCCGGAATATTTTTGGTAATTCTTCATTCTGTTTCATAAAACAAGCATCATGATGTGTTCTTGTCTCTCATCCACAAGTGACGTATGTTTAGCCAGGGATCTGAATACACATCCCTTGTATACACTTGCAGTGAGAACCAAGTTATTCAGTAAACATGTTAACCTCAATGACGGTTTTGACGTTCAAGAAGGTTTATCTGTCTCTAGGGAAAATTACGATTCCTTTAAAAACAAAACAAAAAAATGTATTCACAATAAATGATCAAATATTTTTAGATATTTCCTGAAGGTTGTCGTCTAGGAAAGGAAAATTCTGACAGGTGGATTAAGGCTTCCGTTCTCTCTGTCGTAAAATCATGTTTTATGACATTTCTTATTTATTCTAATCCTCATGGACCCAGGGGAGAGTCCGTTGTGAATTGTCATGTTGCACTTGTGGGTTATGGCGAACAACTTAGAAGCAAAGATGAAAGTGGAAGTAGCAACATACTATATACCCACACACATATACAAAAATATCATTTCCCGCAAGTGAGGTCCATTTCATGATTGAAAAAAAAAACAACAGATACTTTTATATTAATTATATCAACACAGACCTCTCTGCATTGTTTGCATGGAAAGAAAAATAAACTAGATCAGTATATTAAATAAAAATAATTATGAATGAAAATGACAATAGGAAAACTGGTAATTGCTGACGCGTTTCGTCCAATGTGGACTTTATCAAAGCAAAATACGAAAATGAAATTAAATGAACAAAGTAACTAATAAAAACAAAAACAGAATGTACCTAGCAACTGGAATGTAGAGAAACGCTATTTCCATATTTTTTAACTGAAAAATAACGTCAGAAATTGTCACGTGTGAAGAATATTGTCATTATATCTGTGTTGATGTATTCAACCATTTTCTTTTGATTTTATGAATCTGTTGTGTATATTTGTTTGTAAGAGCATTGATTTTGTTAAGAAAGGTGAAATAGGGAAAAAACCTGGGGGTAGATTAATATTTGGGTAATTTTCTATGGCGGCACTCTCCAGAATTTTCCTTCCGAGTGAGTTATTTTCTTTTTTTATGAGTGTAGCATTTTTAAAACAAAAATTATGGTTGAATTTATTTCTATGTATGACTAGTGCATTAGCTAAGTTGTTTTTTCTGAGGTCTCTTTTGTGCCGATAATTGCGTTTTTTCAAACTTCTACTTGTTTCTCCAATATATTGAGAGGAACAGTTTTGGCAATTTATTCTATAAATGCCTGCTTCAGAAATATTAATGATATTATTGTTTGAAGATCTTAGTATATCCATAATTGTTTTGGAATTGTTTGTGACTATTTCAAGATTATTTAGATGGGATAGGTTATTCTGGATAGTGGACGTGACAGAAAAATAATAAATTACATAAGACATATAATTCTATTTTTCCACGCTTTCATCTTTTTCTCTTAAAGCCTGATTTCTATGATGAATAAAATTATATCTTTGTGAAACATCACTTCCTGGTAATATCTACTTGAATATGGAATCTTTTTAAGTGTTTCCCCTCAATGCTACTAACAAGCAAGGGGTTACACAGACTGAAAGTGAGAGAAAAGACCCGGCATAGGGCGGATTGAGAAAAGGATAAATGACGAACGCAATTCAGGACAATAGAGGATGCAGGTTGATGCTTCATTTAAATTTTTGAAGATTTTAGATATAAGGGAAGCAAGTAAAGGCGGGAAGAGCGAGGTTAAAAGGATACTGTTGGGGTAGAAGAGACGGTTACATTTAGATATTTAACATTAAAAGGGTGGGCCCGAGATGCCAATCTAGTAGCACGCTTAAATTCCTCTAGACGGGGCACCAGGGGGAAAAATCGTAAGAGCTGTTGTTATATAAATATTTGGGGTAAAGAGAGAGGTGGGTACATCACGTCCGTGCGAAAGTGACTGAGGAAGCGATGTCAGATCAGAACCAATAACATTGCAGATCCTTCTTTTGAATTTGTCAAGAACCTCGAGATGAACATCTGGGACACCAGACCAGATACGGCAACAGTATTCAACGAACGGACGAATGGTAGATTTGTAGATGTGTAAAATGGACTCTGTCGTGAATACAAGAAAAAACCCCAAAAACTTCTACATTTTTTGTATTATATTCTGGAATATGGTAATGTCTAGATAATATGTATTACCGTAACATATTCTGGATTATGGTAATGTTCCTCTAATATATATTATATTATTATATTCTGTTGACATCACTCGAGCACCGTGTGTGGTTGGTCTGTAGAATTTACCATATATATTTTGAGAAATGTATAATTACAGACACATTTCGTTTTCTGTGTTCGAATCAATGATGTATTCAATCTATATTCACCAGTTATCAGTTTAAACTGACTCATTTGTTTAATATGAATTAATTTCAATTATAACCTGTAATTTTGGAAACGGAATATACCGTAATTCCCAATGTATAATACGGAATTTATTTTCTAAAAAATATTAAACAAAATTAGGGATACGTGTTATGTACAGCTACAAAAATATCTTCAAAAAGTGCCGTCTCATAGGTCGATTCCAGTTGCGAAACGACTACTCACCACATATATACCACAACTTGGCACTAACATTCGGCGATTGCTACAGAATAGGGATGTCAAATACAAGCATATATACCTAACAATACTTAAAAATGTAAAATAGAAGAAGAATTATCATAAAAATAAATTAGAATAATACTATTGTATGATTCAAACTATTTTTTGTGGAAAACGACATACACATCCAGTAGACTGCACATTTTATCTAATTAATAATTATTAATGAATCTGCGCAGTAAGCACAATATAGATGTATCCGTTTTCTTTTAGACTCTTGGTGATCGGATTTTTGATAAATATCCTCCAGCTTGAATAAGAGCAGAAAACGCTGACCGTTAATGAAATTGCAGAGGTAAAATTGATAGGGTTTGATTTGACAAAAGATATGATACGAAATATTTTCCCACTTTTAGAACGATTTTAGATGTGCGCATTATGGATGAAGGCGTATTATACATGGGTAATTACAGTAATTATGACATTTAAAGATTTCGACGTATATAAAGATTACGTTAACTTTAAGAAAAATGGAATATATATAGAAATATGGTGTTACATTTAACTAAATCCGTTGGGACAGAGTATAATTTTACATGCCGTTACATTCTTTTTTTTCGTGGAGACAGGACATTCACCGATCGGCTTCAGTCCTGCGTATGTTTTATTTCTTCAGCTTATATTCCATAATTGTACAAAAGGAACTCATATCGTCCTGGTACCAGTTAAATCTGATCCTTTTTCTTATTCTATATAGATAAACAAAAATTACAAAATATAATTTTGGAAATTGAATTTTTTACTGAAATCTGTTTGAAAATGTCAAACTTTTATCTGAAATAAGGAAAATACAAATTTTAAGCAATATGGCCGTAGCATATGAAAAATCTTTTTTTTTTTTTACTGATGCTAGGAGATGACACTTTAAAGATTGAATAAGTTAATTCCGAGTATATTATTTCTGTGCAGGAGGCACCATTTAATAAGAGAGAAACCCTTCTGTTGTTAATAGTTTTTTTAATCCTTACATATATATATATATATATATATATATATATATATATATATATATATATTCGCGTTAGTTAGAGTTCTTTTAAATTAATAAGATATCAATGTTTTCATTGGATATTTGGAATCGGGTGGGCGCAGATCTTAATAATATAACTCCATGCATGGATGCATATAAAATATGAGAAAGCTTGGAGAGAAAAGGTTACTGCCCACGCAGTACTCACTAGAATCTAAAGAAAAGTCATCTCATAAATAACTTGACGTGAACATAAATCATGATCGAAAAACAAATCAAAGATTCGATCCCAAAATCTAATCAATTACTCATTGATCCATTGACCACTGTTTCGCAAAATTGCCATTTAAATCCCTTAAGATCGATTTGGCGATATTATGTGGACGTGCAGTGATTACTTGAATTCTGCCAACGGCGTTGGTCAAAGATGACATTTAGTTATTTCAAGTGGGCACCGATATTGAAAATATGATAATGCAAAGAATCATGCCAATAACAACTGAATGCTGTTCAACAGATGTTCTTACTCCAGCTACCTCAAATTAATAAAGGAAGAAAAAAAGCTTTCATCTGACGGCTCCTATGTTATCTTTCGGATAGAATTGCTGGATTATTACTTTTATCAAATTTCGCTAAGTATGATTCACTGCTAAATTAGTGAACTCATAATATTAGGTTGGTGCAAAAATAATGACGTAATAATGTCGTTTTGTGACGTATTTTTAACGTCAAAAAACGACATTGTTACGTCATTATTTTTGCACCAACCTAATACAAACAAAGATTAAGGTTGTCTTACTCCTGTCTAAAAACTAAGGAAATACAACCACGTTCTTGGTTACTCTTATATTGTTCTCTCTCGTTCTTAATGTTTTCAGTTTTCTAATTCTTTCACATCCATTAAGATCGTGTGTTTTAGTGCCTTTACTGTCTCGCATAAGGGTAAATTCGATTTTAAATAAAAAGACAAAAAATTGAATCGAGTGAACTGTTCTGGGAAATTAAATAGCTTTAAATATAACACGTGACTTTGGTAGATTGGAAGTATAGTTACTCTGACATTGGATGATTAAAATTAAGCACCTTCTCCGTAAGCGGCAGAAAGAGAAACTGTAGCACTTCTGTTAGTGCGCCAAAGCATCCCCACGAATAGGGCAGGCTTGCTGGTTTATCGGTGATGCTATTGTCAGCAAGTCTAAAATGGGTGCCAAGCCAAGATAACTCAACCTGTCCTGCTATTGAACTTTTTAACTTTAGTTTGGAGAAGAGACAGATTTTAAGTGGTCCAAGGGAATTTGAGCAGATATGAATGTAACGAACTCGGCTGGAATTTGAACTCGGCTCCCTGATTTCTCGTTCTGAAACGCAAACAACACGCTCCTACATATAGCAGCATTAAAAGACGAGAATCCAAAATAGATAGATCTCTTTAAATTGCCTTTTGATTAATGATAGCAAGCTTCGCTATAATGCAAACATATTTCTAGTTTTATTAGGTTGGTGCAAAAATAATGACGTAATAATGTCGTTTTTGACGTATTTTTAACGTCAAAAAACGACATTGTTACGTCATTATTTTTGCACCAAAACCTAATATATGCTTATATTTATATTATTAACGATTTTATTCATTTGCTCCGCCATTTTTCAGCACTTTTAATTCTGGGAAATATGATTTTAAAATAAAATAGTTTAATTCCTTATCATAACACTTTTGATGCAGCCTATAAATTAAACAATATAATTTATAATCTGATCACTGTTAACAGCTTTCGTTAAATTATCTTTTTATAAGGTTTATGATCTTGACATAGTTTACGCTATCTGCACAAAAACTCTTATTATTAACATTAGGCTTTCATATTAAATGCCGGCAGAATTAAACAATTTCCTTCAATTTTCTTTCGGTACGATGCTTTTACAATTATATTGATAAATTTAAAAAAAAGATTTTTGTGAATGGCTCGTTTATAATGTTTCCCTTTTATTAAGTTTATAAGGTCAAATGTCAAGGTGATATACCCCTAAGCCTTGAAAAAGTTTTAGGAGAGTTAACAAGAAATAAAGAAAATTTACTTAAATCTAAAAGGGATCGGGAATTGCGGAGGTCATGATCGCGAACTTCCTGAAAAGACATGGAAATTAAAAGGTCACTTCAGTATTTATACCGTCTTTATCTTATCATAATTTACACATTATCACTGCGTGCACTTATAGCCTCTTATCCTTATCATATTATTTATTTGTTGTCTTCTACATTTTCAATATCGTATAGACCTTATCGTCTTATAAAACTATAGACATAACCATGTTCAGTGACATAAAAACGATATAAGGAGTCAAATAAAAAAAGCAGATTTCCTAGATGTTACTTTCAACCTCAGAAAAGCTTCACACCCACAATATAGAAAACCTAATAACAAATCCTTCTATATAAACACATATTCCAACTACCCACCATCTATAATCAAACAGATCCCAAAATCAATTAACCACAGTATATCTTGCATTTTTTTTTTTATCAGTGAAACCATTTTCAACAAAGTCAAGACTGTGACACTAATTTGTTACTCGTAATCATGAGAAAGATTTCTTTGAATAGAAGGAAGGATATACTGACAGGTCCCTGATAAAAACAAAAGGAACGATACACTGTCAGACTCCTGATAAATAAGAAGCGTTATTGAATAAAACCCGTTGGAAAAATTGAAGATATTACTTCTCATATAGATAGCCACCTGCAATTTGTTGAAAAATGAAACACATAAGGTGGACGTACATTTGAACTACGACAGGCCAAAAGGGCAACAATGATTGAGACTTATCATACACAGATAAAAATACGAGCTACGAATGGCAAAATTTATTTTCGTTAACTACGAACTTAGAATAAATCTTTACTGGTTGGAAGGTGACCGAGGTAGCAGGCTCAGATGAGACACCAAGGAAGGTAGAGGCACCACCCACGCTTACTAAGGATTAGTAGGAAATGATAATAAGAGAAAGTGGAAGATATGAGGTGGAGTAATGCCTGTAACCATCAACCGTGGAAGAAGAGAATTTCCTAAAATTATGAGGTAATTTAATTCTCAGGACCAAGACAATGGAGATAGCCGGCAGGGGGAAACACCGAATTCACCGACTGCGCCGTTCCCTACGCTGGTTTCGGCCAACATAAATAAATCCCTCGAAGCAAGAAAGTAGATATCGTGCAGAGAGTTCGTACCAGCAACCAGTCGCAATACACCGCATGCGATTATCTGCCGACGAGAACCTCTCCATCAATGTATCTGTCTATATTTCTGAGATGAGCAATTATGTACACTCTACATTATTCGGGTTGTTATACTAATCTTCGTAGCCATATTTATCACAACGTTTTGGCCGTTGTACACTCCGGCCTTCTTCAGGACACATGCCACAGTAGATAAAGGCTTTAGTTAGATCCAGTGACAGGACCTAAAGAGTGTGAGTTCAATACCTGGTTAAGGCGGCGGAGAACTTTGAAAGTGAATTAACAGGCGATGACTGATAATTGACATCCTTTAAACATTATCCACTGCCACAACCAAGATAAATTCTGATACTGCCAAATGATATGAAACATTGCGAAGAAAAAAATTGTTTTGCTTATTTCTAGGAATTTGTTTACTTTTTATTTTTCTGTTAAACTTGATTTTTTTTTTTTTATCTTCTTGTAATAGTTTTATGTCTTTTCCTCTTGGCTTTATTTCCCTTTCATCTTTTGTGTGGTTTTCATACTAAATTGATTTTTTTCTTTATTCATCATCAGTTTATCGTTACTTTCCTTTTACGATAACCATTTTGGTGGATATTTTCATCGTTTTTTTTCATTGATTTCTTTCTCTCTTTCTATATTTTATTTATTCTTTCTTCATTTCATTCTTTATTTCATTCTTAATTTTATTCTTTCTGCATTTGATTAATTTCTTTTCTTTTTTTTCTTTCTTTCTTTTATTCTTTCTCTATTCCATTCTTTCTTTCATTCTTTCTTTCTTTCTTTTATTCTTTCTTAGAAGCAGGTTGGGATGATGATTGTTTGCATGCGAGCTCTTGATTTAACCATTTACTGTACGAAGGACTTGATATGAGAATAGTATTTAATTTTCTTTTTTTAATTTATTTGAGTGTTGATTTCTTGCTCACATACACAGCATAAAAATGTCACAGGAAAACAAGCACCACATAGTTGAACCCAACGTGCAAAACCTAAATACAAAAAACCTAAAAAAAAAGAAGAAAATTATTCGAATTGATTGAATAGAGGTGGATATGCTGTCATTCAGCAGACTCTTGAACAATTCCCATAATTCTTTATGACCAAACTTGCAAAACATTGTTTCATTCTATGAGCAAACAGTAACTTGAGGACACACTTGTACTCATTACGAGCAGAGACAAAGAGACGTCTGTTGCATTCAGACATGTCACTCCGTTACAGATCGAAGAAGAGATTTCTATGGGCTATAGTATTTAAGCAAGCAGCTGAGAACCAAGGAGATGAGCGCAATTTAACTTTATATTTTCTTGCTGGGATGAAATCCTCGATGTCGGATTTTATCCAGGAGGACACAACATACGCATATTTTTGAACGGGGTGATTAAAAACTACCTTCCAAGGAACGACACGAAAGAAAATCATGTAACGATTCCTAGTCTAAGCGTTAATAACATGAAGGTTATTAGCTGGACGAAGAATGGAAACCGATGTTAACAGACACTACGCCATGTCCAGAGTTGCCAAGTGGGAAGAGCTGCGTAGCGCGACAAGATGCAGGGATGAAGAGAAACAGAATTCGAGAAGGGAAACTTTACTGTCAAGGTTACTGGAGAAAGGTGTAGAAAAGACAAGAAATTGCGTGAGGGTCTGAGTGATTGAAATTTAAGGTACTGCATGCTAGCGTAGTCAGTTATAGAGAGCATAAGCTATATGGTATACTAGGCGTTAAAGTCATCGAACGCGAATGTAAACAAATGTAGAGAGATGGCCTTGTCTATATTATCGGAAATGCTATCGAGTACAATACAGTCTTGAGGGGAAGGGGAACGATAGAGAAAGAAAAGAAGAGATAACTTACTGAATTCAGCAGAAGTAGACAGAGATACATATACAAATGATCTGGAGATTCCAAAGAAAGTTCCCTATCCAGCGGGAGATGGTCGAGGACATGCATCCGGAACGAATGCCAAGCTGTACAGTATGGCATTTCCAAACTTCTGGCAGAGTGAATTAAGTCATGGAGCTCTTTTCTCACAGACCGTGCCTAACTGACTTTACTGTGCAGTCGATAAAATCAAACACAAAAAGCAGCCATGCGAGGAATTTAAAATAAAAAACCACAATTTACTCATCGCATCCTATACATATGTGTGTGATTTTGTTTATTTATCTATCTATCTATCTATCTATCTATCTATCTATCTATCTATCTATGTATATATATATATATATATATATATATATATATATGCGTGAGTGTGTGAGAGATTTAGTGCGTGCCTGCGTGCGTGCATGTTTGTGTGTGTGTGTGAATGCAAGTGGGTTTATATAAAATTGCTCATCAAGGCCAAAGCCAAGGGGCAATTGTCCGTTTCAAGATTAGACGCAATCTTCAGACCATTTGCTTTAAGCATGAAACAGACTAATCTTGACATCAACTTCCACATTTACATTCACTCTATCCCTGATATTGAGACATCTAATCCATAAATATGGCATACATCGATTCTATATTTTATATATATATATATATATATATATATATATATATATATATATATATATATATATGCGTGTGTGTGTGAGTGTGTGTGTGTGTGTACATGTATGTGTGTGCGCGCGTGCGTGTGTGTGTGTGTGTGTGTGTAGATTTTTTCCCTAAAATATAAACAAAAAAACATATATAATTCAAAGAGATCTATCAAATGGTTTGAGTAAGGTGATGTCCACTTCAGAGATAATAAATCCAGAATACCAATTCCTCATTCCGACTTAGATAAATTGCCCCTCGAATGTTATCTACGAAGCCCTTAATCAATTTGGCTTGTTGCTTTTTTGTGAAACTTCTCTGAAAATTATTTGGCCAAAAGAGAAAACTTAATCTTCCCGCTTATGACGCCATGACGAATTGGCTTTAACTTTACGCGACTGCCAGTGTAATTGGTTAGTTTTTCATCGCCACATTCGAGGCAAAAATGGCGCCTGCGTAATAAATTTTACTCTATGATGTATGGTTTTCTTTCAGCGCTGATAAGGTATGGAATGTTCTTATTTAATAATGGACAGCAATAAATTGTTTCTAAATAGTTTGGCGGGATTTTTGCCTGCCCATTTTATTTCGTCTCAGTTCTATTTCGATCTTAACCCTAGAAAACCCTAAGTCCTCACCATGCATTCCCTATACATTATATTGGATGTTCAGTCTCAATCACAGTGACAAAGTGATTTTCTTTTTTCGTCATCAACTGAGTATTACTTATAAAAGGTTCTTTTTGTGCATCACATACAATGAATCATATATATATATATATATATATATATATGTGTGTGTGTGTGTGTGTGTGCGTGCGTATGTATGTATGTATTTAAATAAAAATATATGTAATCCGGTGTTCTTATTAATATTATTATTTTTTAGAAAATGGTGCTCAATGTAAATTTACAGAGCATAATATTAAAAATTAACTGATTGAAAATATTTTTTTTCACTACACAGTAATAACCATATAATTTACGGTTACTAAGAAAACAGAGTTTTTGGAACATGGTTATTACTGCGTAGCGAAAAACATATTTTAAATCAGTTAATTTATATATATATATATATATATATATATATATATATATATATATATATATATATATATATATATATATATATGTGTGTGTGTGTGTGTATGCGTGTGTATATATATATGTACAAGTAAATATATATATACAAGTATATATATATATATATATATATATATATATATATATATATACATACTTTTCCCATTTATTTGTTTAAACTTTATTTTTAATGGCTACTCTTATTTGAGTAGATGCCTTGTTTTTATTTATTAAAAAATATATTCAATTATTTCCATGTACCTGCCAGAATATTCGAGAAATCCTATTATAAAACATATGCCACATAGTAACCGTTATTATACGTTCCTTGACCTCTCGGACTCGTAGTAACTCCTGGTCAAATAACGCCCGAATAGTCCTTTTGAACATAATTTTTTCATGATTCTAAGAATATACATATCTTGTAGTATCTTGACATAACCACAGACATTGTTAAGAATGGATTTTTCATTTATTAATCAGACATATGTCGAATTTATTTGTTTAAACGGTATTCTTTTTTTAAACGGGATACTAATATTTAGAAGTTAATTTAGTTTTATTTAATAATTAAACAAAATGTGTTAATTTATTTCGATCTACCTGAATATTTTTTTAGAAATCTTGTTAGAAATGTATGCGCCCTCCGTCAGGATTCAAACCATCATTGATCTGACGTGCCTTGATCTCTCAGCCAGGCACGAAGAAACTTCCTGTTCAAACAAAGACCGAATTCTGCTTTTGATCAGGAGGTTCTTCGAGGCTGATGGGTTATGGCACGTCAGATTCTAATGACAGTTTCCCATAGGTGGTGCAGGTTTGAATCCTGCCGGAGGGCGCATATATTTCTAACAAGTTTTCTAGAAATATTCAGGTACATCGAAATAAATAAATAGATAAATACATTGTTTAATAAATAAATAAAAACAGTGCATCTACTCAAATATGAGTTTCCATTAAAAAATAACATTTAAACACATAAATTAGAAATATGTCGGATTAATAAATGAAAGATTCATTCCTAATATATATATATATATATATATATATATATATATATATATATATATATATATATATATATATATATATAATTTTGCATAATTTTATATATCAACAAAGAGTATTCAGAAAAATAATATGACAAACTGGAAAAAAAGATTTTGTCTCGTCTTTCATCCGTTAAGATGTCATGGGACTGGACTTTGTTGATGTTGGCACGTCTACATATGCAGACTAAACGATAAACCCTGGTAGTTTCAAAATTTTTAAAGAATACTTTTGAAAAACATATTTTTTAATCTAGCCATATAGCGTTCAAGGCAATTACCAAACATTTTCGTCTTAGTAAATTATTTCTCTTAATCGAAGTAGAGCTCTGTTGTGGAATCCGCGTGAAAAATCAGTCTCCAATAAATGACAAACGCAAGTATATAAGCTAAGAAATTAAATGTATTTACACAAATTACAAAAGGTAATGCTGTTAGTAAAATCCAGGAACGCCGGTTAGTATTAATCAAAGATCGCTATATACAGTCTCGAAGTAAACTTCCTTAGAGTCGGGCGTCCTTGTAACTAACTTCTAACGTCAACTCAATCACAGTGTCTATGTACTTTCCACTCTGTTCCTCCACCCTGTTCCTCTACACGTTCCTCTACTATCAAACTCTCTGACTGACTGACTGTGGCTATTTTATGGCAGCAGGACGAGTCCATTTATATCAGAAAAGTTCCCTATGTCAAAATTTTTTCGTTACGGTGGACAACCAAGGGTTTTCTGTGTTGTTCTTTAAAATGTCCCTTTAGTGTTCCCATATTTTATATATATATATATATATATATATATATATATATATATATATATATATATATATATATATATATATATATATGATTATATTGTGGGGACGAACGTTCAACTTTGTCAATATTTTTAGAGAGAATTCTGATTCTTGAGTTAGCTAAACATTTTACTGAATCTTTATAGGATTTCGGATTTTATACGTATTTTCCAGTCGTCACCCATTATAATTTTGGACATGCATAATGATGCATATTCTTAGAATCACTTTTACATAAACATCCATCCTACACATGTTATGCTGTTGCTTCCATTGCACTCCTTTTTTTTTCTTTTTTTTGAGGGAGTTAATGTAGTCTAATTTCCGTTTCTGGTTTATTCCCCTACTCTGGTTACGGTTAAGCACGTCCATTTTCCTATAGATCCTATTCAAGCACACGCCAAATATCTTGTGAATGTTTTTAAGGTTGATTTCTGCACGTACGATATCTGACAACTTTTGCTGTTTTTCTTTCTCGGGATCTATTTCCACGATCTTCCCGAAAAATGGATGTACAGTATCTACTGATAATTTAGAATATACACTTAGCTATGCAAAAGCTTGCTTTAAAATCTATTCCAACTTTTACATCTCTACTTAGTCAAAAGTAGAATTATATACTAATACCTAGCTGGGAAATAAGACGTACTTTTAATAATAATGAACTGAATGACCAATCAATTAATAAAGTGATTCTTTTTTTTGCAAAATCATCACAATCAACAACTAGAGAGTTCGTTGCAAATATTACTTTATTGATGAAGTTACCGATAGTTATATAGCATTACTTTATGTAATGCCATATAACTGTCTTTATGTAATGGACGTTGTCATAGACTAGGGTCTATAAGGAAATTGTCAGTGTATTTTGTGAAAGAAATATTTGAATTCATATTGTAAATGCACCAGCATTCACTTATAACAAATAACTTTGCATATTGACATTATCAGGTACTCAAGTATAAACCCTGTTTTCTTTTGTCTCGAGAGGCATTTCCATATTGACAGATATTTCTCGAGAATTATTTCCATATTGAAAAAAAATGAAACAACAGGCTAACACGGAGGGATCTTCAAACATGGCTTATATTCACCAATAATGGAAAAGTGACATATCGGAACAACACAACGCATGTTAAGTGACATCCCAGTTTCTAAATAGGTGGTGCATTATATTTGTAAAATAACAATAGTCATTATTATATAGGAAAGTTAGTGGAAGAGGTACAGAACGGTAAAATACGTAATATATTTGTGTCATTTAAACGAAACAAATGATCAAAAAAACATATTATGTTAACCTATTTCCGTAGCATAGGTTTCAGTAATTTCGCATTAATAAAATATCGCTTAAGCCACATCACATAATAAATATTTCATTTCGCTTTAGATTTTGTTTAGGTTGTGAGGACTCGTAGAAGACGTAGGAGTTCCGCCATATTATTCAAATGCTGACAATGAAAATACATACATCGACTTAAAATGTGTTTACGTAAATCATTTCTTTCATCTGACATCATTCGTTATATATCGAATTCTGATAATTCATTTTTAAATATACCTCTATATTTTTAATCAAAATACATCCTATTCGATTTTTTAAAAATCTTTTCGACCGCCATGTCGTGAAAATATCCGTTTCATTATCTCCCTAATTTTAGAAGCAGGAAATTGTCAGTAACCCCCATTTAACATTTTTTATATTCTGAAATTTATAAAAGGAGAGCTTGGTGGAAAGATTTATTCTCCTTTTTTGTATTTTCTCCATTATGATTATTATTATATTCCTGATATAATAACACCGTATTTCATAGACGAAACGGAATGGCTAAAAGGACAACCATGCTTTGTTCTCAGAGAGACTTTTATACCAATAAGACATACACTTAACTATATATACATATTTACACTTCCTCGACACATAAAAAAATTAACATATCTACACTGGAAGCAAAGCGAATGGAGAGCAAAATAGTATTACATATAATAAGGAGATACTTCTGTGATTTTGGCGAAGCTATGTTTAAGACTCCAGATCCAAGAGGTCTGGATTCATCTACCGTATCCCAAGCGAGGTAATATTCAATTAACTGGAAACGGCCAGTTTTCGCTTTCCCCAATTGAAAACTGCTTTATTTATGAAGACGATATATCGCCAAAGAGAAACAGCGCCATGTGCTCAAAGGCTTTTGTGTGGTAGCAGATTCAGCCAAACAAACGACTGATTTGTTTAGCTCCTATAAACCAACTGAATGACTACTCACTTTCATCATTGTATGAAGTGACATTACGTGATCCATGTGGGTTATCTCGACGAAGGGGAGGTAATCGCCTTTTGTATCCTAAAAGTTCAAGAATTAAACTTTTTCTCCTTTTCATCCGTGATTGTTTGTACATTAGGTTATATACATATGTGATACACCCTTTCATGTAACATCTATAAGCTTAAAGTGCCATTTTAACAAACGAATTGGGAAACATTATTTTGAATCAATTTTAAATTAGGAATAAACTGACATATTTCTGTTACACGGTAACTTTATGATTTCACCTCGTATTTGAAAAATATATTTTTATTATTAGGTCGATATTAGAAATATGTCTAATACAGATTTACTTAGGCTATTATAAGAGATTCACTTCTATGGCGGTACTTATTAGTATATTTTAAAGAAATGCGCCAGGAACTGATTTATAGCAGATAGACAGAAATCCATTTTGCGATGAATACATTGTTTAAATTAAGCAAAAATGAACAACACGGGAATCTCATTTAAACAGATATATTTTACAAAATGACGAAAAAATATCTTGAAATAATAACGAGTAAATTTATTCAATGTAATCAACATTGGTTTCAAACACGGCCCTCCCCAACGACTTCAGAAACTTCTGCATCTCTTCTGGGCATTATTCTTTTTTTTTATGTTGGTGACTACATCGTTTAATTTTCTGAATGCTGCATTAATCCTTGCCTTCAGTTCATCTTTGGTGTTACAAGGAGTTTTGTTTGTCTCCTTCTCAACTGCGTCCCACGTATAAAAATCAAGGGGGCTGCAGTCTGGGGAGTAATATGCTTAATTGTAACATGGAAGAACTACGGCCTCACAGCAATTCCTGTAGGACACCGTGAAGTCCTGTGGGAAGACGAATAGAGGCATAAATTCACCATCTCTAGTGATCACTCCAAACAGCTTGGTAATCAGTATTAAACTCATTCAACTCATTCCTAACAC
Organism: Acanthosepion lycidas; assembly: GCA_963932145.1. Classification (NCBI taxonomy): domain Eukaryota; kingdom Metazoa; phylum Mollusca; class Cephalopoda; order Sepiida; family Sepiidae; genus Acanthosepion; species Acanthosepion lycidas. The sequence goes on from OZ010579.1 coordinate 82,888,462, forward strand.
TCCACACTCTCCTTGGACTGACACCCAAACACTCTGAATTGTTAGTATTGGAGGTTCCGGCGACAATGCCAAGCAGTACAGCATACCGTTTCCAAATTTCCGGTTGAGTCAATTTCATCTTGGTACTCTTTTTTCACATACGGTATATCACTTACGTTAATATACTGTGCTGATCACAGAATCCAAAATAAATAACGTACATGCGCGAAATTAAATATGTAAATGGCGACAATTTAACGATCGTACTCTGTAGTTCTTTTAGTGGAAGAGTTGGGTTTCAAACATTCAACGATTCACAATACTCCGAGTTAATTTACATTCAAGTTATTCTACAGTTCACCATCATCTGTAACAATTTGGAAGGGTATGTCCACTTTGAAAATATGTTTTCCAGAAGGTGTTAGCAGATAATCATAAAAACAGAATGAATCTGTAAACACGTTCTCTCTGGAAATTAATCATAATTATGGGAATCACTCTTTCATCCATGATGGCGCTTACGCTTCTGTGCTAACGTTTTTATCATTCTTTGTCTTTTTCTACTACATTGACATTCTATTTGCTTTGCTTTTGCATATACAATCATTTCTTTTTTCAGTCATTTTTTTCCACATATTTTTTCATTCGCCATCTTTTTTTCTTATTTCTTCTTTGCTCTTCTACTTCCTCCTCTGGTTCTTCAGCGTTTATTTCTCCATTTTCATTAGGGTTTACATATTCTTCTTCATTATCATCTAGTCATTCTTCTTCTTCTTCTTCTTCTTCTTCTTCTTCTTCTTCTTCTTCTTCTTCTTCGTTATCATCATTATCGTCATCATCATATTGTTACATTTCTTTTTTCCATCATCATCATCATCATTATTTTATTCTACTTTTTCTTTAATCTTGTTTTTTTTTCTTATGTTTTTCATCTTCTTCTTTTTCTACTTCATCTTTTTCTTTTTCATCTTCTTCATCTACTTTATAATCATTTTCTTCTTGAGCTATTTCGTCATATTCTTCTCCTTTTTGTTCTACTTCTTCGCTATTTTTTCTTGTTGTTCTTCTCCTTCCTCTCGTTTTTGTTGCTGTTATTGTTCTTTTTCGATTTCACGTATTTGTTCTACCTCTTCTTTTTTTGCTCTCCTTCTCATTCTTCTTTTTTTTCTCTTTTTGGTCTTCTTCGTCCAATTTATTCACTCGCCATTCTTCTTCTTCTTTTTCTTCTTCTTCTTCCTCCTCTTCTTCCTTTACACTTACGCCAATGTACGCAAAGTCAGCGACACTTCCTTTTTTATAGACAAATTTCACTTCATTTAATATCGATTTGTGCTGTGAGAAAGAAAAGATAGGATCAAATGACAGTAACAAGATGTCCAATCTATTCCAAATGACCGATGATATCTTTCAAAGCAAAAATATAAAGAATCAAATTAAATTCAACTCCTATTTTGGGCCCAGAACTTGCAAAGATAAGTAAAAAAAAAAAAAAAAAATACCTCGCTTTTCTCTTTGCACTAAATGTATCTTGATTGCTTGAGTGAGAAGGACGCGTGACGCAACATTGATATTTTGTTAAAAAAATAACACATAATATATAATGATGAAAGTCGACAATAATGTGAAGAATTATGGTGAATAAATAGTACAAAATTGTAAGAATCATTATCACGATTTTTTTTCCTTCTGTAACAAGTTTCCCGTCATAAGAATCCAATCAACATCCTATAAGGTTCAATATCCTATAACTAATCAGCCTGTTATCGCAGAAGTTGACAAGGAAACTTTGGTTTAGCAGAGAAGGGATCATATATTTGCGTCTTCAATTGAAACAAAAAAATATCATTAAATGCATTAAAATAAAAGAAGATGGAATGTTAAAAGTTAGTTTATGATTATTTTCGCTTTTATTATACGAAGAAATTATGAAAATAGAAACAGCATAAATAATAGGTTCAGTTTTTAAAATTAAAATTTTTAACATTACGAAATATCTTGAACAATTCCATGCATAATGAAGTGCTTTATTTCCACGAATTTGTTACCATTTTCTTCTCTTTCTTTTCAGGAAGAATGCATGCAACTCTAACACGGTCTTTGGTCCTCTCTTGCAGTCAGATACATCAGGATTAGATTTAATATCTGGGATACTAGTAAATAGTAAACTTATGACTCCTGGAGTTGCCAGTTAATTATTTATACTCAAATATAATTGAACTATATCTTTATTGTTGGAACACTTTTCAGTCAGCAGATCTCCATAGCTGTTGTTTAAATGATAAACGCAGTAGTTCCTGCTTATATTATTTCTTGCTTTTCTATCGCATGTCTATTTATCCAATATTAATTTGTTAAACAAATTGCACATTGTACATTATAATCATTAATAAAAGTTTGAAACCAACTCGATTTTTACTTACAAAATTTCCCATAATGAAGTTATCTCTTCATTTCCAACCAAATAGTCAAGCATCTAGTAAGATGTATGGCCTCCCATGCTATTTATTACAGCGTAGATGAGGCAGTGCATACTGCAAGTCAATTTGTTACATAGTTAGCCAATTCGTCTTTTATCTGGACTTATTTAATAGTCCCTCCCATTGCTTTTGTACATGATATTGTTTCAGTAAATGTCTATATTTCTGAGATGAGGTATTATATATGCTATTTATATTATTCAGATTATTGTCCTCATCTTTGTTGCCGTATTTATCACAACGTTTCAGCCGTTGTACGTTCCGGCCTTCTTCAGGTTATTGGAATGTTGAAATGAACCCTTTATTTCGCTCACTGGGGTAGACTGTTCTAGTTCCAGGTGCCATGTCTAATGGATCTCAGTTATCAGTTATGTCCTCATCTTTTTTGCCGTATTTATCACTAAGTTTCAGCCGTTGTACGTTCCCGCCTTCTTCAGGTGGTTGGAATGTCGAACTGAACCCTTTATTTCGCTTGCTGGGATAGACGAAATCGTTATATATGTAATTCACTGTCATGATCTGTCCTTCTTGATTTCAGAATATCCTGTGCATTTCAAATTTTCGAAGCACTTTTTCATCATTATGAACCCTAGAAATTTCAACTTCTTTTTCCTGATGTTTCCATTGTCTTTAAAACTTCTTTGTTGCATACATCTTTAGTTCATGACATCTTCAGCATTTGTTCTGTAGCACTCAATTTTAACTATGCCTCAAATCTCCTTTTCACCTATGATGAAATCTCCAGCATTTCCTCACATATAAAATATATTCCTCCAGAATAGGTAAATATATTTGTTTAAATAGTTATTTACGTGAATATGAAAGTCAGCGCAATGCACTAAGCTGAATACTACTAGACATGCTATGCGCACACCTCATGTTAAAAGTTATTATATTTTGACTCAACAAGGAAGCATACATCAATTGCTTGCGGATTTAGTGCTGCCTGTGTCAAGAGGCTGACTACTTGAAGACCCTTTGTCTAGCAACAGAAATCTGCATCATGTCACACAAGCAAGAAAAGAAAGTCATGGCTGTCAGACAATTTCTGTAAACAAATCACCAGTTACGTATGGCTGCCTAACTCACCAGACTCCAACCTCCATGATTATTATGTGTGGGGCGCAGTTGAGCGATAATCCAACAAAATTGCTTTTAAAACCAAATATGAACTGAAGGCAAGGATTATGACAGCTTTCACCAACATAAACAAGGAGACCGTCCAGAAGAGTTGCAGGAGATTCTGAATTTGTCTACAGGTACAAGTTGCTGCCAATGGCGATTTTAATGAATAAATTTTATCTTTAATATTTTAAGATATTTTTGTGTAATTTTGGTAAATATACCTGTTAAAATGAGTTGTCAGTGTTATTTAGATTTTTGCGTAATTTAGACGAAAACTGATCCATCACACATTGTATAGTAAAATAGCATAATTACTTTGCGTTTTTGATTTGAATTTACAATTTTAAAAGATTGTAACCAAAATTTGCCAAAATTTTTTAAGAGACACACATGCTTCAAAATATTTTCATTATCTTGCAGCATTAATCATTATAAAATCATTAATGAAATAAGAAAAAAGTATTTAGTTGAAAAACACAATGAGATATTGCAGCTAAATCATTTTTAGAAATGCACGTAGATAGAGGCGTAAATAATTCTGTTGACAAAGTAAACACACGTTTTCATTTCCTGTGTCAAATAGGAATATGCTGCGATCATGGTCACGATTCGGCTGATAAAAAAATGAAATGTATATTCTCAAATACTTAGTGCAAGATGGGTATTCTACGAACAATGCGGCTATGAAATCCTAACTCATATCACCAATACAATTTTTCAATTTCCATGTCCAGAACAACATGGAGATACTTGTAATATACAAAATAACTACCACCACATAAATTGTTAAGAAGACATCTTTAAACAAAAGATTCACAACCCACTTGAGAGAACTCAGTTCGATAAAGAAACAATGAAACGCTCATTCAAAACTCTCTTGTCCTATAACACAATTCATTGAAGATAATAGACTACTTCTAAATATAAGTAATTGTAACAGACTTTCAGTGTTAATGGAAGTACTTTTTGCTAAAGCGGGTTCCGATAACATTGAGATTTACTTTCGTTGAACCAAACTGGAAAGTGTAAGGAGAATTTTGAAGGGACTCTAACATTTAATGACTACTGATTGTTTAGAAAACAGCTTAGACTTAAACAACATTAAAATATTCTGACAAAGTACACCATGAAAATGAATAATGAATTATTCGAAAACCTGGGAGAATATTCCCAACGGACAGTTTTTTGCATACTCTTAGTCCTTCTAAAAGAAAATGTAAAAACGCGAGGAAAAGAGAAAAAAAGCTTACAACATTTTCTTTTTTCATCACATACAATGAAACACACATACATCTTATATATATATATATATATATATATATATATAGCGATTGAAATGTAAATTCCTATTCTATGTATGAGTGGCCGTTCAGGAGGCCTGACTTAACAACCTTTGAATTTTACCTTTGGGGTTGGTTAAAGGAGCAAATCTACCATAACAAAAGCCAATAAGCAGAAAACAATTCAATTCTCAGAATAATAGCTTATGTAGAACAAATTTGACAGGCGAACTATGTAAAATTGAAAGAGACAAAATTATTCATACAGTCTAAAATACTGTTTTAAATTGATTGATTCGTTTTAAGTATAAGTAATTTACATAATTATTTCATAGGTGAATACTTCTAAACAATTTATTCATTAGAATGTTTCTGTTAATTCCATAAAAGAACATCACAATGGGGAAGGCAAAAGAGATTAGCATCGACTTATGACGAAAAATTCAACAAGCCTGGAAATACATTCATCTTTACCTCAAACCGGTTAGCTATCCCTAGATCTACGGTAAAGTTCTTTATAAAGAAGTTTAAACTGTTTGGCACAAAAGAGAATCTGCCTAGGCTTGGAAGTAAACCCAAATTTCCACCGAGAATTGCACGAAAACTGTTTCGACAGGTTAATTTAAACCGATGAGTTGTTTTGAAAGCCATCGCCAAAAGATTGGATAGGATGGGTATCAGCTTAAGTACTCGCACAATACAACGTTGTTTAATTGAAATGGGTTGTTTGGAAACCGACTAAAATGGACTCCTCTTCATAAACCACTTCACATTATTGCTCGATTTAATTTTGCCAAAACGTTCAAGGGCAAAGAAAATTACTTTTACGAGCAAGTACTATGGAGTGATAAAACAAAACTTGTGCATTTTGGACATAATAATGTACAGAATATTTGGTGCAAAACAAAATGAGACTTTCCTCCCAAAGAACACAGTGGCAACAATAAAACATGGAGGAAGCCCGATGATGTTTTGGAGTTGTTTTAGCTCAATTGCAATAAGAAAAATAATGTAATAAGCAGACTAAATCATAAATCTATGACCTTCAATGAGTCCTAACTTGAATCCTATTGAAAATCTATACTAAGAATTGAGATTCGAATATATTGTCGGTTACCAAAATCCTTCAGGAATTAGAACGCGTAACCATCGAAGAATTGAAGAAAATCCCAGATATAAACTTGTTCAAATCTCATCAATAACTTTAGAAAAAGATTGCAGCAAGTTATAAAAAAGAGAGGCCATGCTATTGGCTATTAATTTTGTGAAAATGGTTCTTTTTTTCTATTTTTCATACTGCACGAATAATTTTGTCTTTTCCTATTTTGAGAAATTCACCTGGAAAATTGGTTGTAGTTAACCTATTGTTCTGGAAACTGAGTTTTATATTACAATTTTCTGTATTTATTAACAGGTAAAAATTCAGGCATTATACTAGCATTATATACTGAGAAATGAATAAAATATTTAAAATTAAAGGCTGTACGAATAATTTGGTCGTTGACTGCATGTGTGCATATATACGTGTATATATATATATATATATATATATGAAATGTGCACATATATATATATATATATATATATATATATATATATATATATATATATATATATATATACATATATATATATTAATATATACATGTTTATACATATATAAAGATGTACGCACACACAGGTGTGTGGGTGTACACGTAAGCATATATTTATATGTACAGTTATATATATATATATATATATATATATATATATATATATATATATATATATATCCGTGTGTGTGTGCGTGTGTGTGTGTTTATATATATTTTCTGATAATCACTTTAGACCTTAAGCTAAGTGTAACAATGCTGCATTGATTTCTACTTCTCACTCATTCCCTCTCTTGCTATGTGTCTGCCTCTTTTCCTCTTTCCCTCTATCACACACACACACAGATATATATATATATATATATATATATATATATATATATATATGTGTGTGTGTGTGTGTGTGTGTGTCTCTGTGTGTGTGTGTGTCTCTGTGTGTGTGTGTGTGTGTGTGTGTGTGTGTCAGTGTGTGTGTGTGTGTGTCGGTAAAGAAATATTTTTCCTGTTCCAGTTATTGTGCTTTTCGTTATTGTTCTGAAGAAACAAAATGTCGTACAAAATTATCGAAAAAACTGATGTCGGAATAAGAGTGAGGTAATCTTTAAAAAACTGTGTTCAACCAACCAAATGAAATTGAAAACACAGCCCATAAATCTTTCCATTAAAATACGTAAGAAAAAGTAGCAATAATATATTTTAAAACTTCTATTTCTTTATTTATTTATTTATTTATCTATCTATCTATCTATCTATCTATCTATCTATCTATCTGTTTGCCTTTGCTGCGCGTGTTATAAAACCATTTTATCTATTAAAACCAACGCCCTGTTTTGGATATTCCGTCATACATGATACTGGCTCAGGTTGTTGTTTCGCGGAATCAACCATTTTTGCGCAACAACTTCTCATCCTAATATCTGCCAATTTTCTGCCAATATTCTCTCACCATCCTCGGCTCGAAGATCAATTATCTCGCTTCGTTCAATATTTACTCCACAGAAAGTGATTAATAACAGTGCCATAACTCTTCGCAGCAGGAATATTACTCGCTGAAATTAGTTCAATATTCTTCTCTTCCTGATAGAATATTATGCTAAAATTTGGCTACATTTTATATAGAATTTAATAAAAGAAACAAAATAGTGTGTAAATATTTACTACATTTTCTATAAAAGCAGTTTATGGGTCCACTTGAATAGTGATTGACTATACAGGTGAATTGTGAATGAACGTGGTGATTAGAATAAAATTGGTACCTGAGATTATTTTATTTATATTTTATAATTTCCTTTAATGAAATGTTTCGTCCTAGTATGGCCGCAAACTAAATTAAGTGTAGTATGACATTTATTGAATATCTAATAAAAACTGTTGAAGGTGTAAGGATATCTGGAATAAATTTTTGTCCCAAAAAGAATAATCATCTATGATTGTTTATTCGAAACTCAAAAGTAGGCATTTGGGTTCTGAATCGTTAGATGATATAAAATGGCGTAGATATTGTATGATGGTATGAGAACATAGATAGTGTTAGATGATGTAAGATGGTGTAAGATGGCCTGGATTGTCCAAGATGGCGTAAGATGGTAGGTAAATTGATTCAGATAGTGTAAGATTGCGTGAGATGTATATTATGAGGTGGTGTAAGGATATTCGAAAATTATTTTACACAAAAAACGAATAATCTATGTGAAACTCAATTATAGCCACAGGTTTTGTCAGTTGTTAGATCGCGTAAGATGTTGTAAAATTGCGTCAAATAGTAGATAGTTCAAGATAGTGTAAGATATAAATATATATGATCATGTTGCATGTTGTAAAGATATCCTGGATCGTCTATTTGAAACTCAAAAATAGACACAGGTGTTCTGAATTGTTAGATGGTGTAAGATGGTATAAAATTGAGTAAAACATTAAATAGTTTAAGATATAATACATAAGATCGTGTTATATGGTGTAAATATATTCCGCATCTCTGCATTTCAATCTCAGACGTAGTCACAGATATTCTGTATTGCTACATGGTGTAAGATGATGTAACATTGCCTCAAATAGTTGATATTGTAATATTGTGTATGATGTAAAATATAAGATCGTATTAAACGTCGTAACGATATACTGAATCGTCTATTTAAAACGTAAAAGTAACCATTTGGGTGCTCAATCTTTGGATGACATAAAATGATGTAAATGTTATATGATGGTGTAAGATAATAGATACTGTTAAATGATGTAAGAGATCAGATAGGGTAAGATGGCGTAGACTGTCTAAGATGTTGTAAGATGTGAGATGGTGTAAGACCGTAAATGACGTAAGATATAAGATGATGTAAAATGGCGTAGACGGTTCAAGATGGTGTAAGATGGTCGATGGTTTAAAATGGTGTAAGATCTTGTAAGACCGTAAATGATGCAAGAGGTAAGATGGTGTAAGATTATTCAGGACAGATTTTTCACCCCTGAACCAATAAATATTTGGGATCGTCTATTTAGTGTAATATGATGTAACATGGTAGGTGATGTAATTATAAGATGATGACAGATGGTGTAAATGCTGTACGGATACCATGGATAGATTTTTCTCGCCAAACGAATAATCATCCCTGATCATCTGTTTGAGTAATCATCCCGAATACTGTAGTCTCCATCGTCGCTCAATATTCCGAGAAAATTTATTCCAGTTATTTTTTTTTTATTTAGAGAATTTAAACGCGGACTATTGTAATCATCATTTTTGTTTTTCTTATCACAAATTTTCGACCGTTTTGCTCTCCAGCCTTCTGTCGATCCGGATTTTTTATAGGAAATTCTGAATTGGAAATTTTATTTAGGATATGGAGGTAGAGCGTTCTCATTCCACTCTCCATAACTACAGTTAACTCGCATAGTTCTATTGTTTAGTATTGTTCTAACTGAATTCTAGTACACACTTCCCAGCACAAGGATTGTACTGGCAATTAATATACCACAAAGATTAAAATCCAATGCTTTATTGTCTGACAAGGGCCAACGATTTAATCCACTAGGTTATTGTCTCAGTGTAGAACTTGGAGCCTTAAACCTAAGCTGCCTGCTGCACTGCACTGCACCAACAGAAGCTTTTCTCTATTCATATGTCTGATACTGCTTTTAAAGAATTGCTGTAATTTGTCTTTCTGTGTTTATTGTTTTTCTTTTTTTCATTCTTGATTTGACTCTGGTCACCATAATTCATTGTAATTGGAAATATCCCCCCTGGATGTCACATTCCAAAGGTAGAGTAACGTTATTCCTGAAGCTTCCAACGAATGAAGCGATTCGATACCCCCGAAAGTTTGGAATCTTCAAGCGCTTCCATCATAACATCTTCATTCTAATTAGTAAAACGATAGCTGGAAATCCACTAAACATGGTTTCCTTAATCCTCTTAAGTTATCATTCTTCGACTCACAGATAATAGTCATACGGATTTATTTCTTCCAAAGAGATAAATTCAACAATTTTCTAGATTTGTTC
>OZ010579.1:82903412-82918412 GCA_963932145.1 Acanthosepion lycidas
AAAAGAAGAGAAACATCTCAGTACAGTGAAGAATGAGATGAAAACCGATTTCCCAGCAGTCGGCGTTTAAATAAAGGTTCTCCCTTACCTTAACAATCAATCAATGTGAAATGGTAAAAAAAAAATGAATAGAAACATCTCACTATTCCGTTTCTTTACTCAAATCTCGCGAGAAATTGAAAATTATTAAAAACTACTAGCAGTTGAATATTACTCATTTTTAGTGAAAAAAAAAAAAAAATTAACAACAAATAAAATCGGCCATTTCCTGACAAAGACCGTCCATCCAATGTAGTCATACGAGATTCTAAAATACATTATTATTTTTTCTTCTAAAGAATATTGCTCCCTCATGTCGCTCAACAAATCAAAAGTGAGAGGGAAGTCAATAAATATAAACAACTCACTATTTGGTTTCTTCCCTGAAGAAATATGGTACATAAATATATAATGATGATGATGATGATGATGATGATGATGATGATGATAGTGGTGGTGCTGAAACTTATGAAGATTTAACTATATATCTACAGCTCTACTGTATATATTGAATATAGTATGGGTTTTTATAATCAGTTATTTTAAATAGGGGGTCGCACTATACGTAAATGATCGTTTTTTCTTTTTTCTTTTTTTTGAAGAGGTTAAAAATGATACATATACGATGACAAGTTGCACTATTTTGGTTAAAATCCATGCTAACAATTAGGGGTAGCACTATACATGATATTACGGTTGAGTAATGGATAGCAACCCGGACTGAAGAATCGGAGAGCCGAGTTCGAATTCCATTGCATCCTAATACCCTTGGCGACAGTTATGAATCCGATTACGTGCTAACACCCTTGGGAAAAGATATGAATCCTATTTTTCTCACCTCTCCCCCAGCTATGACAGACTGGGTTCTATAGCCTTAATTAGCAACCTACTGCGGGAAAAATCCGTCTCGTCTGTCATGGATCGAAAGATGCATGCTCGCCTACGCACAGCACATAACTGACTGACTACCTTATATGAAATCGGCATATACACGAGTAGATCTGCTACCTTGGCTAGAGGTTGGTTATTTTATTGATGCTGTCAACTAGCAAGAATAAAGGACCATAACATATACACTGTTGTATTTTCCTACTATTGTAGACATAAAAAGGTTATGTCACTTCAAATTGACAAGGAGGCAAAATAAATGTAATTTTTTTTTTTTTTGACATAAGATTCTTTATGAGTGGGAAATTAAAAGGCTATAAACTAAAGGTGTATCGTCGTTTAAGTGAATTCTCGTTCACTTACTCTAAAGTTGACTCTCGTCTGCCTTCACGGAAAACTTTTCAAAAATATCAAATCAGGAGAAAAGCCTTTGGTATGTCAATTAATAATCCAGTAGAAAACATGTAGTCCATTATTAAAAGAGGAGATTGACTCCAGTATTTAACTGAAAATTATCTCACGGAAGCAGTAAAAATTACTGCGTTCAATGTTTCATTCGAACCTGTGGAAAATATAAAATAAGCAGTCAGGGGACCATGTATCTTTTGATGCATGACTGACGAAACAGATTTTTCCCCGCAGTAGGTTGCCAATTTTTCTGTGGTAGACCAGTTGCTATTCAAGGCTATATAACCCGATTTTCCTGCTATTTACCCATAGCTGGGGGAAAAGAAGAGGATTGATACATTTCCTAAGGACATTAGAACGTAAATGAATGTAATGGATTCGATTAGAATTCGAACTCGGCTCTCTAATTACTCAACCTGAGCCACTATCCACTACTCTATGTGCCTCCTAAATAAACAACGATTGTAAATATTTATTTTCAAATGACAGACTGGACAAATCTTCCCCTAATCCGATGATGTCAGAGTGTATTTTATTTTAGAACAATATATAAAGGGAGAAATCTAGAGAAAAAATATTTATTCTAACATTTATGTTTCTACCGATTATGGGCATTATTATGTCTGTGATATAATAGCACCGTATTTCACGAACGGAACAGAAGGACTAAAAGGAAAAAGAAGATATATGCTTGATTATACATACATACATACATACATACATACATACATACATACATACACACACATATGTGTGTGTGTGTGTGTGTGTGTGTGTGTGTTTATATACACATGTCACTTGGGGAGAGTATATCACATATATATACACAGCAAAACAGAGTGTTAGGAGGAAGAAAAAAGAATGGTTTTACACATAATATGGAGATACTACTGTGCCTTTAGGAGCCATATTTAGGGCTCCAGATTGAAACAGGCCAGTTTCATCTGCGACCCAAGCAAAGATATATTTCACGAATTAGAAAATTGAGTTTTGGGTTTTCCTAAATTGAGACCTGAGAGATGGAGTTTCATTCTATATCGGAAAAAAAAGATAACTTGTAAATTGCTGTGGAGGTAGATTTTCCCTCTGCCGGTGCCATGGGTGTGAGATGCCCGAGCTAAATAAAGCAACCTTTTGGTTTGCTGCTTTTAAATGAACTACATTTTGACTACCGTTTTCGTCACTGTATGGACTGAGATCACTAAACGTTTGTCATGATACCCACGCGACATATTTCCAACTATTCTCCCTACAAATGTAAAAATGATAACCTTTATGATGTCTGTATGCATGAGTTGTTTCGTCTTAGTTGAACTGGCCTAAAATAGAAACGACAATATAGAGTTGTGTTTGCAAGATGCAAAGGATTATATGTTGCAATATAAAATATCTTTCACCGGTCAGAAAGACTGAGAAAGGACGAATTAGTTGTTCCCATCAGTAACATTGATATCAGCCTAGACGAATTTTACTGAGACACATATGTCTGGCGAGGACCAAATACAAAAACTTTCAAGGAATGAGACAGTTAAGGTCTTGTTAGACTGTACTCTGTGCATAAGAGAACATATATTTGAAGGTATGGGTATTGTTCATTAAACGTTCTATAACACATACCAAACAAATCTACTAATTATAAAACAATGTTCCTTCTTTACTTCTCAAGATGAAAGTACTTACGATGATGAGAGGGTTACTATGCAGATTGTATAGGTAAGAATTCCTGAAACAAAATAATCATTATACACTACAAAATGTTCTAAGTAACAGTATTAATGATAAACACGTCATCCAGATTTTTTTTAACAGGACTGTAGGTTTATCCCTTTTTTCTTATTTAGGATTGAGTTTCCTGCTTAGGGTTAGGTTTCCAGTTTATGATTGGGTTTCCTCTTTGGGATTGAGTTCCCGGTTCCTGCTAGCGTCTCTGAATTCTTTTTTATTATCAACAGTCTCTTGCATCTTAGTGGCATTATCACCTTGTATGGTGTGAACTGATATTAAAAAATTGTTTTAAAACTGAAAGTATGATATGGAATTATAATATTAGCAATGATTTTTCATGACCTGAATGCATCCCAGAACTTCAGGATATCTCGGTGTATGGAGCGGTTATAACAAGTATATTATAGAAGATATGGGAACTGAACATAGAGTAGAGTGTGCTAGTAGTAGTTTTCTACAATACCGCAAGTTGCTGCAAAACTAAAACATGAACATAATATCGCGTATCTTTTTCTCATGTAACCTCGTCCGATTGAGACTTTCATATGGATGACATGACTCTTTCCAAACTCGGTTAGAATATACAACTGTATACGCCTACAATCAGATCAATGATTAAAATTGCTTCGTGAGAATAACGCATGTAAGGCTTAGCGGGGACGATCATTCGGTTACTGGCGCTACAGAATCAAAAACAAAGAACTGCACTAAATAGGGTAAACCACAATACTTAAAGTCTTTTAACAGCAGCAACATGAACGATGAAATAATGTTACAGTCAAAATGTTTATGCCATCACTACTTCAAACATTTGGTTAAGTAGAAAACCGCTGTCAGTACTGGGAAGTGCTATAGCAGTGGATTTAAGCAACCAAATTTTCTGAATATTTGTATTAAGAGAAACATTTTATGAAGTTCAAACAAAAGTAGCTGGTCGGTCAAATGATTGACAGATATTTCCTTATGAGGAAACTGCTAATATGAACATTACCAGTATAATTGTTAACGCTAAAATAAAAGAAGTTCTATTTATTTTTTGAAATGCATAAATGAAAATACGATTCTAATTTCCATATTTGGAAAGAAAAATATCTTAAACTGTTTGGTAGAATAATACAAGAATTCATAACAGCATAAAAAAAATGATTTTCGATATCGTCCTGGGAAAGACGATAAAATACATCCGACAGCAAGGCCTCTGATCAGGAGGTTTTGAGGAGCGTGAAACCACCTCTTAATTGCTTGTTTTCCACATCCTCCCTGACCTGGGGTGGAAGCACCTGTCATGGTCCCAGCTATAGGCAAAAAGTTAACTCCCCAAAAGGGGTGAAAACACTGTAAAATTTTAAAAATAACCAGCAATAATAATACCAGAATAATGTTTTGAATTTTTTTTCTTTTTACCAGGAATATATTTAAAAAATTGCCAGCTGTACATTTTTGAAAAAAAAAAACATTATAACCAAAATATTAAAAAAAAAAAAAAAAAAAAAAAAATTACCAGCAATAAAAATCTTGTCGGCATTAAATAACCCATTGAGGTGTTGATATGCCGTAAAACAGAACAAACCAAAAAAATGTCTCTATTTCTGACAGAAATAGATCCAATACATTAAGACGTACAGGAAAAATATTTCTTTCTTTCTTGCTCTGGTCACTGGGCAATGCCCAATAAAAATGAACCAATACATCAATATATATATATATATATATATATATATATATATATATATATATATATATATATATATATATATATATATATATATATATACAAAGGGAGAGAAAGACAGAGAGAGTCGGGGGGATATGCACACACATGTACACAAGCCAGATGATACAAACACACACACAGAATTGAATAAATAATAGATGTGAAGGTTAAAATATTTTTAAATTGTCCTTGTGCGGTAGCTATGGCTCAAATTAGTTGTCTTATAACGAACCTATCTAAATATACCTATATTGATATATACACACAATATATTATTATAAATATTGTAGCAACAACGGATTTCTCATTGTGAAATATTGACGTATATAATAACTTCTGAAATTGCAGAGATATATGCTTTTATATAGTTAATGAATACATATATCTGTATATGGGAATTTACTGATATCTATGGATATATAAATGCGCACAAAACAGATCACATATATATGAGTGTGTGCGCTTATAGATATACACACACACCTATGAACACACACTCATATATATATATATATATATATAATATATATATATATATATATATATATATATATATATATATATATATATATACTGACATATTTTGATTATTATCTATCTATCTATCTCTCTATCTCTCTCTATATATAAAGCTAAAGACACACAAACATAAGCTGTAAAAATATCTTGATTATTGTGTGTGTGTGTATATATATATATATAAAGCCGTATATATATGTTAATTATTGAATGAATATATATATATATATATATATATATATGCGTGTGTGTGTGTATGTATGTCCGTGTGTGATAGTGTGTTTGCCCGCTCATGTGTGTGCATATATGATTATATAAGTATTTAAGGAGATTGAGAAAGACATGAGGAAAAAACACCCAGACATATTGATTCAATGGATTTTAAACTTCTTAAAAAATATCTGCCATCCAAAAACTATGTTCCTTCTCAGGCAACCCTTTTCTGAATGCTTGGCTCTCACGTTAAGACGACTTTCGTTAAGTCACACTGTAAACATCGACTCCTGTCCGATAACAGAAGGCACGCAGCGTCAAGCCCTGTCAATACTTATATGGTGTTTCGTAGTACTTTGGAACACCGAATTCTGCAAGCAACGTTCTACATTGCGAAAAGCTACGCCTGAAAGTAACCCGAAAAAGTGTTTATTAATACTTTGTTGAGCTTTGTGAAAATTCCTAAAATCTAGTCATCAGTCATTGCATTCAAATGAATGATCCACTCCATATGCTAAAACACACCCAGCATACACTGCTCAGGAAAACAATTCATACTTCTTTCTTTATGTTTCGAAAAGATGTATGGTATGTCCACCATGGTCCTTGGATCTAAACTCAATCAAGAATATTTGGACTAATATCAAGAGGTGTGTCTATGCCACTGATTCGCAAATTTTATGGGTAAATGATCTCAAAGTAGCACTAGTATAATGTATCAAAGGCATTAAATCTATTGAGAAATATTTTTGCGAAATGAATTCTATTGATATTAACCCTTTGTGCCCTGACCACCACCTTGCCAGTAGTAGAGAAAAATGACGTACTGACCAGCCTCTGGTTGAACAGCAGAAGATAAAATATGAATTAATGCCCAGCCACCGGTAGAACGGTGGGTAAACACATTTAAGTATGTTGTATTAGGTTGGTGCAAAAAATAATGACGTAATAATGTCGTTTTTTGACGTATTTTTTAACGTCAAAAACGACATTATTACGTCATTATTTTTGCACTAAGCTAATATCTACCATGAAACATTGCATACCAATTATTTGCGAATTTTGACTCAGGAGCTCAGGCAGAAGGATTATAATTATTCTGGAACGCAGGGCTCAAAGACTTAAGTTGCTTCCAGTCATTAGATAAAAATGGAATTAATCCGTAAATAATAATATTTGTCTCTTTATTGGTGCAAACAGCATGTCATATCAATTTTTTTTTTAAATGTTATTGAGTTTATTAAAGTTTACTTTTTCAAATAGTTGTATAAAATATGGAAATATTTTTTTAGATATTGAGTTTTGTTTCATGTGACTTCATAAGATCTTAGGATATTCGACATAAAACAATCACGGTTATATGTCTATATTTGTTTTACTCATTTTTGCCCTAAGAAAGCCACTAAGAAACAAGGGGTCAAATGTGAAAGAATAAGAAAAATACGTTGATACGGAGAAGAAGAAGAATAGAAGAAGAATGAATACACTAGATAACGATTGCCATCTTATTTAGATTTTTGAACATCAAAGTTGGCTGGAAATAAAAAAGCTGTAAGAGACTTCCACAACCAAGAGGTGCGAAAAAAGAAACTGTCAGCATAGAGCTTAAGATTACATCTATCCAGTCTATAAAATGATAAGGCATTGCCGCTAATTAAGTACTGCGCTTAAATTCATTAATTCTATGTACCATAGCGGAAAGATCTTTCAAATAATTACCATGAAGGTTTTTATTAAAACATCACAGGAAATCTATACGACAGCGGTGAGATCCGGGATGACAAGCCAGGACCAATAACATTACAGATTCTTCTTATGTGGTAAATTCCAATTTAATATTGGAATCACCCCCTCATTTTCTCTATTTCTCTCTCTATCGCTGTCTATATGTCTGTCCGTCTGTCTGTCTGACTGCCCCTCTCTCTCTCTCTCTCTCTCTCTCTCTCTCTATATATATATATATATATATATATATATATATATATATATATATATATATATATACATAGATAGATAGACAGATATATATATATATATATATAGATATAGATATATATATAGATAGATAGACAGATATATATATATATATATACATATATATATATATATATATATATATATATATATATATATAGATAGATAGATAGATAGATAGATAGATAGATAGATAGTGCCTGTGTGTTATGCGTGTATATGTGTATATTGTGCGCGTTCTTACTATTGATAAGTGGGATTGGACGTACCTTAAATGGCGAAGCTCGAAACATAATTGACTTGCCATGGTTGAGTTTCAACTAGAATCTCATTCAGTTACTTGGCATTAATTCCATCACACCTTTATCGAAACGCCGTCACTGACACGGACAGAGAACAATACTGTCACGACAAGGTTTCTTTCCTGCTGTTAATTGTCTATAACTCTGTACAGCTGAACTGAAGTGTATTCACTTGGCCTGGATATGCTACGCCAAAAATTACAAAGTCTTAACACCGTATAAAATAGAACACCAAAAAAATCTGTTTTTCATCTTTGTCTCGCATTGTCTCTATACTTTATATCAGGGGGATTAGTGTTCACCCGAATAATTTAACATCTAACCTATTGAATAACAGATTAGTATATTAAGTATATTTTATAAGGAATAATTATATAAGGAGGTGCACACTTTCTTTATGAACTGTTTGAGATCGAGTGTTATACGTCCAAGTGAGCAGCGCATTCCGGAAATTGCTGTTAGTTTTAGACAGTATCCAGTGATTTTATTATATGTACAACAAGGTTTGTTTGAGTTTTCCTATACATGTAAAACACATATCTGGTTGGTTACGAATTGCAGAAGCTCACAAACGTCGACACAAATTAATACAAGATGTGGCAGGCAAACAGATTAAAAAGATCAGTTCAAGGCAAACGGATCCCCTGGAATGTCAACAAAATCCCTTTAGATTAGCTTACATTCAGCATCTTTACCGCCATGCCTTCCTATAAACACGCTTTTGTTTAAATAAAAATACATTTGTGAACTTCTATTGTGTCAAGAGACGGTCACGAAGAGAATCGAAGCCTACCGTGGAGTGTTTAGGAATGGGGACTAGGTTTCAATTTGCGATAGAGACTTTTGGAGCGGTGTTTTACAAAACGTATTAACCCAAACAAACACCGAATTTTGAATTATGGCATGAGAAATCGAAGGATACATCATTTGAATCGTCCTTTTATTTTATTGACTATTGTCTCTCCACTTCTTTAATGTGCACTTTATTGGTGGATATTGTATTCAACTTGAAATACGTTAAAATCTTATGTTAAGTATTTAGTAAGGTAAACTTTTTTCATATATATATATATATATATATATATATATATATATATATATATATATATATATATATATATATATATATATATATATATATATATATATATATATATAGTGGTAAATATACACATACATATGCAAAATATATAAATATATATACATACGTGCATACACATACATACATATTTTGTATTAGAAAATTCCAAGAGGATAGAATCCAGGTAGAACAAATTGTCCAGGACAGAGTAAGGATATAATAAAAAGGCTTAAACACTAATATTCCATGGTCATAATTTATTCCACTGAAATCGTAAATACGATCCAATTCATCAGACTATGAAGTGGATCGTATTTACGATTCCAGTGGAATAAATTATGACCATGGAATATTAGTGTTTAAGCCTTTTTATTATATATATATATATATATATATATATATATATATATATATATATATATATATATATATATATATATATATATATATATATATATATATACATATATATTATGAATTGGACAAAGTCCGACCATTATTTAAATATATTTTTATGTTTAATATTCTTTTTATACAATAAAAAGTATTTAAGTAAATACTCTGTTTATAATAAACAGTATTAAATAACATTTACCGGCCTGAATGTCCGAGAAATTTTCACAGAAATGAGAAATGTTATTTAATACTGTTAATTATAAACAGAGCATTTACTTAAATACTTGTATCTATAAATAAAAAAGTTAAACAAAAACATGTCTTTAAATAATATATATATATATATATATATATATATATATATATATATATATATATATATATATATATATATATATATATATATATATATATATATACATATATACATACATACATGCATATATATATATATATATATATTAGATTGGTGCAAAGTAATGACGTAATAATGTCGTTTTTTGACGTTAAAATAGGTCATAAAACGACATTATTACGCCATTATTTTTGCACCAATCTAATATATATATATATATATATATATATATATATATATATATATATATATATATATATATATATATATATATATATATATAAAGACACTTTATGTTTAACATTTTTTTAAAGATAGAAGTATTTAAGTAAATTCTCTGTTTATAATGAACCGTATTAAATAACATTTACCGGCCTGAATGTCCGAGAAATTTTCATAGAAATGTTATTTAATACAGTTTATTAGAAACTGACCATTTACTTAAATACTTGTATCTATAAAAAATAATGTTAAACATAAAAATTTCTTTAAAAATATATATATATATATATATATATATATATATATATATATATATATATATATATATATGTGTGTGTGTGTATAAGTGTGTGTGTGCGTGTGTATGTATTTATGTGTGCATGCATTTTGCTTTATGTATGCACCTATTAAATATCTTCGCTTAGAAAATAAAGAAATATCAATATAGGTGCAGTAGATATGTTCATCACTAAGTTGCAACTTAGATGTTACCATTAGCATTACGAGGCGACGGCCGCGTAAAAAGTTTAGCCGACCGCAGACCTTTCACAAGCGACTCTTACGACAACAGGTTAAAACGAAATAAATAAACCACTTAAATTGCATAATAGTTTTAAAATGTTGCGTGTGCTGATATGCACGATCGATATCATTTACCCCCATTACGTAGTTATCGTTTCGTTCTTTGGCAAGAACTTTTAATGGCCAAACAAGCACTTTATTTACTCGCATTGACACGTATAACTGAATACGCACGCCAACTCGACATATCTGTGAAATCACATGCAAAGAAAGCTTGTAGCGTGCATAAAGTACAGAAGCCGTTTTAC
Organism: Acanthosepion lycidas; assembly: GCA_963932145.1. Taxonomy (NCBI): domain Eukaryota; kingdom Metazoa; phylum Mollusca; class Cephalopoda; order Sepiida; family Sepiidae; genus Acanthosepion; species Acanthosepion lycidas. The sequence goes on from OZ010579.1 coordinate 82,914,079, forward strand.
TCTTTTACGAACTAATGGTAGATAAAAGTTTTGTGCGGATTATGGAATTGCTACTAAGACGTTTGGAAACGAAGAAGAACAACAGCGTCTCAGTTTTATTTATTTATTTGTTTGTTGGTTTCTTTGTTTTTATGCAAAAGCTTTTTGCTAGAATAACAGCCAATTCTTCTTTTTCTTCACGACCTACCTATTTAATTCTCTTGGTAATTAATATTACGAAGTAACGAAGTTTGTCTTGTTATTCTTAAGCTCTTTTTATTATTGTTATTTTGTTGGCTTTGATCTTCATTCGATGCCAAAGGATTAATTTCGACAAATCCACTCCCCCGGAAGGCAATAAATCCAATAATGAGCAAGAGATTTATGAAAGTGAATGGAAATTTACCTTGTATATTCTTGTATCATCTGGTCTGATGCTTGATAAAATCACAAATTCCAAGAATCTGCAAGGTTATTGCTTCTGACCTGGCATATCAGATTCTGACAAAATTTCCAGTATGGTGCCGAGATTTTATGAATTAAAGGGCATTACAAGATTAGCATCAAGCTATCATCATTTTAAAATGTTAAAACGGTGGCTAGATGTACCCGTAAATTCTATGCTAACAGTTTCTTTTATCGCATTACTCGGCTTGTTGTTTCCCAGTCAATGTTGATCTTCAAAAATTTGACAGTAAGGTCACTCGTTATGTTATGTCTTTTCAATCCTTGTTCTTTTATTTCCTCTCTCCTTAATAGTATTTTTCTCATATTCTCTAGCATTCAGTAACCCCTTGCGTCTTCGTGATTCATTGCCTTACTTTTGATGAAATGATTAAACAAAAAATGGGAAGACGTCATTGAGCAGAAAGTACAATACAAGAACAGCATTAAAAAAATATATCAGGTTGGTGCAAAAATAATGACGTACTAATGTCGTTTTTTTCACGTATTTTTAACGTCAAAAACGACATTATTACGTCAATATTTTTGCACCAACCTAATAGAATATTATAAGCAAACTGTACTATTCTAGACATATGAAATACTAGCTTAAAAGAAGCCCTACTGGGCAGCAATTAAGCTAGCTCTTGCGAACGGCTCTTCATTAGTTCAAAAGTTTGATAGATCATAAGTCTGTGCATATTTTGAAACACTGGAAACTGTCTTGGATGTCGTTGGATTTTCGTTTGCAATTGCACGTGACGTTATGTGCCCAACTTCATCTTTGACTCTTTTGATTGTAATCTAGTCCTCTGTCGGCGGAGATTTATTTTTGCGATGCATACTGATGTCGCATGCAATAGGCATCTATAAACTACAGAAGCACTTCAGATTCGTTGCTGCATTTAAGTACTGAATTAATATTTAAGCTTACTTTTCAAAGTTTCAACGATAATTCTCCTGTTGCCCCTTAATTTAAAGATAATTTGATGTATGTAGATCCTTACTTTCCGTATAAACAATTATTTTTTATTTCATTTGGGACTTTCGCTGGATTTCGCAATTAATTTCGGAAAAGTTGAAACTCTTAAATGTAGCGGTCTCTTCTACTCCAATAGTTTCATGTCTCGCACCTCTCGCCTGTGGAACTCCCTTCCCTATTCCAGTTTCCCTGAGAGCTATAATCTCCAACTATTCAAATGTAATGTCAATCGACATCTCCAGTTGCTTTGATCTATCCACAAACCTTCTCCTCATCCTTTTCTCTATTACTCCTATCTGATCTTGCTCCAAATCTTCTGTAACCCCTTGCGTCCTAGTGGCTTCTCGCCTTGCTTGGGGTGAAACGCTTAAAAAAAAAGTTATAAAAATTGTTATTGTACAAAAAAGTCGTCGCGAAAAATCACACAAAAAATCGCCAAAAACTACCACAGTAATGAAACCTTGGGAATCGAAAAATTTCAGCATCGCGGATCCAGATCCAGCCGGGAAATGTTTTTAATTGTCTCGCGGAGTCGGCCTGATTTCAAAGTGTCTTGATATGGTGAGCTGCGTTCTCTAGTAGTATAGTTGACGAAGTATGATAGACTAACACAGCGACATTAGCATTTATTTATATTGAAAATTGGTATCTACGTAGATCTTAAGTTCCTACACTACTGCAACAAGTTCACATTTGATAGGAACCCTTCAAATATAAATTACGTAAAGTAAACAATCCACGTCCCAGTCATCATGTTTTCTCGATTCTAATCGCACGTAAGCAACCCTATAAAATGATGTCAGCCATATTGAATTTTTGTCTAATGTATCTTATATAATTCCTTGCTTTAGTCATAAATATAACGTTCGTTTTCATCAAATGTTTCTATTTTTTGACGAACTAAACGTTTTTTTTTCATTAATCTTTCGAATTATCCAAGATAATTTTATAGAAGGCTTAAATTGTCTCATTATGTGTTTCCTACACTAGTGGGTTTTAACTTCTACCACCATCATGAATGGCCCATTCATATCTCAACTGTTGAAAATCTCGTATTCATTAAGCTGCTTCAAAATCTCCAGGTGATATAAGTGACAAAATACTCAATTCCTTGTTCTTCCTATACATATATGCTGATCTCTCACGTTATTTTAGACGTATGAGGGTCAAGCAAGTCATTTCCTAGGAACAGCCAGCCAGCCAGAAGATCCATACATTTCCCAAAGTTATTAGCACGTAAGTGAACGTAATGGATTTGACTAGAACTTGATCTCGGCTCTTCGATTCCTCATTCAATTATTCCACCCTGCCTCATATATATATATATATATATATATATATATATATATATATATATATATATATATATATATATATATATATATATATATATATATATATATATATATATATATATATAGGACTGCCATAAAAAGACAAACATTATTATTATTACCGCTCATTAAGGTAATAGATAAAAAGTAAAATTGAAAAACGAGCTAGCTAACCGGTTTCGAATCTCGCTCAACAGAGTTAAATCGAGGTCAATAAATTATAATAGAATTAACACTAAAAAGAGTGGACAATATGTATTGAAAGTAAAATTGCTTAGATAGAAATTTGTTGGAGGCCCAGTACGAAGTCTTTCTGTTTACACAGAGAGGGCTTCAACGATAATATATATATATATATATATATATATATATATATATATATATATATATATATATATATATATATATATATATATATATGTATATGTGTGTGTCTGTGTGTATATATGTAGATAGAAAGAGAGAGAGAAAGAAAAAAGAAAGACAGAGAGAGTAATTTCGAGGATTTGTATAATTTTTAAAAATAGTTAATCATGTCATGATCTAGAAACCTGAAAAGAATACAGAAAACACTGGAACTTCTTTTAGTCCTATTTTCTGAGACACATCGGTAGATTCGAAACCGGACCGTTATGATACAGTGCAAACAATACTATTGGTCGAGCGGACCTTAGTGACGCGGAGGAACCTACGTAACAAAACAGAATATAACACAGCTAATCTTAATTCCGGGGGTGATATTTATCCTGGTATACATAACGCACAGGACAGGTTCCAAGGCAAAATTATATATATACTAGAAGCATCACTTGACTTAAAATATTTTTGCCCTTTCTTGCCTTTAAAGGAGTGCCCTTTGCCGTGTTGATGTTGCTACATGCCTTACTTCTTGCCTATCTCACACTGCGAATTTTTTCTATGCTCTATACTAAACATTAAATCTGTTACGAAAAAAGAACTAAACAAAATGAACACAAAACGATCAGCTTTAAAAAAGGACTCGTAACTGGAAAAACCGAATGAAAAAAGAATGTTATTAACAAATGCTTTTTCACACTCAACCCAGTTCTGCGGAATCAGAATCAACGTTGTGTTTAAGCAAGCGAATGAGCCAATTGGAATAAAGTACCATGCAGATTTAAATTTTTCCCACTTGTGACGAATGCAGCTATCGATTTTTTTGCATGCTAGTTAACATTCGTTTCAGTCAGCTGTTGGCTCTCACGCTGGCCAATAGAATCTTCTTACCTATTCGTGGCAGCCAGCTATAGGCTTTCACTCTGGCCAGTAGAAAATGGCCGCAAACTACATGAAAACTGCCATAGAAGTATGAAAAAATGTATTATTTCCACTATCGATCGGTGTTGGGAAGGGCAAAGTCGGTTTGGCCTTTCCACTAACTTGGAGCATGTGCATGTAAATTTTGGTGCAAATCCGTTGAAAATTGCGGCCGTGCATTCGTTACACACAGACACACACACATCATGTCTTTTATAGATAGAGATATCTACATATATTAAAATTATTTTTTTTTAGCAATCCGATAGATTTTTATCACCTTAAACGTGTTTAAATAGACGCTCCAACCATACTAT
>OZ010579.1:82923412-82925912 GCA_963932145.1 Acanthosepion lycidas
TGTGCAGATTTTCAATCTCAAGATCATCCTGATTCTAAAATCTAGAGCAAGTATAGCACGATTTATTGTGTTTTCAGACACATAGAAGGACAGACAGAATTTGCTGTTTATTTATTTAGAAAAAGAAGAATATTTGAATTTTTAACCGTTCTCTCTTCATCCGAACTATCTGGACACTGGTCAGTGTAGGTTGCTAAGCGAACAGCCCGTCTTGCGCCATGATTAAGTGCCTAGAGCAGTAAATCACTGGCAACTTCTTGTTTTACTCGCTAACAGTGTCCAGCACAATGCATTTAAGTTTATTTTATTGTAAAATATGTGTGACACTGTTAGCGAGTAAAACAAGTTGCGAGTGATTTACGGCTGTGGGCACTTAATCATGGCGCTAGGCGGGCTGTTCGCTTAGCAACCTACACTGACCAGTGTCCAGATTGTGTCCGGGTGAAGACGGTCAGTTAAAAAATCAAATATTCTTCTTTCTTCTAAATTAAGTTAAGAAGCAATATTCATCAAAATGTTAAAATGAGATAATTGAGAAAGTTTCATGTGTTAAAGTTACATTATTATTATTATTATTATTATTATTATTATTATTATTATTATTATTATTATTATTTATTTTCTTTGATTTCTGGCGTTTACACATTTCTTTCCGGGTCCCGCCCAGGGACCTAAGGTTAGAAATGGCATCATGACACTTTCCACTGACAAAAAAAAAAAAAAAATACATAAATAAAACCCTTCGGAAAGTGGGGGCTGCACTTGTCAGAATAATTTTTTGTATCTCCTTGAGGCATGGACTTCCAGGAATCGCTTCAATTAGTCTACTGCAATCTTTTCCAACCAGTCCTAGGGCTCCAACTACAACAGGGATTGTTGATGTTCCCATATGCCACATTTTCGAGATTTCTATTTCAAAGTCCTTGTATTTTGACAGCTTTTTGAATATCTTCAAAGATACACTGCAGTCAGCAGGGACTGCCATATCAATAAGGAGGCACCGTTTTTGTTTGTGGTCTTTAATAACAATATCTTGGCGGTTGGCTTTGATTGTTCTGTCAGTGTGTATTGTGTAATGCCATAGAATTGTAACAGGTCCTATCTCCGTAACCGGGACTGGGTGGTGTTCATACCCGTAACCGGGTCTGGGTGGTGTTCATACCCGTAACCGGGTGTATTATTATTATTATTATTATTATTATTATTATTATTATCATCTTCATTATTATTGATTTCTGCTGTATGCGCATTTCTCTTTGTGTGCCAAGCCGAGACCTAAGATCACACACCTTCACGATATTTTCCACTGATCATTTTTGTAAAAAAATAAGAAAAAAACAAAAAAAGAAACTATGATCACACATATTTTACATAGATAAACCTCTTCATAATATGTGTGTTGTACTTGTAAAAACATTTTGTCAATTTCTTTAAGACACGGCCTAGCAGGAATCCCTTCAATGTATCTATCGGAATCTTCCCTTGATTAATCCGTGAGAACCAGCTACAACAGGAATTACTGATGTCATCATATGCCACGTCTCTGAGATTTACACTTCAAGACCCCAGTATTTTGGTTGTTTTTTTTTTTAAGATGTTGAACGATAAATTAAAATCTGAAGGAATTACCATGTCATTAAGAAAGCACATCAGTTTTTTTTTAGTTTTCGATAACTATTTTGGGGCGATTAGCTTTGATTGTTCTATCTGTGTGTATTGTAAATAAAATTATTACAGATACTATCTCTGTAACGAGGTTTGGGTGAGGTTCATACCAGTTTCTTTCAGTTCTGTTTCCTGTTGCACATTTTCCAGTACCGTGATTTATATTCACCATATGCTAACGCCGTTCAGCCTTCTACAAGATGGTAAATTGTTACTGTATATTTATCACAGAATCTGCATTTTGGGTTTATAAAGTTTATTATTATTATTATTATTATTATTATTATTATTATTATTATTATTTTATATGTAATGTTTCCTGTTTTGTATCCTGTAGAGCCGGGTCCAAACTCTTGTCCTTAGGCCCTATCAGATCACTGTCATTTAATTGATAGCGCTTTTCTTAGTATAGGGCATGTTCATAGTAAGGCGATCTTCTGGGCCCAGAGCTGCGATTACTCACATCCTGATAATCTCGATCTCCAGATACATTGTATTTGGACAATTTTTCGATAATTTTCATTGATGTATTTGTCTCAGATTGAACTGCTATATCAATAAGCATACAGCTTCTGAAAGTCTTGTATTTTATAATAATTTGTGTTGGCTTTTATTTCTCTGTCTGTTTGAATTGACATGTCTCAGAGGATAGTTACATCGTTATTTTGGGTAAGGCGTCTTGTTGTTGCTTATATCATCAATCAGTGGTTTCCATTTTGTGTTTCTAGAATATGTCGCTACCGTTATTATGCCTGTGGGTTTCTTCTTCTTTTTTTTTTGTCTTATATATAGTTTTTTTTTTCATTTTTTGCTAGTTCCGGACATCCTGAGATAA
>OZ010579.1:82930912-82940912 GCA_963932145.1 Acanthosepion lycidas
GCCAGGTGTAATATACCTAATGGGTTTACTTGGAAGGAGAGAAGGAATATCCTGTGTTTCATCATTTTCTATGCTCATGTAAAGCATCAATACATCTTTTGTATACTAACACCTTATCGCCAAGGAGGGAAATACGTAAATAAAAGCAAGAAATTTATTCCAAATATGCGTGATACTTGAAATCACTTTATATACCACACTGCCTGTTTTTCACAAATATATCTATATTTGTCGCAGTTTAATCCAAACAGAGAATTTATAACAGTTACGAAAAAAGAAAGCTATATGCGACAAGACTAAATGTTTTCATTGCAATGGACATAACTAGACCGATGTTGTCTTTTATCTTATCTACTGGCTTAAAAGCAGTCCTATCAGTCGGCGTTTAAGCTAGATCCTGCGGAGGGCTCTTGTTTAGGGGTCATCACAATAGTAAATGTGATAGGCGGAAATAAACTGCAGAAGAACTCAAAATTGATCGCTGCATTTAAGCATTGTATTAATAGCTAATCAGTATTATCAGCTTAGGCGATCATGTATCTTTCGATACATGTCTGACGAGGCAGTTTTTACCCCGCTCTAGATTGCCATTACTTTCTGCTATGAAACCCGGTCATGCTGCTATTTACCCATAGCTTGGTGGGGAGAATAGGATTCATAACATTCTCAAGGGTACTAGCACGTAAGTGAATGTAATGGATTCGAAGGGAATTCTAACTGGGCCCTCTGATTCCGCAATCCTGCCGCTACTTAGTTTAAAGACTGTTTGATGTTCGTACTTCTTTACTGTCGGTACAAACATCTATTTTTATTTCAAGGGTGACTTTCTTGGATTTTGCAATTAATTTCAATTATTTCTAAATTTATTTCCAAGTTATAAAAAAAAAAGAAGAAAAATCGTACTAAAAATTCATCGCAAAAAATCACATAAAAAATTCCCCGAAATTAATCACAGTAATGAAAATTTGTCAATCTAAAATTTCAGGAATGCTGGTGTAGATCTTTGCCCGGAATGTTTTAAATTTGTTAAGGGAGGCGGCTTAATTCCAAAATGGTATGATATGTTGAGCTAAGATGGAGTTAAGTTGATAATACGAACAATTTTATTTTGAAACATTGTTATTTGAGAAAAGAAATTTTTCCGTTTTAAAATGAGCTATTGAAAGTTAGAAAGTTGTTCCCCACTTAATTGTTTTATCAGTAGAAGTTAAGATGGTGGAATCCGAAAATAATCGCAGTAATAAAAGCTTGTGAATCAAAAATTTCAGGATTGAACGTGCGGATCCAACCTGGAATGTTTTTAATTTGATCACAGAGGCGGCCTGATTCCAAAATGGTATTATATTTTGGGCTACGGTCGCTAGGGTCTAAAGTTGAAAAAGTTGGACACAGAGACACCCTGACATTTGCATTTATTATATAGATGCAGGATGCATATCTTTCACTCGTGTTTTGTGCTGTAATGGATATCGGCTCGGAATGAGAAATTAGAGAACCGTGTTCTAATTTAAGTTGGGTTTATTACGCGCAAATACCCTTGGGAAAAATTATGAGTCCGTCACATCTTCTCCCAACTATGGGATGAATAGCAGGATCCTATAACCTGTCAGTCAAGAATCGGAAAAAAGTCATCATCGCGTCTATAACTCTTTCTCCTAGCCGCTCATCTGTCTTCCTCGCGGTCCAAACAGCTACTCTCTAACGTTTAATCTGGGAGCTAATCAGCAACTGAACGGTCCTCACTAACAGGTGGTCGTCAATCAGATAATCTCTTTCTGCATACTTAAATCATCATCGCTACAACCACCACCGCTACTGCTATATACTTACAGTCTCAGCCCTTTATGCTTCCATCAGTGGTAATGAATGAAACTATCTTGGTTGACCATTTAACAAGCGTAGTGAGTTTGTTACTCCCTTGGCGTCTGATATAATATAGGGTGTTTCAAAAAGAATACGCCAAAATCATTGCGCTATTTTTTCAGGTCTATAGCATTGTAGTGGACTCAATCAGTGGTTATTTGATAGAGTAGTTATCAAAGTTTGATTGGGTGTCAGTTTCACCACTGTCCTTAGTATAACTTCTGGTTCAGCTGAATTGTGGGAAGATCAATCAAAATCGCAACTCCTCAGCATTTTTGTGACAATGGCATTTGTTTTTGCGACAATGGCATTTGTTTTCGCGAACTCAAGCACGCAAAAACAGTGCTTGAGTTCGTGAAAACAAATGCCATTGTCACAATACAGGCAGATTCGAATGACTTCATTTACACCACCCCATTGGCATCTTGGCATTAGAGCTCATCTGAATGAAAACGTGCCTCAGCGATTGATTGGGAGGAAAGGTGCTAAAGACCTTGCTCTCTGTGCTTGGCCTGCGAGATCCCCGGACCTCACTGTGTGTGACTTTTTCTTGTGGGGGTATGTTAAAGACCAAGTTTATGTTCCAGCACTTCCAGCAAGTATCGATGACTTGAAAGATCAAATAACAGCTGCAATCAACACGGTGGACTGTGACATGCTTAGGCGTGTTTGGGAGGAATTCTCATATCAGCTTGATGTTGTCTGCGCTGCCGGTAGTGGCCACTTATAAAACATGAAATGAAACTTGAATGTATATACAACACATGTGTTCATGCTAGAGATTTGTAATTGTTTTCGTTATTGACACATCACGTGATGATTTTGGCGTATTCTTTTTGAAACACCCTGTATTGGATACTATGTAACGCAAAAATGATTTGACAAGTAACAAACAAAAAACTCACCTAACGTTATATCATTTATTTACTGGTCATGATAAATTTATGCTCTCTCTCTCTCTCTCTCTCTCTCTCTCTCTCTCTATATATATATATATATATATATATATATATATATATATATATATATATATATATATATATATATATATATGAAAATTTCTCCAATTTAACCAGTAGAGAAGACAATATTTATGAATAAAAAAACGCGTCAGCAATTAGCAGTTTTCTCATTGTCATTTTTATTCCTATATATATATATATATATATATATATATATATATATGAAGTGTATGTTATTTATATTCTGTGTATGCCTGTAGGCACCGTGAAGTAATGGATAGTGGGTTGGATTCTAGTGAAACCCATTACATTCACTTACGTGTTAATCCTCCTTGGGAAAGTTATGAATCCTTTTCTTCTCCCCCTAGCTGTGGGTAAATAGCAAGACAGACAGGGTTCTATAGCCTCGGATGGCAAGTGGTCTACCGCAGAAAGAAATGGCAACATACAGCGGGAAAAAAAAATCTGCCTAGTTATTCATGTGACGAAAGATCCACGATCGCCTAAACGTGTATCACGCATTGCACATAAATGTCTGTATGCTGTTGATTTATATGCTGTGTCTCTTCTGGTCATGGGTAATTTATGTTATCCGCAACGACCCGTCATTTATAGGACTAAGAAAACAATACAAAGCAGATGTGATACCAAATACTGAAACTTCTAAGCGAGCTCAAACATTAAATCGATGTTGGACAAAATACAAATACTTCGGTAACCGGATGACTTCTCTCATTTTCTCTTGCACATGCAAATTGATAAATAGTTATATATTGTTAAGGATGACGTATTGATAATTGTGCTGATGAATTTAGATTGATTTGGTTATTTACTGTCAAACAATCGATGAACAAATTATTAAAATAGCTCAGACATACGTGCTTTGAGATTCTGATCTTGGGAATACCCCAAAATTTGAGGAATTCAGTTGGGTTTGCCAACAATTTTATTAGCTTATTAAGTAGAAGATTTAGTTAATAGATCGAAAGAACCTTTGGGTCGGCCCAAGAGAATCATGAATGCATCCAAATAAATATGTACATGAGTTCATTTTGCATGGTAAATTCCCAGGATGTTGAGTTAGCAAATAGTAAATCAGTTTATCATACACACATACACGTAGAGCAAATCGCCATAGTGTAATGGTTAGAAAGCGTGTCAATTACGTGAGTTCGAGTCTCATTGGGTACTTCATAGTTTCGGCCTCGTGCTACATCTGAGACGCGCTTAGAAAATTATTACGCATATACCTGTATACTTATGCCCATATTGTTCATGCCAAACATGGAGGGGGACTCATATAAAAGATACATTTCTAGAGATGCTAGAAAAATGGTCGGTTCATTCGATCAATTTAGTAAATACATGGCGCTTTCTGCTATGAATTTTGTTTTACACAAAACTAGGTTACAAAAAATATAGAGAATTGTTGCCATATTGGACAGGAGCTACTCAATCCTCACTTTACAATCCTGGTAGTGTTCGATAATTTTACGCATTATGGGGGGGGGGTACAAAAACCTCTTCTGCACAGGTGTAACGTCGCAAGGTTATATCTACTCTACCGCTAATTCGATAAGACATTTCAAAATATATATCAGTTTCACATTTTAACGCGATATATATTTTTTGTTTATAGATCTATAAGTCTGGCATCTTTTTAATGACTCATATGACAAGAATATATTTACACATTTTATACACTTATCAATATAAACGCTATTTTTAGTGGGTACAGTAATTTAATAAATTTCTTATCAATATATTCGTTATTTTTACTGGGTACAGTTATTTTATAAATTTATTATCAATATAAATGCCATTTTTAGTGGGTAAAGGTATTTGAATTGCTATTATTTTTTTTTCTTAAACAGTAAAACTTTAAAAAAGAACAGATCCTACGAAAGAAAAAGTTTCAGTAAATCCTGTTTGAGTAATTAAAACTTTAGTGAAAAGTTTGATACAAGTCCGATCCCAGATTGAGGCACACTATTTCTTAAATAGGACTTCTCAATCTAGGTCTGTTGCTATTAATTTCTGTTTTTGAAAAAAAAATATAACAAAAACAAAAAAGGATAGTAATTCCAATACGTGAATCCAGTAGGATTACCGTTTATAAGAATAAGAAATATTTTTTGAAAAAATTATTTAAAAAATACATTATATAGATGGCAATCACATAATTCTTGACGTATGAGGAGGCAGCAACTCAATTCTTCGAACTGAACAGCCAGATTGGTGGCCATAGTATACAAGTTACCCAGGTTTAAAATGCAAAGTTGTCCTTCAAGACAGATCAAACAACAATGAACACCTTGCTCAATGCCAATAAGCGAGAAATAATACTTAATAAATACGAATTTTAAAGGTGCCGATGTTATATAAATGCAGTTTACATAACGATAAACAATGGTCCAGGCGCTTAATATGAATCACGTTTTGCCGCCTTAATGTCGATATTGTTCTGGTGAAATAAAGTTATTTTATTTCACAGTGGAAGTTTTCGAAATAAGCTTATACATACATACCTATATATACGTGTTTCTTTGAATACAAACATGGGTTGGGTAGTTACAAATGTAATGCATACCTAAAATCAGCCTATTGCTTATCTCAGTAATATTAAAATGATTGAATATATTTAAGCCATTTCAAGCAGCAAACACCACGTCAGAAATATATGAATTATGTCGAAATGTTTTGTCATGTCGCATAAAAGGTACACTCTGGTACATAACTATTACATCTTGGAAATAATAATAATAATAATAATAATAATAATAATAATAAGAAGAAGAAGAAGAAGAAGAAGAAGGAGAAGAAGAAGAAGAAGAAGAAAACCACAAAACAAAGAAAGCTGAACTAATTTAAGACGTATTTGCAGAAATGAACAAGAAAATGTTCGCATATATATATATATATATATATATATATATATATATATATATATATCTGTTTACACGTTATATATATATATATATATAAATATAAAAACACACACAATACTAATACAGACTGCTCTTTATGGCGTAGGAAGAATTATGCCGGCAGAAGAAAAAAAAAACTCGGCAGACGAATCGTTGACCTCCAGCGCATGTGCAGTTTTCGTCTGACTTTGAGTAGAATGCCTCAGTTTTAATCACCTTTTTTAGCTTATTTTGGTTAACATTGCAAGGAAAGTAAGTTTTTCTTTTCTTTGACTTACTTTTATTTAGAAAAAGTGCTATCGTATTTTCATGGCTTCTTGTATCACTGGATGGACGTCAAATCAAGCAGCTCCAGCAGCGGCCCGTTATGTAAAATGTATCGTTCACACGATTGTATTTTTATTTCCATTCCAAGAACACATGCATTTTATTCAATATATGTATTAAAATATTTATGTTTTCGTATGAGTGTTTAAATATATATACACCAGGATAAAACCTACCAACAATATTGTTTAATAAACACTAAAGATATAATCTGAAATTTAATAAAACACAGACTAATTTACATTAAAACATCGAATAAATGTATCAGTACTTTTTTAATTATGTGGCCAAGTTTAGAATGTTAGACATGTTTCCGATGTATTATATTTAATAATCCGTTGAACTGCAACATCTACGAGACAGTATGGTAATGGGGCAGATATAAAGGAATATCTATCAATTCTAATGGGAGAGAATATATGATTGTTAACAAAACGGACAGCCGGGGTATATAGTTGAGATGTTCAAATCAAGCTAATGCAGAAATTTAAAAATGCCGGAAGAGTTTAGGCAGGTGTCGGTAAATAGGTAACCAAAATCCGAAGGTAGATTAGAATATCGAGAGATGCCTTCCAAAAGCCAAACGTATTACAAAGAAAATAGAAAATTTTATTAGAACAAAGACAACATACTACACACAAGCCGCGAGTGGCCCGCTGATAAACATTGCCGAGACGAAAACGCTGGCCGCCCGACAGCGGAGCACCAGTAGTAAACGCCATTGGCATGCTGAATTATTTTGTCATATATAAAACGGAAGCGGGAGGGATATTATTCTACCGAATAAAGATGCAAATACCATGTCATCAGCGGTTCGAGAACAGTTGCGTACTGGATATTTGTGTCCCTGACAATTGCGTCCAGCACAATAGCATACTTGGTCATTTCCGTCCCTAGACCAATGTTCCATTTTGGAGGACTTTGGAGGATTCTTCCTCGGCCATGTCGCTATTTGAAGATATAATTGTGGTTTATTTAACAAGCCAGTTTTTAATTGATTAGGTTGTTAGACTACTGCACAACCCCAACCTTGAGGACGAGGGCGTGTTTTTCCTGTATGCTCCTACCCCACAGACCTGTTGAGTTTGGTATGACCTGTTAAGGGCCAACGCCTCTGCCCACATAGCTCTGGAGTCGTTGAAGCACGGAAGCGATCCTACCACTTCAAGGCGGCACACCATTAGAACATTATTTACATTACTCGGACTCTTATCCTTAGCTTCATTCCCATATTCACAGCGTTTCGGTGGTTGTAATCTCCGACCTTTTTCAGGTTATTGGAATTTAGAACCGAACATTTTACTTCGTTACCGGTGTAGATTGTTCTAGTTCCAAGTACCATGACTTTTTACGGATGGAAACTAAAGAGACCTTGTACTAGCAACTCCAAGCCTCAGTTTAAATCACCTTTTTTAGCTTATTTTGGTTAACATTGCACCGATACCTTATAAAATAACTGCGCCATTTTTATTTCTACGTTTGGTTTTAAAGTTGTAACTGTTAATCTGTCATTGAAGATAAACAAAAATAGATATGTTTTTTGGGGATTTTTTTATAATTTTATTCCTTTTATAAAAAAATTATGTTTCTTTCTGATATGTCCCGGAAAGGAATATATTTGACCGAAGTAGCTAAGTGGTTAGTCTACTGTAACCGAGTAGAATAATCTAGCAGTAATCGAACGGTACTCGTCGTAGTCGCAGTTAAAAGGTGCAGACCAATAGGATAGCCAATGACGTAGTCTAATGGGCGTCTTCATAGATTTAAACTCTGTCGTACCTACACGTCCGTCTGTATTTATGACGGACACCAGCCAATCATATTCCGGTGAGGTGCACGCATATCCCATTATGTCAATTACCTATGCCTTTTTTTTTTCCAAAATTCATAGTAATTACCATTAAAGGCTTAAAAAGTTATCAGAAGTACTCAATTACCAGGGAACGCATTGGCCTAGGGATGCAAGACCTAGAAGATAAGCAGGAATTGAAAACACGCTACCGGGAGAAGAACCGGGAAGTGAAGAGAAGTGAGAGAAAAGATAAGAGAAATCCATTGAGGACCTGACCCAGGAAGTAGAGACTGCGACGGGGCAAGGAAACATGAAAAGGCTGTATGAAATCACAAGGAATTACACTGGGAAATTGTAAACCCAGTTTCCCTTTGAAAGACCATAATGACAGTACCATCTCTGTGGAAGTGGAACAAAGAGGAAGAAACACTCAACTGACACCCACCACCCGTTCCCCCAGACATATCACCAGCTACCAAACTCCTCGATATTAACACTGGCCTCCCTACCAAGAATGAGATTACCAAGACCATCAATCTCTTAAGTCAAGCAGAGTAGCGGGCCCTAATGGTATACCACCTGAATCCCTGACGTCAGACATCCAAACTTCAACTTATACACTGCACACACTACTGCAAAATATCTGGGAGCAAGAAAGAGGGTCTGAAGAATGGAAGAAAGGGCATCTTGTGAAACAGCCGAACTAAGGGGAACTTTCAATCTGCAATAAATGGAGAGGCGCTGATGCTGCTATCAATCAAGGGAAAAACTAACAAATAGCATTCAAAAGAGACTGAATACGGTATTGGACAAGACTTTGGGAAGGAGAGGCAGGCATTCGGCAAGATCATGCACAGACCGCATCGCCACAATGCGCATCATCATAGAACATTCCCTGGAATGGTAGACCCACGTGTACTCAGTCTTTGTCTACATTCAGAAAGCTTTTGATAGTGTCGACAAAGACGTTATATGGAGACTAATGCAGCACTAGACCAAAAGTTCGTCACTATCATCCAACAACTGTATGAAGATGCCACCTGTCAAGTCATCCATGACGGGAAGCTGACGGAACCATTCTCCGTGCAAAATGGTATTCGTCAGGGATGCCTACTGTCGCCGACGGTCTTTCTGCTGGTGTTCGAATGGATAATGTGGCAGGCCCCAGCAGGCAGAACTCATCTACAGTGGACCATCATAGATAAGTTGGAAGATAAGGAGTTCGCAGAAGAGATCAGCTTTTTCTCCCACAAAATAAAACAAGATACGCGGGAGAGGCTGAGTCGTGTTGCAGAAAAAGTGAAGAAGACTGACCTCCAAATCAACATCGGGAAGACGGAGGTCATGAGGGTAAACAACAGACAAGACACAGTGCGACATCACCATAAAGACATCAAGGAAGTCGATGTCTATCTTGGAAGCCATCGGCAGTAAAGCTGGAGGGGGAGATGAAGACATGAAGTGCCGAATAAATAAAGCCCGACAGTCTTCAACACTCTGGGGCCAATCTGGAGATCAACAGCTCTCTCACTTTGTAAGAAGATCTAGATCTTCAACACCGACGTCAAGTCGGTTCTAATTTACGGCTCAGCAACCTTACGGGTAACCAAGACCAACACCCACAAAATTCCGGCATTTACCAATCGAGGTCTCAAGAACATTCTCAATATCAGGTGGCCGAAGTCGTCTTCAATGACCAACTGTGGGAGAGCACCGGAAAAGCCCCAATCAAGATTGACAACAAGAAAATGAAATGTATGTATGTGCAATTATATGTGAGTATATGTATATTTTTATCATACCCATATATATATATATATATATATATATATATATATATATATATATATATATATATATATATATATATATATATATCATACCCATATATATATATATATATATATATATATATATATATATATATATATATATACCCAATTAATTATAAATATATATATATATATATATATATATATGTACAATTAATTATATGAAAAGTATGTTCATTCATTAGTTGTAAATACAATAAATAAAAAAATGTATGTGTACGAATATTTGTTTTTCTCCACTGTGTGTGTATGTATGTACATATATACACACATACATACATACATACATATATACAT
>OZ010579.1:82948412-82950912 GCA_963932145.1 Acanthosepion lycidas
TAAGCTGACCCCGTGTATGCGGCGTCTACAGGGAATTTTTGCCCAAGCCTACGGGTTCGGGTCGCGCCACATAAAAATCGGCCTAGTGTCGGATATATACCGGCTTGATCAATTATCAAATAATTTCACAGTTGAACGGGCGGGCCAACCGACAGACGGACCTAGGTTTGAACGAAAGAAGCACAGATAAAGAGAAAGGACGAAGAAAAGAAAGAAGTCTGTGATAAAAAAAAAAAAAAAAATCGAAAAACAAATTGTTTTGCCCGCTAAAAAAATAAAAGGAGAAACCCAACATCTCAATAAAAAATACAAATCAATGCCAGAACAAGGTTTACGAGATATAAGTATATAAAGGATAGGAGATTTTTGAGCGGTGGGATCACATACATCACCGAGGGACACGGTACATAGATGATGAAGTTGTTACGAATTTGAATATCTCTGCCAAATTACGTGAATCACGAATGATTCACGTAATTTGGTTTATTAAAATGTGAAATCAAAAATATGGTTTATCTTTTTCCTGATTGAAAGGTAAATTCACTCCATTTCAAAAATAGCTGACATTTGTCGATATGCATTTTTTTAAAAACTGAGAATTTAGGACTTCCATCTTGAGGGGCTGAATAAACTTTTTTATTTTTCAGTAGTTTTGTTTTTGTTCCGTTATCGTTTAATTCTTTTATTTTAGATCAGATTATTTCAAACCCTTTTCTTCCGGCTTCGGCCATATCATGTCGAAACATCGGTTCCCCTACTATTCCTGAAGTTTAACGACATCGAACCTGGTCAGTACCTAGATCAGTGACCAGTTCCGAATACCAAGCACTGAATTGGAAATCGAAGAGCTGAGTTCCATTACAAGCATAGATTCGTTATATTCATTTACGTGCAAATAAACTAGGGAAAGAAACGTATCCACCTCTACTCTTCTCAGCTATGGGTTAATTAGTAAGTCTTTAATCAATAAATTATTATTATCCCAAAAAAAAATCATTCCATCTAAAACTATATTCCGGCTTTAAATAACTCGCTAAATGTCGAGAAGCCGTAAATAACAATCGATCGATAAAATTCATTTTACTCGGGTATCAATCCTAATTTCTCCTTTTATCAACTTCTAATCTTTCTTTTAATTTCGTTCTATTTCTGGAACTTGTTTCTCTGTTTTGTATATTTCCCGGTCATTATTCTTTTAACTATTCCTCTTTTCCCCCATTATTGTCTGACTTTCTCCTGCCTTGTACTTTGCTTTCTCGCGCCACCAGCACCAGACGGCAGCGTCTCAAAGGAACACCGAAGCCGCAACATTCAAAGAGAAAAGATTAGACGGCTCTTTTAGGCAGCACCATTATAACACCAGCTCAGCCTGACGTGCAAGCAAATTTAGCAGCATACACTCAAAGAAGGCGTCCGCTCAGGCGGGCGTTCGCAAAATCTTAAGGTTGATCTTCAACTCAGACATTAATGCGATTGCCGAAAAGATGACATCATCCCACTAGCAGGATCAATGCGCGCGAATAGTGTGAGCTGCTTCGGTGAATGCACTCGATACAATATAAGAAATATCGGTTACAGCGAAGAGCAAGGTCGGCGCGTAGAGAAGATCACTGAATGAAGGATATAATCGCTCTTCGAAGAGGCTCAAGTTTGAATAGTTTTACGAGTAGTTACTTTTTTGGAATAAAAACCTTCAGAATTATAAAGTTACATGAAGGAGATGACGTTTAGAGAGTCTGACATGGTAACGGATATCGGCGCTGGAAATTGAATATTTTATCCGAGTTAAAGTTGCAGGCTTGTCTGTTGCGCTCGCGTTTACAAAAATACACTTGCCAAGACATAATTCCGTTTCCTCTCCCACCAGCTAGAAGCAAATAGCAGCAGAGACTTGTAACTCTAGCCACTGATATCATTCAGTCAAACGAAAGGCGAATAGAATTGTTTAATTCTGTTTATTACACACACATACATAAGTTTGTTTTTGTAGTTAAGCCGTGAGGATGATCTTGAAAGTGATGGAAAGTACTTGAATAGGAACAATTACGGCACCTTCGATGATATATATATATATATATATATATATATATATATATATATATATATATAGTTTATGCAAAACGGATTACCTAATCCGTATGGGTAGATCCAAGGAGGATGATATCCAGAGAGCTCAATGTAAATTCAGAGCAAATATGTTTGAATAAAAACAGATTACTTTAAGGTTCCATGTAATAAGTTATTTCATTTCAACTTTTGGAAGTAAAGTCTGATCATACAAAGCCCTTTAAAAAGGGTTGTGGTGAAATAACTTATTACATGGAACCTTAAAGTGATCTGTTTTTATTCATATATATATATATATATATATATATATGGTGTAACTGAAACTAGTACAAATCGTGTAACAGCAAAATTGTCCATTCGCTACATTAAGCTCTGAAACGTTTTATCTTAGAAATGATTAAAGGTATCTTACTGGAATTTTCAGAGGTTTTTA
>OZ010579.1:82953412-82960912 GCA_963932145.1 Acanthosepion lycidas
ATAGGTAATATTCATATTTACATATTTAAAACCGCTTTAATATTTACGAATATTTGAACTAAATGAAGATGTCGATTACATTTTTTGGTATACTTAAGATTATTACATTATAAAGAATATTCCTGGTGAAACGCATTTTTTATTCCCTCGTCTTCTTTCCTCTTAGGTCTGCATTAATTCGAAATAACTTTATTGTTTAAAATACTGCGACATTACCTCACCCCGAACAAAATATATTCTCGAAATCTCTTCCTCGGATAAATGTCATATAGAGTTAAATAGAAACCAAATAGGAAATGGTAGTTTCAAATATGACGTTCTTGCGTCAAATCGTCGATTAAATTCTTCTGCTCTATCTAGCAGAATCTAATTTAAGGAATATGATTTTTTTTCTTACTTAGAAAACACGAGCTGAAGTATTTTAAGCATGCATATTATTCAAAGATTGAACCTTGTCTTCAATCAGTGTCAGAATTTAAATAGACTCATAATCCCCTCCGAATGAGTCTCCGGTTCGATTGAATACTTTTCCAGGCATCGCAAGGAATATTTTCTTTATAACAAATTCGATGAATTACTTACCAAAATAAAATATCTCATCGAAGTCATAGTATGATTAATGTATATATATATATATATATATATATATATATATATATATATATATATATATATATATATATATATAATCACACTATCATTAATGTATATACATAATCATAGAATGATTAATGTATATGCATAATCAAATTTAGTAAGACAATATATGATTGCCAATAAGCGAAAAGAGAAGCAAATTGGAGGTATGAACATCATATACCTAAGGTTAAATATGTAAGAAGTGTTTTGTTTAACAATAAGCTTCACTTTGTACAAGATCCGGGGGCCATTCGACGTAGAGGGTTACATTAAGAGTCAATTCCTGTGGATATGAGAGAAAGATAACGGTTAACCATAGACTTGAACAGGTTAATTTTGTAGTGATCGGGAAAAAAATCTCTTGGGTGTCAGTTATACAGTGTAGTGATTCGCGAGAAGAAGTTGTTCAAGTAGCATGTATACTCATGGATGTAATACGGGGGGATGCCCGTGCTTTGCGAAAATGTTGGTGGCATGGCAGATAATCGTCGTTAAGATTAGAACTGGCGGAGCCAATGAATGTAGTTCGTCCAAGCACTTTTAATGAAAGTATCAATACAATGGCAATAGGCTTGACATATCCCCGCCCAATGAAAGAGATGTTGGAAGGTGGAAAATAAGACGGAAAATAAGACGGAAACTATTGCCAGAAACAATAGTGCCAAACTGATATATATTAACTTTACTATGGTATGGCAGTGAGTAAAGCAATTACTACATTGATGGAGAAACGACTTTAGGCAAAAGTATGTGATTCTAGAGGAGTATTTCTAGAATACGTAGAAAGAAGCGTGTATTTTTTACAGTGAGAGTCACATTTTACAAGGATTACTTGAGACAGAGTGTTACTCTAGGAGGCTATTTGTGTGCATAGTTGAGGGAGATAACTATTAACCCTAGCTTTGAAAATGTTAAGATTGTAGTGATCCCGAAAAAAACTTGTTGTCGGTCGATTCCACAGGACAGTCTTTCACGGTACGATGTTGGTCTAGTAGAAAAAAAAAATTATCACCGGTAGAATATGGATGGAATGTGGATGGTTTAATACTATGTAAGTGGCATGGCCTGTTTTTGCCATGACGGTTTGCATTGGCGCGACCAGGGAATGTAGTTCGTCCCTGCATTTTACATGGGAGTAAAACTAGAGCAGCGAGAGTCTTGCGAACCCTCACCCTGTTGGAGAGGGGTTGAAGGGTGGAGCATAGTTCGTCACCCACAAGGGCTCCGAGACGCTTTTGAACTCTATCACATCTAGAGTGTGAGGTACTGGCTGATCCTACCCAGAAATGAAAACACTACCCCACTTCTGGCTTGATCTGGCTCTGGTAAAATTAAACCCCACCAGGAGTCATATATATACTGGAGCGTTAGAGGGAGCTGAAAGTTTTTCTTTCGTCCTTAGCAACAGATCGCATGTACGAGTCCCATTTAAGGTCGAATGTGAGTTTGAGACACAACAGTATTTCAAGGCACGGTGCTTCCTCGAGAGAAACTCTGTTCTTCATGATTTTTGGTAATTAGTGGTTATATGGGCGATGATGAAACAAGCATGTTCTTCGAGACACTGAATATAACCAGCTAGATTTTATCCCATTGGTTAGTTTTTACAAGATCGGAAGAGAGATCCGTCCCCAATATCTGGCCATCGAGAGTTTTAGAGATCCGCACGTTTATAGTCGTATTCTCGGCATATATGTTTAAAATTGATCACTGTATATTCTTAGGCAGATCATTTATATAGATTAAAAATAGGGCTGTTCTATCAAGGGCCCCCTATGGGACGCATTGATCGCTAGAACACCGGAGGACTGTACATAAATAACTACCTTTAAGAAGGATTTCGGAAGGATTTGATGATCGGGAAGACCCTTCCAGTGATTCATTAACTGGAGAGCTTGTGTAGTAAACCTTTAGCCGCATCTTGTCGTAGGCCTATTAGGTATCTATTTCCATGGCCCTCGATGTTTGCTTGTCCTCAAGAGCTTCACTGACTCTGTGGGAGATGGTAGTTAACACATCGAAAGTGTATCGGTCTGACTAAAACACATACTGCTCGTCGGTGAAGATGTTGTCTTTTTTAGGTGCTAGACGAGCCTCTTTTGGATTATAGCTCCTAGAAGCATACTGATGGTACTGTGGAGATTGATACGTCTGTCCTGGGAAGAAGAATATTGCGCGCCCGCACTCTTGAAAACCGGGTATATGGTTCACACTTTCTACAGGTTTGTGGTATGCAACGAGAAAGAATTACGGGGATTGGTATTTATACTAAGACACAAAATGAGAAAAGAAGGGCCGGAAAATTTAAACCTCGTATGATATAATGTGGTGAAAAGACAATCGGATATAATCTATTTAACGATCGTTGGCCAATGAGTAATAAAATGCGGGAATGGTAAGAAACAAAACGTTCCTAAGACTTTCAAGGGATAGGAAGTGTTTTATTATATTTGCATACGTAATTGTTTAATATGAATTGTAAAATTATCGTTTCAATACAAGGGTTCATAAATCTATAGATGTTATACCAGGTGTAACAGAAAAATAGTCCAGGCTCATGTAACCCCACAAGATATTTAATATCTAAAGAAACACTAAATTGAGTTTCTTTTATCCAGCTTTTCAGATAAGATATTTAGCCACCTTATCATCGTTGTTTGTAAGAATTCCTGAAAAAGGCTTTGAGTTATTTAACTAAAAAGACGGCAGGTTAAATTTGTTTTGTATCGGACCTACTATGCCTTCCCAACAGACCAATGATGAGAGAAAAAAAAGATCATTCAGACCTTCAGTAATAATACTAACATTCATACTCTGGCTTACATCTTCAAAGTCAAATTCATGAACCAAGTCCATTCAAGAAAAAACTGGGTCAGGAGTTCACAACAGGAACATGGATCCTCATTTTAACTTAGATCAAAAGAGATTAATTACAAAAGATGCAACTCAATTCATAAACGTTTGGCTCATGTGAGAGGAGTTTCAGATATGTCAGTCCAAAGATCAGTGAAGGAAAAACTTGAAAATGAAATCGTGCGTGAAACCGCTGAGGTTCTTTGTTTACTCCAGGATAGAAAGTTAGAAGATTAGAGAGGCTGAAGATCATCTTGATACTGGAATATATATATATCAAAAACGACATTATTACGTCATTATTTTTCCACCAACCTAATATGTATATATATATATATATATATATATATATATATATATATATATATATATATATATATATATATGTGTGTGTGTGTGTGTGTGTGTGTGTATGAACTTAATTTCAATCCTTCATGAGTTTCCGATCCTTAGCTATTAACGATGAACATTTCATGTCTGTTTATGATCGATTTCATTACAATACTTCTGCAAAGCGTGGAGAGTAATTATACATTCTTGTTGCACAAAGTAGAGTCCAATAGTGTTATAAAAACCTCGGAAAATTCCAGTGAGGTATTTTTAATCATTTCTAAGATACAATGGTTCAGAGATTAATCTAACAATTGGACAATTTCACTTTTACACAATGGACAATTTTGCTGTTTAACGCGATATAATCCATTTCAATAAATACTGTTAGTTGTGTGCTAAGCGACTAGGATAAGTATAATTTTCCATACACTGAATATCTTTCCTTAAGACAATAATGCATTAGTGATCATGTAATCCTTACACACTTTAAAATCCTTTATATGTAGATATAAGCTTTCCTAGAAAAAATCATACATACATATATATATATATATATATATATATATATATATATATGGGGGGCGTGTGTGTTTTTGTGTGTTTGTGCGTTTGTATATCTCTCTCCTTCTGTCTATTTCTATTTAAACGTACACACAAACCACACAGACACAAACACACACACTATATATATATATATATATATATATATATATATATATATATATATATATATATATATATATATATATATATAAACATATATAAACAGAGAGACTGATAGTGATACACGGAGACAGACAGACATGATGTAAAATTTATACGTACAAAATAATTATTATATATTTTATACCCACTAAAAAACAAGAGTGTGGAAGGGTAATGCAAAAAACAGAAATAAGGAGGTAGAGCAATGGACGAGAGATGAAGAACACAGTAGATGACGACTGACATTCTATTTAAATTTTTGAACATTAAAGTTCGCTGTAAAGCAAGGAGCTGGCGGAGAGTTCCACAAGCTAGAAGTGCGAGAGAAAAATATTTTAACCACAAACTTACGGTTGCATCTAGCGAATTTAACTGAGAATTGACGAAAACTTGCAGTCAATCTAGTATTGCGAAATTCATAAAGCCTAGATACTATATTGAATAATTCATCCCAACCATTACCATGAAATTATTTATACAAATGACAGGGAAGGTGTATTAAGGTGATCTGAAAATGACGGATGCGGATGACAGGAACAATAATACTCCTGCTTTTTTCTTTTTAGATTTTGTCAAGAATTTCTAAAGATACAGCATGATCAGAGCACCATATCTGGCAGCATTATTCAAATCATGTACGAATGGTAGACTTATAAATATGTGAAACAGATTCTTGAGCGATAAAACGTCTCGGACGACACAGTGAACCAATATTTTTGCAAAGGAACTAGCAATGTATTCAATATAATCTGTCCATTTCATATGCCCTGAGAATCATAGCCAGAGAAGGAGCAATAGGTCTGCCTCATGTAGGTTATTATCTACCATACACATACAATCACAGACACATTCATACTGTAGTGTCTAGAGTGAAACCACACACTCAAACACACACACGCACAGGTGTGTATGCTCGCACGCACGCACACACACACGCACACACGCGCTGAAATAATGTGAAATTTGTTTAGCGCTCTGAACTTATATATATATATATATATATATATATATATATATATATATATATATATATTATTCTTATATTTATTTATATAGACATAAATGTTAAAGTAAATGGTCTGTTTGTAATAAACATTATTAACAACATTTACCCGCCTGAATGTCCGACAAATTTCATAAAGAATATACGTCCTCCAACAGAATTCGAACCTGTATCCTACACAGAACCGTCATATAGGTTGATGTGCTATACCATTTTAACTTCGAAGCAAGCGTTTGCCTAGCGAGGTCGAATTACTACCTTTAAACTACAAATTTCTCATGATTTCCCTCGAACGTTTTTATCTTCTTGAAGCGTATGTTAACGTAAACAAACGACGTCATATATTATGAAATGGACTAAGTTCGACAATTATTTTAATATATTTAAATGTTATTTATATAGACAAAAATATTTAATTAAATTCTCTGTTTATTATAAAAAGATCATTTTTGTCTATATAAATAACGCATAACAATACAATATATTAGGTTGGTGCAAAAATAATGACGTAATAATATCATTTTTTGACGTTAAAAATACGTCAAAAAACGACATTATTACGTTATCATTTTTGCACCAACCTAATATATATATATATATATATATATATATATATATATATATATATATATAATACTCTACGATGTTTACATAGCTGGGAGATTCATCCTATTTGCAAACTTCAGGTGCATGTTTGAGTTACACAGTTTGTTTAATATTTCAACAACCTAATATTAAAATAATTCATTTCAGAATTCTTTGTTGGTTACCCAGATCGATATACACCTTATGAAGGCTGGAGATCACAGCGGGTGAAATGTTGTGATTATAAAAACAAAGATGAGGAAAATAGTCCGAATTCAAATAGTGTAATTATTTATGATTTTAGTTCGACTGTATGTAAGTGGAATAATGATAACGTGTTGACTCAGAAATTCAGAGAGAAATTAGAGAAATTGCTCTCTGGAGGCAGACGAGAGTATTATGAATATATAGTCAAGTACTTCATCATGAAGAAACTTCAACAATTTTCCAAAATCTTTTATGAATTGCTGGTTTGACTTTCTTTTTTTTTTTTTAAGCATTCCACCTCAAGCAAGGCGGGAAGCAACTAGCACGCAAGGGGTTACAGAGAGTTGGAGTGAGAGCAAATAGGAGTGATAGAGGAAAGGATGAAGAGAAAGTTAGGGGATAGATCAGGGCATCTGGAGACGTCGATTGACATTATATTTGAATAGTTGGGGATTATAGCTATCATGAACACACCAAATGGGAAGGGAGTTCCACAGGCGAGAAGTGCGAGACATGAGGCATAAGTAGAATAGACGGCTACTTTTAACAGTTTCGACAATGAAAGAGTGAGAGCGAGATGCCAGCCTAGCTGAACGCTTAAATTTATGAAGTCTGGGAACCAGCGAAAGCAGCTCATCGGAGCAGTTACCGTGAAAGTATTTAAAAAAAAAGACAGAGGGAGGCAACGGCACATCTGTGAGAGCTGCCTGATCAGGGCGAATTACATTGCATATCCGTTTTTGGATTTTATCAAGTACCTTGAGACAAATAGAAAGGGCTCCAGGCCATATATGGCAGCAATACTCCATGCAAGGGAGAATGGTTGATTTGTAGATTTTAAAAATTCACTCCGGCGAGAAAAATTACCTGGAGCGGCACAGGAAGCCGAATTTCCTTGAGGTGGACGAAGCTATTGACTCAATATATTCGTTCCATCTCAGGTCAGAAGACAATGTGAGACTGAGCAGTCGCAAAGTGGTGCTCTCGTGGAGTTGAGAGTCAGATATGCTGATGGTAGGCAGGGATGCTTCTTTCTGATGAGTATTAGAGAGCAGTTTTGTTTTTGAGGCATTAAACTTAAGCAGCCAATTCTTGTTCCAGTCTACAACCGATTGTATTATTATATATTCATTTCGCCATTTTTATAGATTTTATAGATGAAGGCGTTTTTTGCT
>OZ010579.1:82965912-82980912 GCA_963932145.1 Acanthosepion lycidas
CTTATAAATAGTTTAAAGGCGTTCTCTAATACTTCGTCACTCTTGAAACTCAATGACGTGATAATGGCATACTTATATTGGGTGGGAGAGAAAATATCTCAGCCTGTCGCCCGGAGAAGGATGGTGATAATAAAAATCTGCAACTTTTATAGAAAGAAAACTGTAAGAAATTCATATGAATACTATCCACATCTGTTTATGGAGACAGGACCTGTAACAAATTTATTAGACTTCACAATACACGCATACAGAACAATCAAAGCTAACCGTCCAGATATCGTGATTAGAGACCGTAAAGACAAAATGTGTCTCCTTATTGACTTGGCTGATTCTGTAAACTGCTTTAAATCTTTAAAAATCTTTAAAAATACTATCAAAATACAAGGACATTTGAAATTGAAATCTCAATATGTGATACTTGTGAACATCAACAATTCTAGTTGTTGCTGGAGCGTGCGGATTGAGTGAAAAAAAATCTAATAGACTTATTAATGGAATTCTTGATAGTTCATGTCTTAAAGAAATACAAAAGATTGCCCTCACGTGTACAGTCCTCGGGTTACGAAGGGCTTTATCTATGTAAAATCTTTGTGGTTTTTTTTTTAAGTTGTTCAGTGGAAAATGAATATTGTACATAGTCATTTAGGGTTCTTTTTAAAAATTGTTATTTTATGACCATCCCCCCACGAACAATATCTGTACATGGGGGACTGGTTAGGACTTCATGGAGAATCTGAGGTGTTGTGGTGGACGCAGTAGGAGGGGTAGGAGTGAATGTGGTGTTTTGGTGATTGGAATATTGTTGGTATGTTTGGGTCCGTGTCTGAGACTAGCTAAGTTTGGATGTAAGACAGAAGACCGTCCTTCCCCCACCCCCTTTTTAGGCCTTGTGGCACATTTTGTATTATATACAAATAAATATCGTTCTGTGAAATTGACATGATGCCATTTCTGATCTTAGGTCTCTGATGGGGCCCAGGAAAAATGAGTACAAACCAGAGATCAAAGGAAAGAAAACAATAATAATAATATCAGTTATTTACTTAGATGAAAATATCTGACATTAACTAATCGAGCAGCAAGAGTAATTTTATAAATATCTTTCAATTGAAACATTTTTTTTTTTAAAGAAAATAGCTTCTCGAAATCCAGTAGCCTTTTTCAAACAGTCCGGAATTTCCATTTGTTTTATCTTCTTGTTACATGCATTTTAGTATTTGCAGCTGTTGAAATTGCTGAAGTCAGGTGGCGTCTGTTATTTGGCAGAGTTCTTCCTTGCGCCATTCCACAAATTAAAAGAAAATTGGTCCTCGTCAAAACCAACAGATTTAATTCGTCTCAAGCCATTTTAAAACATTTAACTGAGAAAGCGTCTTAGACTGCCGAAAATCTGTCTCGCCTAAGAATTTTAAAAAGAGCTTCATATTTGAAAAGCTTCTCAATATATCCAAGTGCATATATGTGTGTGTGTGTGTACATGTATGTATGTATATATATATATATATATATATATATATGTATATATATATATATATATATATATATATATATATATGACATTCCACACTTACCAGCCTTAAAGTTTCAAAAGTAAAATTTAAACTGTACACTACATAATCTTAGCGTTTTTTACTCCATAGTTAAAAAAAAAAAAAACTTTCAGAAGGACACAACAATTTTGTCTTAGAAAAAACAACATCCTAATAATGACATTGTGTTAATGTCGAATATACTCGGTATGTATGAACATGGTAATTTTCTCTCTTCCTTTAAGAAAATTACTAAGAAACATGTCCTGAATATGAGAGGGTCCTATTGAAAATAAATCGACAAAACTTGTTTAAATTATTCAATGAGACATGTCGCCGTTCATTTCTAGTCAAATTGTTCCTCACATAGCGATTAATAAACATAATGGCCATTTTTTATTACAAATACTTATTCATTTAATAGTTTCTGATATATAATGATGTGATATATTTTCATTTGAAAGAAATAAACTGCTGAATTATTTAACAAATATTAAGTTAAAAACAAAAATAATATACAGGGTGTTTCAAAAAGAATACGCCAAAATCATTACGTTGTTTTTTCAGGTCTATAGCATTGTAGTAGACTCAATCAGTGGTTATTTGATAGAGTAGTTATCAAAGTTTGATTGGGTGTCAGTTTCACCGCTGGCGTTAGTATAACTTCCGGTGCAGCTGAATTGTGGGAAGATCAATCAAAATAGCAACTCCTCAGCAGAAGGCGTTTTGCGTGCTTGAGTTCGCGAAAACATACGCCACTGTCACGGTGCATAGTGCATTCAGAACAGAATTCAGCATTGATCCGCCCCATCGGGAGAGCATTCGATCGTGGGTTAGACAGTTTAAAGAGAGTGGGTGCCTGTGCAAAGGAAAGAGTCCTGGAAGACCACGTGTTACAGTGGAGATATTTGGAGAGGTTTCATGATACATTTAAGAGTAGCCCACGTAAGACCGTACGTCGAGCAAGTCTTCAGCTTGCCATCCCTCATACCACTGTCTGGCGTGTGTTAAAGAGACGATTACACATGAAATCATACAAACTAAGCCTCGTCCAGGCACTTACTAATGATGACAAAGTGATGCGGAGGACATTCTGTGAGTCAATGCTGGAGATGGAGGAAAGTGATGAAACTCTCTTTTCACGTTTAGTTTTTAGTGAAGAAGCGAATTTCCATTTGAGAGGCACAGTCAATGGTCACAATGTGCGCATTTGGGGAACAGAGCACCCACATGAAACTGTTGAGCATGAAAGAGATTCCCCTAAAGTGAACGTCTTCTGTGCTGTGTCTCAAACAAGGTCTATGGTCCCTTTTTCTTTGAAGAAAACACCATTACAGGAAAAACCTATCTCGAAATGCTCCAAAACTGGCTATTCACTTTACTGCAAGCAGATTCGAATGACTTCATTTTTCAGCAAGATGGAGCACCACCCCATTGGCATCTCGGGGTTAGAGCTTATCTGAATGGAAACATGCCTCAGCGATGGATTGAGAGGAGAGGTGCTAAAGACTTTGCTCTCTGTGCTTGGCCTGTCAGATCCCCGGACCTCACTGTGTGTGACTTTTTCTTGTGGGGGTTTAGTTAAAGACCAAGTTTATGTTCCAGCACTTTCAGCAAGTATTGTTGACTTGAAAGATCGAATAACAGCTGCAATCAACACGGTGGACCGTGACATGCTGAGGCGCGTTTGGGAGGAATTCTCCTATCGGCTTGATGTTGTCCGCGCTACCGGTAGTGGCCACATTGAGCACTTATAAAACATGAAATAAAACTTGAATGTATATACAACATATATGTTCATGCTAGAGGTTTGTAATTTTTTTTCGTTATTGACACATCACGTGATGATTTTGGCGTATTCTTTTTGAAACACCCTGTACATTAAACCGAAACGGAAATATGTTATACTAATGCCAGGGAGGATCGGTGGAGTAATGAATAGCTCCTCTGATTGAGGAATCAGAGAGCCGACTTCAAAATGCCAGTTGAATCCATTACATCCTATTTCCTTTTGGAAAGGTATGAATCCTCTTCTTTTTCTCCAGATATGGGTAAGTAGCGGGGCAGTCTGGGTTGTTTAGCCTTGGGTGGCAACTAGTCTACTGCGGAAAAAAAAATCCACCTCGTCAGTCATGATCGCCTATGCGTGAATCACACATAGCACATAACAGCCTGAATGCCTGTCCGGTTCTATATTCACCGATAGGTATTTAGATTTATGTCTGAAGGTGAGCATTATTATTATTATTAGTGTCAGGTGAAGTTTTTTCTAAGTGGCATATTTTATACATTTTCCAGGGTGTACATACTTATCACGTTAAAACAACAGTTCTTTGTACGATCTCTCAAGTTAAGCAGGTTCTGGCCGGGTCTGTACTTAGAGGGATGACCAATTGGAAAAAAAAAAAAAAAAAAAACACGAACTGTAAACTTGGATGTGCGGATTATGTATTGGTAACGACTCCCGATTTGAAATTGAAGAGCTGAGTTCTAATTAAAAGTCTGGTTCGATATATTCTCTTACGGGCAAATACCACTAGAAAAGGTATGATTCCACTTCTACTCCACCCTAGCTCTGGTTAAGTAGTACGACTTTTTTTTCAGTAAATCAATATTATCTCTGAAAACTTCTTACAATCAAACAATATTTTCTGGGCTTAAATAACCAGCTAAAATTTGATAAGCCGTAAACACTGTATTTATTTAAGCAGGAAAGAGTATATCTATTTATTTTCGTCTACTGGTCTGAATCTTTCGAAATCTTATTAAAGGAAAAGTAACTTCTCTGGCTGTATTACTACGATAATGTAATGTGGAGAGAGATTACATGTTTATAGAATATGCAAGCAAAACAGAGATAATTATGGTAAATACAATAGACATTATTGCAATGTAATAATTCAAATGAGTAGATTAACGATTCGACCCTTTGGTCGCTTATATTTTACAATAAATTATTGCCTTTTTCTGATTGAAGTTGTGTATTATAAATATTTGCTTCCGGTGGTGGTTTAATATTGTAATTGGAGAATTGTTTGGCCGGTTTTCAACTTCAAAACCTCTTTCCCCCAGAAATAATTGAAGCATATTTCTATCAATAAATATTGGCAAGAACGCCTGGCAATGACATAAAGCTGAAGGATAGTTGGGTCCTTACATTGCTACCCAGATGCGAATAGATGAAGCTTCACACAAATTCGTTAAGTGATTCTATGTTCTAGGCGTTACAAGTATCCACACGTCTATATGGAACTTATCATGGAAGAAAGGACGAGAGTCTTACGGCCATATCACTTTGTAACATCAGTTCTCGTCAGATCACCAAGACTTTTCAAAAACTAGATGGGTGATATCTTAGGAATACCAGGTGCTGCAAGGTTTGAGGTGCAGGTGTCATCATCATCGATTACGCGCAAACACTATCGAGAAATCTGTGAATCCACCTTTTATCGACAAGAAATTAGTTAAATTAGTAAGACATGTTATCAACTCATTATTATTATTTTTTTAAATTCATACAAACTAAAAATATCTCCTGGCTTTGATTAACCTTCAAAAGTTTGATAAACTCAAAGAATCCAAGCGATTAATGTGAAAGGTCTTGAGAAATTCAGAAAAAACTTACGTTTGAAAAATTATGCTAAAACATTTGATAAGATATAAAGCAAAATCTGTTTGAATTTATTTGGTCTGGTTTCGTTTGGTTTAATATGCTTTACGCTATATCAACCGTAATAGGATATTTAATGCCAGCAGGTTATTTAGAATAAATTCGTATGAATAGAATATGTATTTATTGTGAGAAATCTTTTCATAGATCAAGTTTCATTGATATATTTTTAAAAAAGGTTTTTTGTCGAGAGCCAAATCTATTCCTGTTAAATTCGTTTCAAAAATCTATTGTTGATATTTTTACTATATAACCTATTTTTATACTTTCATAGTGTTTTGACTACACTTTGGGTGCTAACTAGTTGTCCATACCTAGGACTCTAACAGGTGTTACCAGCCGGGTCAGGGTAGACCTGGGAACAAGAGCAATTAAATGGTGTCTTCATGCTCGTCAAAACCTCCTGATCCGAGCATTTGCTTCCAGATTTACTTTATCATCATACCCAGGGTAAGGAAATACTTGGAGAGCATTTATTTTGGTAATATAATAGAATAACCCAGGAATTCTATTGGTAGAAAATTGATTACACAGAAGTAGAACATGAATTAGATATATAAGCAAAAATAGAACGAGGGTGGAGCATTAAGGTGTCTTCTCAAGACATTAATTCAATCTTTTATAACGAGGAGATCCTGAACTAGAAATCGTCTTTATAAATTTGTGAAATCCTCTATTCATGAACGCTATGTCCAGACGGAAACATTTAGGTGATGAAGTTCATTTGCACAATACTTCTACTCTAACACATTCGATTTCGTATAATAATGAGTTGTTAATAATCATATTATGTAGTGACAAAATAAACACAGACAAACACTTCCGATTAAATCCACTGAAGAATACAGACACTTAACTCTTGACATCATATATTGGATCTGCACGTCTCTCTCGATGTATTTATTCCTTTGAGCAATCACAGTTTGAAGAAACACGAATGCAATATCCGTTACCAATATAAAAACACTGTGAATCTTATAAATTCCGGTAGAGAAGTGTATGTTTGCAATGGAAATCAAACGTTTGTATTACTGATGTTACATGAACTTTGACTCTATGTCAAATTCGGAGCTATCTTATCTATCGATATGCAAACGGTATTTTGAGAGAATTTATGTGGATATAACCGTTCAGTTCTATGTAAATTGTGTTTAGAAGCAAAATGTTAAGTTGGTAAATTCTTATTTTAAATACTACGTAGGACAAACAAATATATATATATATATATATATATATATATATATATATATATATATATATATATATATATAAAAGGTGTTCCAATAAGTTGGACCGATTTTAAATGTGAATTAAGTTTGACACTCTAATGATTTTTTTACTTTTTCTTTCAGATTTGGTGGACTTTTGGACGACGATATTTTTTCACACATAATTGCCATGTCTTAAATAACATGATCCAAAGCAGAAATAAATATTTTTTTACCGATAACACTGATTTATTTACTGCTGATTTTGATCCGTCTTAATGATACACCCTTATATATAATCCGTCTTAATGAAACACCCTTATATATAATCGGTCTTAATGAGACACCCTTTATAAGTCAGTACGTACACGCGAGAGATGTTCTGTCAAAATTTCTTAACCCTGTTTTATTTTTAAAATTTGATCCCCATTTAAGTTATGAATCTATCTCTTCTCCTTCTATAAGCTGAATAGCATGATATACTAGGTTATATAGTATTGGCAACCAGAAAGAAACAGCAAACTACTCCCAGAAAATCTCTGCCTAGTCAGTAATATATGGAAAGATACAGGATCGCCCAACCATGTATCACGGTTAACTGATTGAAGCACGTAACACGTATAATGCTTGTATCAGTCACGAAATATAAAATAAGTGAAAATAGAAACCCGAAATATTAGGTTGGTGCATAAATAATTTTCTAACATTCGTTACTATGTGAGAAAACGAAATTATTTTTGCACCAACCTAATATGTAGAAAATTAAATAATTCTTTAGAAACAAAGGTTGTCGAAATACTGTATGGCAGCTAAAACGGTACAATTTCCTCACGAATGATGAGGTCACTTGATGCAAACAGAGAGTTGGTTCAACACAAGGATTTTTACAATGCCATTGGCACAACGAGAAAGTTCTAATGAAAAATGAATAAAAAAAATTATACTTATAATTAGTATTAAAAAATAAGGAAAAATTGATACTCACAGTAAATGTTGAATGCAATAAAGGAAAAAGGAAGTAGCGAGCAACCTACCTAACGTGAACGTGAATGGCTGAAAAATAAATATTAAACCGACAAATATTTCTTAGAATTAGGATGATTAGGATGGTGTTGAGCGATGATCATCCACGTTTTAAAATGGTACATCATATACAATTTAAAGGGTGTCATAATTTTTAAGTTTTAAATTTAGGTATTGACATCACTGCTTCTGGTGCAACCTAATAAAATCATCCCAAAGCTGATGTTGATCGTCTGTATGTGCCCAGATCCGAAGGAGGCAGAGGATTAGTTCAACTAGAAATGGCCTCCAAAAATACTTGGAAACTACAGAAGACTAGATGATGGTATGCGTCAAGGAACATGAAAGTAGTAAGGGTCTTTACTCCGTAATGAAAGAAGCCAACAAATTCAAACTGGAGCTTCAAATGGGCGTAGAGATGCAACTACAGCACAATACACCGACTGAAACTGCAAAATACTTGAAAAAGACAGCAAAGACGAATGCAACCGACCAGATACAGAAGCGATGGCAAGATAAACCGCTTCATGGCCAATACTCTGCCCGTACCAAACAAGCTGATGTAGACAAAACCCGTACCCATCAGTGGCTACGCAGTGCAGGGTTGAAAGCGCAAACTGAAGGTTTTATCCTTGCTGCATAGGACCAATGCTTGCTAACTAGGAATTATCAAGCACATATACTAAAACATTGTGTCAGCTCAAAATGCAGATTCTGTGATAAATATCCAGAAACGATTGATCATCTTGTATCAGGTTGCACGATGTTGGCACCCACTGAATATAAAACCCGACATGACAGAGTGGGCCAATATCTGCACTGGAAAATCTGCAACTTCTACGGGAAGGAAACTGAAAGAAACTGGTACCAACACCACCCAGACCCGGTTACGGAGATAGGACCTGTTACAATTCTATGGGACTACACAATTCACACTGACAGAACAATCAAGGCCAACCGCCCAGATATTGTTATTAAAGACCACAAACAAAAACGGTGCCTCCTTATTGATATGGAAGTCCCTGCTGACTGCAATATATCTTTGAAGATATTCAAAAAGCTGTCAAAATACAAGGACCTTGAAATAGAGGTCTCGAAAATGTGGCATATGGGAACATCAACAATCCCTGTTGTAGTTGGAGCCCTAGGAATGGTTGGAAAAGATTGCAGTAGACTAATTGCAGGGATTCCTGGAAGCCCATGCCTCAAGGAGGTACAAAAAATTGTTCTGACAAGTACAGCCCACACTTTACGAAGGGCTCTATCTATGTAATTATTTTTTTTTTTTTTTGTCAGTGAAAAGTGTCATGATGCCATTTCTAACATTAGGTCCCTGGGTGGGACCCGGAAAGAAATGTGTAAACGCCAGAAAGCAAAGAAAAAAATAATAATAATGATAATGTGGCGAAAGGGACGATTGGACGCTGGCATTGTGGGTAAGGTCGTTTAGGCGCCAGCTGATTTGGCGCCAGGATTTTTAGTATTGTATCGTGAACTTTAACGTTTTTTAACACACAACGCCAAAATTGCAAATAAAGGTCAGCTATGCTAGTGTTGGCAAAGACGTGGAGGTATCCATTATGCTTGATTTATTTTCTTTACCACGTTTCTCTAATACGTCATCAGCCATCATATTGATAAAACGATGGTATTTAGTTAAGAAAAATTGAAATGATGACAAAAGAAAGAAACACTTATGCAAAGCTGACAGCGAGTTGAAATTTTGACGTTGTGAGCAAAAGAAAAATTAGCGCAAATGAAGGCTCTGTGTTAACAAGTATGTCATCAAATCAGCTAGCACCTAAATGATCGTGCGAAACCGATAATGTGCAAGATTCATTGTCACCTGATCAAGAGCAATCAGTGCCTTAGCATTTTTTTTTAAATCATTTCACCGCAAGCATTGGGGGAATACCACAAGTAAGCAGGTGGTTACAGGGACTGAAAGTATAAGAGAATATTGAGAATAGGGAGGATTGTGGAAAGAACAAAAGATGAACGGGATTCAAGAAGATAGAAGATGGCGATTGACGTTGCATTTAAAATTTTGAACATTATAGTTATCAAGGAATCAAGTAAACGGATGGAGGTTCCAAAGGTGTGAAGGGCGAGAAAAGAAACTGCTGGCGCAGAAGAGTCGGCTACATTTAGTAAATTCAATAGTAATGGGTCCTAGAGGCCAATATAGTTGCACGCTTTGAATTCATGTATTAGGGGTACCAGGGAACTGTTGCCATGAAAATATTTGTAAAAAGACAGAATAAAAACACGTCACGTCGGTGAGAGAGTGACTGTAATCCAGACGCTAATTCAGGATCGAGTACTTTCCATACCATTCTTTACATTTTGTCACGAATCCCAAATGTACAGGTGGGACAGCTGACCAGATATGGCAACAATATCCAATGCACGGACAAATGGTAGATTTGTAAATGTGCAAGATGAATTATGACGAGATGAAATTTTGGCCTGACACAGTGACCAAACTCCTAGCAGTAGATGCACCTATTGATTCGATTTAGGTCACTGCACTTCAAATTAGTAGAAAGCATGAGGCTTGTGGGTGACAATCTGTTGCTCTCCTGGATTCTAGCGTCAGCCATGCTGAATCAGTCAGAAAATGTTCTCTATGGTGGTTAAATTAAAACAGTTTTGCTTTGGAAGCGTTAACATTTACAAGCTATTTCCTGACCCAGTTAACCTCACGTTAGAGGTCCTCGTCAAGAGCAGCGGCTAAGTTTAATCTGTCAGATCTGTAAATTTATATTTTTTTAATACATTCCTCCCAAGCAAGACAGCAAAAACTGTAGGACGCAAGGAGTTACTGAGTGTAAAATTATATGCGGAAAATAAATAAATTATTAAGAAGTGAGAACACTAAATGAACAGGAATTAAGAAAACAAAAGTTAGAGATTGTATTTTATCTATGAATAGTTTTCAGTCAAATAAACAATTTACAACCATAGTCAGAATGCATATAAAAAAAAATTCGCACAGTATCACCACAACTGCACATTAAACAAAAACTTTGATCGAAAGATATCGTCACAGTAAGACTTTAGATAAAAGATATTTCTCGCGTGATTTATTGTCAACTGCACATAAAAAGTCTGACATGTTATCTCGTCAACTGTAGTATAAAGAAATACTTCGCAATATATCACTGGAGTCGGACGGTAATCAAAGCAACATCGATCATTCTTTGATCCGTTTTTTTTTTTTTTTTTTTTTTTTCTATTTTCTCGAGTCAACCAGGT
Organism: Acanthosepion lycidas; assembly: GCA_963932145.1. Lineage (NCBI taxonomy): Eukaryota > Metazoa > Mollusca > Cephalopoda > Sepiida > Sepiidae > Acanthosepion > Acanthosepion lycidas. The sequence goes on from OZ010579.1 coordinate 82,976,601, forward strand.
CCAAAACGCTCCCAACATCAGCACGTATCTTGTGGGTGTCTTGGATAGCATGTCTTGAGATTGTGATTTTCAGCTCCTTAGATCTTTGGCTCCATTTTTTTTTTTTTTTATTCTGACATTTCCTTAATTTCTAATCTCTTCTCCATACAAACTCCACCCATTTTGACACGTAAATTAACTCCACTGAAAAGACAAATTATCATCTAAGAAGGAAATTTCCAAGTTTATCTTAAGCTGGGATTATATTAACCATGAGGATTGTCGAGAATCTAATAACATTTGCATACCTTACTCCCGGTATCACAATTTATTCAAGCCTTTATCTCTCCTCCTGTGTACACGTGAATACAAACCTTGCATTATAACCCTGAATGAAGACAAGGAATCTTTGAACATACGTTTTTTTCACAAAAAATAGTTTCTCAAAAGGACGTTTTTTGTCTTGTTCCCTCTATTACTGCATAAACCAGCGGCAGTTTTTATTCTTTCAAAATCTATTTTTAGAATTTTAACAATATCAAATAAATGAAAGTACATGTGTATATGTTCCTTTTTTATTGATAATTACAAACAAAATTATTAAACAATATTGATATAAATAAGCAAACTAATAAATAAATATAAGTACGTAAAATTAGAAACCAGTTGCTTGCAACCGATTTTAGTCGATTTATATGCTGCAACTCAATCATTATGTGCCGTTTCTTTCTGATGCTACCTATTATTGACCCTTTTGTTTCAATTTCATGTAAAACATCCTTGTTGTTCCCATGTTCAGTTCGTGGGGTTCTCAGCATCTTTCTGCAGAACTACATTGTATTTTCTCGTCTCAATTTTTAATCAGATTATCTTATATTCACGGCCATATAGGCCATATAGGATATAACATACCAGTCCAGTACTCATTTCTTTGTTTTCAATGACGTTTCCCATATTTTTAGATACTTTGCTTAACTCGGGGAAAATATTTCTCGCTATGCCAATACGCCTTATTCATTTTAGTGTCGTATTTTCCATCCGCCGTTATATCAGTTCCGAGATATTTACATTTTGCACTTTAATTTTTGTAATTCCAGTTTGTATTTCGCTTGTTGGTTTGTTTCTTTTGCTGACAACCATAGATTCTATATTTGTAAAGCTGATGTTTCTGTAGTTTCGGGTCTGTGTGTTTACTCAACACTGTGTATTCTGTATATGATGCTAAGATTGTTGTCACCGATATATATTTTTCTAAGCTCTATACTAAACATTAAATCTCTTACGAATAAAGAACTAAACAAAATGAACACAAAACGAACAGCTTTAAAAAAGGACTCGTAACTGGAAAAAAAACGAATGAAAAAAGAATGTTAACAACAAATATTTTTCACACACAACCCAGTTCTGCGGAATCAGAATCAACGTTGAGTTTAAGCAAGCGAATGATCCAATTGGAGTAAAGTGCCATGCAGATTTAAGTTTTTCACACTTGTGACGAATGCAGCTATCGATTTTTTTGCATGCTAGCATGCTAGTTAACATTTGTGTCAGTCAGCTGTTGGCTCTCACACTAGCCAATAGAATCGTCCTGCCTATTCGAGGCAGCCAGCTATTGGCTTAAACTCTGGCCAGCAGAAAATGGCCGCAAACTACATGAAAACTGTCGTAGAAGCATGAAAAATCGATTATTTCAACTATCGATGGAAGTTAAAATTCTAGACTCATTCGTTAGATTCACTTGGGATCAAATACCGTTGAGAAAGGTATGAATCGATCTCTTTTTAGCCCCAATCTTTGGGCTTTGGGTTGAATACCAGGACAGACTGGGTTCTTTAGTCTTCGTTGGCAACCAATCAAAAGCGGAAAGAAATGGCAACGTACTGCAGAAAAAAAATCTGCCTTCTCTGCATGATCGCATGACTGATATACATATCAATAGCATACAGAGAGCAAAAATGTATTAAAATATATCATTATTATTAATCTTAAATTAGATAGATATTGAGATATAAACAGAAATAATTAATTAGGTAAATTGGTTCTTTTAAAATCCATGTTATTCAATCTTTGAAAGAATTTAGCCAAAATTCACCCTATTGCTGTTAATTTGTTCTATATGCAGTTTTTTCAGTTAACTAAAACTTCAAATACATATTCCTTCTAGACCGTTTGTCACCCAAGGTTATAGGGCCTAGTCCGTTCTTCTATTTAGCCATATTTGCGGAAAATGTGTGGGTTTAATATTTCTCAAGTCTAAGTGAATATAATGACCTCAACTGTAATTTGAACTCGGTTCTCCTATTCCTAGATCCGAACAGTTGTACATTACTCCAGTGTCTCAACATACTAAATAGCAATAAATAAATACATTTCTGCATTCAACAATGGTCATATTTTAAGAAGAATACCTGATATGCTCTGCAATTCTCAAGGCGCCACCCTCGTCTCACCCGCGAACACGCTCCTCTCAAATGGGTTGTTAAATGCTTCTTTATGTGACGTGTCCTTTCAGGACGTGACCTTTCACGAGTCTCCTCAGCTTATTCTTTATAGCACTTATTGATTTTTGTCACATTACTATTCCTCTAATTGTCTCCACCAGCACACATTTACAAAAGCTCGCTTGACATGTTACTCGCAACCACGATCTGACCACATTGCTCTCAATATGTGCTGCGAGTAACAAATTATCCAAGGTTTCTTTCCTCATTATGTGTATAGGAAATTCAAACTTTCTCTTTCTGATTCCAATTATAAGTGCACACTTTGCTTCCATTTTCCATAAAACTTCCTATTTGCTTACATGATTCTTCTGTGACATTATCTATCTATTTTGTGGCATTTTTTCTATATGACAATATGCTACTTACCTCAGGTCTCCCCTTCATCTATAAGTAAATAGTTCGGCATTCATTGACATTATGCAAAACCAATATTTACCCATTCCGGACGCAAATAAATGCTTATAGACTCAGTGACTATCAACCAATATATACCTATCTCCGAGGCAAATAAATGCACATAGACGCAACCATAAGCGTCCACTATATTCGTATTCATAACGGAATATATGATTCCAGTCACAGTTATAAGCTGTAGCATCAATCATGTCAAAGGTTGTAGACACATCTATAAGTGATCAATATTTACGTATATCCGACCCAAGTAAATGTTTATAAACTCAACTATAACTTATAAAAATAATTACTTATCCCAAACCAAGTAAATATGTACAGACTCCGCTATAAACAACCATATTTACCTATCTCTTAAATAAAATTTCGTTATAAACAAGCAATATTTACTCAATCCAGTATAGAATCTTATATACAAACGACGAATATTTATCGAACACATTAAATACATATAATCGACTATCCGTGAAAGAAACTAAAAACGCTCCTACAGAAGATAGCCAAGGAAAGGGAGAAGAAGGGACTAAATATAAACTACAAATGAAAGAAAACAAGGTTGTCCGAAATGCAAATTGCAAATCTGGATATTAAAATCAAACCTGTACAAAAATTTAGACTTGACGTAACAGAAATATGGTACCACAGAAAAATAATGAGGATACCATGGACCGATCATGTGTGCAAGCACCAGGTTTAGCGAAAATGGAAACAAAGAGGAAACTTATACATAACGCCCGGAAGAGGTTGTTTGAATTTCTGGGGAGCGTAATGAGGAAGGTGGGCTTGGAAAATCTGATGCTCACAAGACAGATTGAGGGATAGAGTGACAGCGGAAAGCAGCACGTAATATACTTCATGAGTTTGAGTAAATAGATGGTAGAACAGGCTTTGGGAGAAACAACAAAACGACAAAATTGTTAAGTCTTCAAAATACAAGAAGATGTGGAGGGAAATGAACGACTACGACCTGAAGGGACTCGTCAGATGTATATATATATAGGAGGCACGGTGGAGTAATGGATATCGGATTGAGAAATCGGAGAGCCGAGTTCGAATTCCAGTCGAATCCATTACATTCACTTATGTGCTAATACCCTTGGGAAATGTATGAATCCTCTTCTTCTCCCTCCAGCTATGGGTAAAATAGCAGGACAGACTGGGATCTATAGCCTTGGATGGCAACTGGTCTAGGAGGAGGACAAGTCTGAATTCAAAACCTGCAGAGGGTCGTTTGGGAACCTTGTGGCATTCGGTGCACCAGGTCTCTGTATTCGTCCCTCCAAAAAGTGTGTATGGTCCTGCACGAGGCCTTCACCACTATAATCAAATCTCATGTGCCCGTGTCGGGTTGTCGGTTTCCTGGAAACTGATCTGCTTGACCCTCATACGTCGAATCTCGACGGGAGAGTCGATCATAT
>OZ010579.1:82985912-82988412 GCA_963932145.1 Acanthosepion lycidas
GATCAAATTTATGGAAGGGTTTGGTTTAAAGGTATCATTCGATAGATTGAGTGTAATATGCAAAAAGTTGACTATTTTCAGGTTGGAAGATATTTCAATTTTAAGGCCTAAGTATTTGAAGGCCCTAATTATCTTCTTATGTAAGCTGGAAGTCAAGGGACCATTGCTATTTGGGACAATGGTTAGGCCGTCATCTTTATAAATTCCGACTTGGCTAAGGTTAACTACTCTACTCAAGGTGTCAAGAATATATATGCCCACCAGATCTGCAATTTGGGCGGAATCAAATGCTCCCATAGGTACATCGAAACTACCGTTATTCTTCTTCACCCAAGTAGCGTCATTGTATATAAGTATTGATCTTCTTGACGCTAAAATGATGTTCAGATCATTATCCGTTATTTCGGTATATCCTTTGGCGAAATTAAGGCTGCTACTTAATAGTTCCTCCGAAATAGAAGGGTAAAAATCCAAGATGTCAAATCGGATGAAAGTGGCTCTTCTTTTGCTAGGGATCTTCCGGAACCATTTAATCGTCTCGGCCGAGTCTTTCCAAAGGTTAGCAGGGTATTTCTCCAGGACACATGAAGATATTTTCTTGATAATACTCTTGTAAATTAATCCCAACTCGGATTTGGAGGGATTAATTAGACGGGACTGCAAGCTATTGATGAAGTTCGGCTTATGATCTTTGAAGAGAATGTATGCATCTTTATATCCTTACTCTGTCCTGGACATTGAGTTCTACCCGGATTCTATCCTCTCGGATTTTTTTATTCAAAAAATATGCATGTGCGTATATGCACCTGTGGATTTTGCATATATATGTATATTTACCACTAATATTATCTATATATATATATATATATATATATATATATATATATATATATATATATATATATATATATATACATATATATATATATATATATATATATATATACATACATACATATATATATATATATATATATATATATATTCGACTCTGCTGTCGTATTAACGTATGAGTATCAAGTAGCTCAGTACATAGGAACAGCCAACCGACAGCCAAACACCAGCACATATGATTGATTATAGCATTATATGCAGAAATATCCACACATTTTGAAGGGCCAAATACAGAGAGCTGGTGCACTTCGTGCCACAAGGTCCGCAAACGAACCTCCGCAAGTTTTGAATTCAGAGTTTTTCTTCTCCTAGACCAGTTGCCGTATAAGTCTATGAACACTATCTCTGTTTCTATTTGACCCATAGCACGTAAGTGCATGCAATAGATTCGACTGGAATTCGAACTCGGCTCACCGATTCCTCAATGCAAACCGATATCCATTACTCCACCGTAACTCTTATCTCTCTCTCTTTCTCTCTCTCTCTCTCTCTCTCTCTATATATATATATATATATATATATATATATATATATATATATATATATATATATATATGTTTGTGTGTTTGCGTATGTGTGTTTGTTACATGTGCGTAAACAGGGTTTGCTGAGCATTTCTCAGCTCGACTTAAGAATAATTAAATATCGAAAACTTCATAAATATAATTTAGAAACGGTGTGCTGTTTGCGGCCACCTCTCGACTGCGGCTGTGGGCGATCATGTAGGATTCATACTGTTTCTTTGAACAGAACTTTAAGTAACAACACCATCTCAGTTGGTTATTCTAAATTAATAAATATTGCTCAATGCAAGGAAAGACACAACATAATCAGAGCTATTAATTATACGAAAAATAATAAAAATAAACATAAATATATATTTATGCATGTTATCTTAAACAAATCATGTTCGGTTTAATTAAAAAATATTTAGTTTATATAAAAATTTCGAAACAATTGATGGCTTCATCTTTAATCTCTAATTCTTATTAATTCAAACATTATTATATTGGATACACTTATTTGAAATAAACGCACAAAATAACAATTTCTTATTTTCAAAAGTGTGTTTTGTGTCTCTGCCTACGTTTTTAATAAATCATAATAATAAAAATATGCTCACTGGCCGGCATCTAACCTAGTTTTCATTTTATACGAGAAAATATTCTTTGATCTGGTGTGCACAACAGCTCGGCTACAGAGAGCGACACCTCATAGAAAAGTTATTTTTCCCATTTTAAAATGAGAAAATAGAAAATGCCGTCTGATTTAAATGCGTTGTAAACCCTTTAATAAGTTTTGAATTAAAAAAAAATGTCGAATTGAATATAAATGAATTAAATTTTATGTTTCGGATACGAAACTGTGGAATCTTCCACGTCAGACAGTTACACCCCTGCGTAGATAAATAAACTATTCCCTGTAAGTGAACATATGAAAAACATTCATTGGCTAATCACCTTCAAACTAGCTCGCTGATTGGTCAATTCCGACCAGTCTGTTATCCTGCACACGATAAATCTATTTTCCCGCGTTTTCCATCTGAACCTGTCACGTGGTACAACAAAATTATAAAAAACAAAACATGTGTAAACTCTTTCTCTCT
>OZ010579.1:83000912-83003412 GCA_963932145.1 Acanthosepion lycidas
GACTTTTGAACATGAAATGTTGTAATTAAATAACATTTCTTTATTTTGTATATTTGCTATTTATAAATATAACCATTTATTTTAATTATTATTCATCACAAAATTATCAAAGTGTTACATATAAATGGAATCGAATTGAGGGCACAGTAGTGATGGTCAATCGGGCTAACTTCAAACCATTTTCCTACATTGAGGTCTACAGCTTAGTTTATTACAAGACCAATTGAGGATCGAAATGTCAACAAATCTGTCGTAATGATCAAACTATATTACCTAAAGTTTACGTTAACCCGGGAGACTAACATTTTTCATCAGGTATTATGAAGATCGCTTTTATATATAAGAAAATGATTTTCCAGCACTCGCTATAGACACAAAGACAACCACATACACACGCACAAATACTACACAAACACTCACACGCACACACCCCACACGCATATATATATATATATATATATATATATATATATATATATATATACTGCGTTCGCTTATAGGAAAGTATCTTGAAATATTAAAGAGTAAAATCGCCATGTTCTTCAATCACGTCTTACAAACGACTTTTGAATCTTGCGCTTCTCCTTTTTTAATTTGGTGAATACTGCGATAATTCTTGACTTCATTTCACCTTTTGCGTTACAAGGAAGTTTTGTTGTTCTCTGGCTCAACATAGATAATAATAAAAGGGGTCGCAGAAATTATCTGACATCCATAATTGTGTGGCATAGCACAGAGTCCTGTTGCCAGACATATCTTCCAGGAGCCACCCTTTGAGTCATCTCCTTAATGCACTTGATACAGATCTCCGTGTTGAGTCTGAGACCATGTGGGAAGATGAATGGAGTCATGACTTCGCCATCACTAGAGATCACTCAAAATACCGTAGTAGTCGCCATTAGACTCATCTAATTCTTTCCGAATCATCTGCACTGTTCTCAGATTGACAGACAAACACTCTGAACTGTTTGCACTGGAGATTCCGGCGGTAAGGCCAAACAGTACGGCATGTTTTTTCAAAATTTCTGGCGGCAGGTATGTGTCATGGTGCCCTTTATCTCTCTCACAGAGAACTAACCATACTATACTGTGCAGTCAACAAATTCCTAAACAAACAAAGCGCATGCGCAAAATTCAAAATAGAAACGGCAACAATTTACCCATTGCCCCTGTATGTGAGAGAGTGAAAGAGGAAAAGTGAGAGAGAGAGGCGAGAGATAGATAGTGTATAAGATATATATATATATATATATATATATATATATATATATATATATATATATATATATATATATATATATATATATCTGTAGGCATCCAGAGGATAACTATCTTGGCCAATGATTGTGGACAAAATTAAATCGAACATATTTGCTAAGATAGTTACTTTGTATTTAAGCCGAATTTAAAAATGTTATTTTCGTTTAAAAACGACGTCTCTGTATTACCAAAGTGCCTATGTTTCTTCAAAGCTCATATTTTTTGTTTTCTCTTAATTCGAAATGATTTTTGAAATTAGAACAAATTAATTCTCTGTTAAGTTCGGGCCAGTTTTGACTGACGCTTTAAGTTGACGCTTTACGAAACAGTTGGACTACCAAACCTAGTCAGCCCAGAAAACACTGCTATTTATCACCAGTGAAAAGAAAAAGATTTACTACTTTTCCAAGTGCATTAGAACAAAGTGAACGATACACACTTCGTCAGAACTCGAATAAAAGATTCCATTTCATAGATATATCTTTCGCACGTGTGTGCTAGTCTGTGAGTGTTTGTGTGTGTAAGGGTACAAATAGATGGAAAAGGGAGTTATTAATTTCGAATTTATATTACATTGTACGGGTTGAAAAAAAAACAACGAGCTATGCCAACCAATGAAAGTTGAACTTTTAATTTAAGCAAATAGCGAAAAAGTAGCAGCGACACACAGTTTTACATATATAGGATCTCCAATATGAAACTTGCAGTTAAGGTTGCTTTTCTCTTCATTTATATATATATATATATATATATATATATATATATATATATATATATATATATATATATATATATATATAAAGGCAGATCGATAATCATGAACCATCATAACTTTTGGGCAGTGATAATTATCATGTTTAACAGAAACATTCTGCTTTACATTCATTCATATATATATATATATATATATATATATATATATATATATATATACACACACACACACACATATATATAGATAGATAGATAGATATGTGTGTTTGCGTTTGTGTGTGTGTTTATGTATTCCATCTCTGACTGTGTGTTTGTATATATATATACATATATATATATATATATATATATATATATATATATATATATATATATATATATATATATATATATATATATATATATAAACACACAGTCAGAGAGGGAATACATAAAAACAAATGTTGCGACAGTTTTAAATTTAGACACCCCCACCTTACCCTGACTTGACATCTATGAAAGTAACTCTATACTGATACAAATTATT
>OZ010579.1:83013412-83028412 GCA_963932145.1 Acanthosepion lycidas
TGGTTAACAGTTATTTACCTTCTAACTTTTTTTTTTCGTCTTTTTTCTTTATATATATATATATATATATATGTATTTGTTTTCTTCCCACATGCATATATGCGTGTGTGTTTGTGTCTGTGTCACTCAGTCCGTTTTATTTGCTTAATTTTTTTTCTTCTATATTTTTATTATGCTGGTGCAAAAATAATGACGTAATAATGTCGTTTTTTGACGTATTTTTAAACGTCAAATAACGACATTATTACGTCATTATTTTTGCACCAACCTAATATTAATTATTAGGTGTACCTAAGAAAATATCATTGTTTTCATTTGTCCGCATTGTTCATTTTTTTATTTTGTTTCGTTGCTTCATTTTTCTTCTCTATGCGTTTTCACTATTACTTTATTCTATATCAATTTTGCGGCCCTGACGGAGGTCATATTTCTTCATTTTATTTATTTTTTTCGAAAAGCTTTGCTTTTCTTTCTTTCTTTCTTTCTTTCTTCCTTTCTTTCTTTCTTTCTTACCTAAAGAAAATTTCATCATTCCCTATCAAAATTTTATATTTATTACTTTTCCTCTTGTTTTTAAACATTTTCGATATTTCTTCGTTTTTCTTTTTCTTCCGTATTGTCATAATTTCTTCTGTTATTCTCTGTCTGCATTACGTTCACTTATCAGAATTTTCTTCCTTACTATCAATTATGTTTTATTTTTCTCTCTAAGCCTTTTATGCCAATCATTTTCCAATCAAGATTTTATAAGTATGCCATATTTCAATCTCATGATCCATTTGTATTTTTTTTGTTTTTTTCTCTCTTTTTCATACAATTTCGATAGGTTCAACAAGAGATTTCAAATTCACGTTTACACACATACACACAAACAGATAGGCACATGTAAGTGAGTGTTTGCGCATGTGCATCATATTTCCTCAGTTGTACGCCATGAGAGATAAGATGGCTTTTTTCAGTACAAATGCTACGGAAGAAACGACATCAACGGTGAAGACATTTGCTCCATTCATTTGACAATAAAAGCTATCCATCTGAGAGATTTATTCAATGAAAATAAACGACTGTTGTCGGGATCATCGAATCAATGCGGACGATTCTTTCCTTAGCCAGCGGTCATAGAGATATGAATTCAGAAATTTTCTTCTCTTTGACCGGTTGCCACGCAAGGCTATAGAACTCAGACTGCCCTGCTATTTTGTCCGTGACTGGGAGGAGTGGGGGTGGACTCATACCTTTTCAAGAGTATTAGTACCTAAGTGAATGATATTAAATCAAATAGAAATCGAAATCTCCGATTCCTCAATCCTAGTTGCAGTTCCTTAACCCATGTATCTAAATAAATAAAAAAAAGAGTAATATATACAGATAAATGAATATCTATCTATCCATCACTTTGTATACATCTGTGTGCTGAAGGGTCTTTAGTTACAATTTCTGTGTGGGTGCAGACGGTGTCAAATGAACAGCAATTTGAAAACCTCGAATACACTCAACCGTTCATTCACGTTGACTGCTAGCAGGACAATCGATGGCTTCACAATGTATTATTTTTATGCGTTTCATAATGATCACCTCCGCAGACAATTCGACAATAGACCAATCCTGACAAACCGACAATCGGAAAAGCTTGGCGACATCCCATATATATATTTATAATTATTTCATCGAGTCTAGAAGTAACCTCAAAAGAATGCAGAAAGCACTGGACGACCGTTGCGTCCAGTATTTCGGACTCATCAGCAGTGCGCATCCACAATCGAGAATTGAACCCCGAACAGTTACATTATCAGACAAACGTCATACCCACTGTTCCAACGGGCTACGGTGACGAATATGTAGCGAATCAGACACGATAGAGCGCCGATCGAGCACATATTCCGTGGTGGAACTCATCAGAGTTTCTCTTTTACCCATAGGACTATGCCCCCCACGGGACACGACTACAATCACCGTATATATATATACTATCGAATACGACGTATGAAAGTCAATCAGCTCTGTTCCTAGGAAGCGGACAGCCCAACATCATCACATGAAATTTGATTATAGTGGAGAATGTTTTGTGCAGAACCTTCCACACTTTTTTTATGGGCCGAGCCCAAATGAGCCTCCGCAGCTTTTCACTTCAGAGTTGTCTTTCTCCTAGACCAGTTGTCATCCAAGTGTATAGAACCCAGATTCTCCTGCTATTTACCCATAGCTGGAGGGAGAAGAGGATCCATACATTTCCCAAATCTAATTGCACGTACGTGAATGCAATGGAATTCAAACTCAGCTCTTCGATTCCAAAATCCAAGCCGATATCCATTGCTCTACTACACTTGTACTGAACGAGAGATTAGAAGTGCTTCCTAATATATATATATATATATATATATATATATATATATATATATATATTAGTGTGTGTATAAAATTTAAAAGTTTGCTATATTTATTGGGAAATGTGTTCAATATCAGAAATAGAGCTTATGTAGATATAAAAATCTAAAAGTGGTCAGAGATCACATTCTAATGGCCTGAATATTGCATGCATGCAAAAAGCAGTGGGACGACACCTCAGTGTCTAATTTCATACATCAAGTATTGTTCTGGGTATATTTTCACAAATCCTCTTTTATTTCTGGCGTTCTCACGTTTCATGGAATCAATTTCAAGTTACTCAAGATGACGTCATATAAGCGGTCCAATTGAATGTTGTAAGTTTATTAACATATTTCAATGTACGGTCCCCTATGGCGTTATATACCTTATTTAATGCTTTGACTATTTGCCAAATTATATTCATCTATATAGGCGCAAATCATATGATAAAACAAAAAAAATTTTATCCTCAGACAAATTTTAGCAGATAACACCAAATTCGTACATTTTTAAAATTAAAATTAAAAAAAAAAGATGATGGCAGAAAATGTTTATATTATTTAACCAAACACACACGCATTATATATATATATATATATATATATATATATATATATTCATTCAAATTTACGCTCTTAAGTAGGCGCCGGACGGAATCGTCAGTAATGTAAATTTATTTGGTTCATCAGGGCGTTTCCGGTCTTTCATACACCTCATCCCGAAGTCGCCCCAATCTCGGGAGATCAATCCCTGTTTCCCCGCTCGCAATCAAACGCTAGCAGATACTCTGGCCTTTTTCTTTAATGAATTTGACGAAAATAGACCACGTTTTCCGCACACCAGATTGGATGTTTGTAACAATAAATCCACTGCACGAACTGTCTTTTAAATGCTCCACGGGGGAGGACTGGCTTCTTTTTTTCATTTTTTGGTGGATAGCAGTTTCAATGGATAACCAAAGAGGTAATTTAACGTTCTTAAATTTAATTCTTTTTGTTATTTCCTAAGTATGGTTTGATGCCTTCCTGTAAATATTTACGGTTTTGTTTTTATTTGTAGTTCTTGGGGGAATTAATTTCAACCTTACTATTACATTTTTATTGTTTAACGTGATTCTTAACATTATTACAGGTCAACTAACTTCAAAATTGACGTATTCTCAGCATTCAACAAATTGTTTCATAAACATGTCGTTTGTTTATCTCTTCACAAATAATGTAAAAGATAAAACAATAATATTCATTAAAATTGATTAGAGATAACCTACTTACAAAGTATGGAGTCGGTTATCATATATTAAAGTATGAAATACTCTTGAAATTACGAAAAAAAAACTAGGAAAGATCTGCCTTACAATATATTCCTAATTCCTTTACGAGACAAATAACTAATAAAATGTAAAAGAAAGACAAATATATATATCAAGCTCTAAACCGATGAAAAATAAATAAAACTAATAAAATAAAAGATAAAATAAAATTATAACTATATACGAACGCTATGAAGGGATGATCGAGAAAAAAAAATAACTATATACATGTTATGATGGCGATTAAAATATAAAAAATGCGAAATAATCGTGCAAATTGGCTGAAATTACGAAAGGAAAAAACATGTTTTATACTAATAACCTTTTTAAAACAATGCGAATGGAAAACAAAATGTCTAACGAGGTATATCGCGCTTAAAACCGCTAAAAGATAAAGGATAAAATAAAAATTATCGCATACAAAATTGGGTATAACATTAACATACATATTTACAAATAACACACTTTACAAACTGACATGTAAGATTCATAGTCTGTACCTGTACAATTCAAGTCGTCTATTTAAACATTTAAAATGTTGATTATATTATTACCACATTGCAATTATATTATGAAACATATTATTTACACATTTCCCCAGTACATTATTTTTTTTAACCGATGTTGTTGCATTGGAAACCAAAAACTCTCACATTTAATCCCTAACAATTTTGCTGCCCTTTCTGCTCCATTAGTTATGACTCGAATCACCTTCCTTTTGTTAGAACGTACTAAGCCAATATCAGTTATGGCTTTGCATAAGGACCTTGCAGCAAAACCTCTTGTGCCCACTTCGATTGGCAGACAGCTTGCTTCCGATCAATTTTTTTTTGCAACTCGTGATTAACTCATAATATTTTAATGTGTGTGCATGTATGTATATATATATATATATATATATATATATATATATATATATATATATATATATAGAGAGAGAGAGAGAGAGAGAGAGATAGATAGATAGATAGATAGATAGAATATCATCTCTTTGCTAAATATCAGTATAAACACTGTGATGATGGTTGAGTAATATAAAAATATCCAAATGATGGATAATTTTTATCTTTTGTTTTCAGCCAATATTAAAGCAACCATAACGAAGTTTAGAACGGCTAATGATCAATAGACATTCATTGTCTTTATATATATATATATATATATATATATATATATATATATATATATATATATATATATATATATAATTGTGTATTTAGGCAAAATTCCCTCTTTTATAAAATTTCATTAAACATTTTTATCACATTTTTCTTTCATTCTTACAAGTATTTCTGGACATCAAATGAGGGAAATCTGTCCAATTATTCTATATATCCGAGTACTTTCGGTTATCCGATTCAGCATTATCACGGAATCTTTTAACTGAATAAGTAGTTTATATATATATATATATATATATATATATATATATATATATATATATATATATATATATATATATATATATATATATCGATGTGAATGTTTTTCAAAGACGTTATATTCGTGTTTAAAGTTGATATTATTGAATGTTATTTATTGTGTTTATTATAAATGTTTGCATTATTTTTAGCCATTGTTCCATATGTATAAAAGTATTATAGCTGCATTTTCCACAATTATCTTGTGGAAGGAATTTGGTCTTCCCGCCCGTTGCCATTCGCGCGACCGTATGCAAACAAAATCATGAATGCTTGCTTACGAGATGATTATCCTGCCATTGTTAAATGGAAAAACCACTCAGTTAATTCACTACTACGCACGTTAAACGTTGAAATCAGACTAGCTACAAATGTACCCGAATAACAAACGTAACATTGCTTACATGGCAACAAAATGCCATCTCCCGTAAACTTTCTTTAAACTTAATTAAAAAACGAGGGATTGCGGACATGCGTTTATATGGATTTTTCTCCTTGGTTAATGTGTTAAACTCATCCCTAGAACCTGTAAAATTATTTTTGATATATTCTGTATACATTATTTGATTATTCAACGAGTAAATATATTCAGAATGGAAACAATATAATGTTTAAAGTATATTTTTTTTATTTATTAATTTCCTAAAGTCTATTGTTAGTCTATTTTTTCACATTTTCCAAGAATGAAACAAAAATTTCTGTGAGCTTTGTGGTACATTAAAGCGTGATTCTTTCTTTGAATTTGTCTTCTTTGACACAGCTCTCCATACCCACCATTAATAAAAAATATTATTTCTTTTTTAAAGAATTTTAGAATCGATAAAAACCAAAGGAAGTAGATGTAAATTGTGAAAAAAAAAAAATTAAAAATTCTTTTGAAAATATTTCTTTGATACAACTTTGAATTTGTATGTTCGCGATTAGAAAGGATAATTGGAAGATTTAAATTATTTACCGATAATTCTATGCTTTGTTTGTTTTGCGGAGACTAATCCGTTTCTTTTAATCTGCGATTCACGTACTGATGGGATAGAAGGTTATTGTTAGATAAAAAAAAAAGAGTTACCTACGGTAGACTATCTCGTTAGTGAGAGAATGCAATTGAATTGAAACGCAAAGAAGTAAAGGTGATTGATGGAATGGAAAATGAACAAATTAATGAATGAATAATGCATTTCGGGGTAAAAATGTTTAAGATACGTGAACAGCCGTATATATAAAGAAAAGGGCAATTAACGGTTGCAACCGCGGAAGAAAAAAAATCAAGACCGGCTTCAGAGCATTTCCCACAGCCAAAACGAAGCTACCCTTTGCCCTTTCTCTGAATATTATCATGCTAATTGTTCTGAAGATCTTTTCGCTTTTTCGTCCAGTTAATAGATATTTCTGCCACAATTAAGGATTTTGTGTGTGTTTTTTTTTTTGTTTGTTTTTTTTTATTACTCACACGATTTTGTTTAGTTTCTTGCATATAAATTGTATAGATTGTAAATATTCATGGGGATTTAATTTTTAAACGTTATTTTTATTCCCCCACCCCGAATACAAATTATACACATGGGATATTGTTTGGACTAGTGATTTTCTAAGCCCGACTTAGATGTCGAACAAGGCCGAAAGTATGGGGCACCCAGTGAGGATCGAACTCACTACTCAGTCGTAATTGACCTAGCAAGACAAGCTTTCTAACTATTTGTTATAGTGGAACACACCTATTCTATAGTTAATAGACTCTCCCACCTATAACAAGTAGGAGTAGTAGCAGCAGTCAGAAGTGAGTGAGTGGGTCAGTCAGTCGACTGGCTGATCGGTTGAACTCGCTGCCTTCGGGCGGGGAGGAACCCGAAAGAGGCTACGCCGAAGGGCGGATTCTCTTTCGGGGAGGTAAACCGACCCTGAACCCGTTTATACCGGTTCAATGGGCATATATTGGGCCGAGTCCACGGGCTCGGAGATGCCACGTTAAACCGGCCTTGTGCCAGATGATGCCCTCGTGTGGGGTGGAGGTGACTAAATATGGAGTGGGTCAGTCTGTCGATGTCGGACGACTGTTAGTCGGATATTAAAGTATCAGAGACCACAACTAGATTACTGCGTCATTAACTATTATATAAAGTTCCTAACGTTTTGTACGTCGAACCTATTTTAGGACCGACTTGGTACAAATACAAGCCTCCACTGTGGAACCACTACATAATACCATTACAGCACGTCGAGTAGCCCAGATATTGTTTGGACTACATGGAGACTTTGGTATTCACTTGTCGTGTTGTCTACAATGAAGAAATATCTACTTATCTACAAGGAAAACTATCTACACGGTACATATTTTAGTTTGGAAGGATATCTACATAGTACAACATATTATAACATATATAATGAAAAGAAAACATAATTAAAATATTACAAATTTTTCTTTTATTTATATTCTAGCGATAAACAGCAGATACTTAGGCGAAAATATCTACACAGTACAAATTTCTATTTGGCATGAAATCTACATAGTACAACATATTATAACATATATAATGAAAAGAAAACATAATGAAAATATTACAAATTTTTCTTTTATTTATATTCTAGCGATAAACAGCAGGTACTTAGGCGAAAATATCTACACAGTACAAATTTCTATTTGGCATGAAATCTACATAGTACAACATATTATAACATATATAATGAAAAGAAAACATAATGAAAATATTACAAATTTTTCTTTTATTTATATTGTAGCGATAAACAGCAGATACTTAGGCGAAAATATCTACACAGTACAAATTTCTATTTGGCATGAAATCTTCATAGTAACGCATGGGACTACTTTGCCTTGTTATCTACAAATGAAAGTTAATATGCAAAAGTAGTAACAGTTTTACTATGTAGATATTATTCCAAAATTAAATTTGTACGGTGTATATATATTTCCTTGGAGGTAACAAACCAAAGTAGCACTGAGATATTACGGTGGCTGTAGTAAGAATGGTAAGAATCTGTTGTTTTGGTGTAAGGAATAACGTGGGGGTATAGGAGTGAGTAACCGTGGCTAGCTTAGTTTAAGTTAGGACATATTGAACGGAAGGAATGTGTTTTTGGCTTTCTGCCATATTTTTGTATTTTTCAAAATAAATATTACTTTCCGCCATTTTACCTTGACTTTGAATTTAAGCACAGTACTAGACTTACAGAAAGGTCTTATCATTTTTACAGTTGAAAGTGTTAAATATAACCGTAAGTTCTATGTTAACATTTTTTCTCTCGCGCATTTGTAGAACTCTCTTTTGTTTTCTTGCTTACCAGTCAAACTTTTTCTTCAAAAATTAAATTCAATGTCAATAATTATCTTTTGTCTTAATTTTTTTTTTTTTACTATCGTCTCTTCTTAATGGTTGTTTTTTTTTTCTCTGTATTCTCTAACACCCAGTCACCTCTTGCGTACTAGGGGCTTTTTTCCCTTAATTGTGGTGAAATGATTTAAGTACAAAAGAGAACATGAATACAAATGGAATTACAATTAATTACTCAAATATATTGAGTAACAAATTTAAATGCAAGAATAAATTCAAAATTTGCAAAGAAATATAAACACAAATGAAGTCGAACTTGAAAGAAAAGAAAATTTTTAAAAAGTAATGAAAGAAGGAATAAATGAATCGATGGACGAATGATAAAGTAAACGAAGAAATCATATACTGGAGAAGAATGAGAAAAGTAAATGAAAAAATGCGAGAAGTAAAGATGGATGAACAGAAAATATAAAAGAAATGTTGGTTGATATGGAGAAAAGAAAATGTTTTAAAGATAACAAAGGATAAGTTAAGAATTAAAGTCTTCAATCAATTCTACGTGAGGAGACGCGCATGAAATAAATTCCGAAAAGCAGAGAAAGAGAGAGAGAAAGAAAGAAACAGAAGAAAGAAAGAAAACGAGAAAAAGGAAAGTAAAAAAGAAGACAGAAAAACAAAGAAAGAAGAAAAAAGAACGAAAAAGCCTGAAAAAAGAAAGAATGAAAAAACGAATATAATAGAAATAATGAAACATGAAAGAAAAAGAAAAAGCAAAAAAAAAGAAAAATATGTAAATGAAAGAAAGAAAATTCAAAGATTATACGTGTAAAGACAGAAAGGCTGGTACAGTGTAACCCGTATATAAAACCCGGATATAAGAGAAACCCGGATATAAGATATATTTTCTCTGGTTCCAAATTAGAGCCATACTTACCTAAACAAAATAGACAAAACCCGGATATAAGATAAACCCTGATATAAGAGACTTCTTCTCCCGTCCCGATAACTCTCTTATATGCGGGTTAAACTGTAATTGAAAAAAAAAGAAATTATAAATTTAAGCAAAAAAACCTAAAAAACAAATAATATGATAGCAGAAAATATGCATTTAGAAGTGACGAAAATAAAATTACAGAAGGAATAAGTAGAAAAATAATTGCAAAGAAGTAGTATCTTTGGAAAGAAAGAGGATAGAAAACTAAAATGATACGAATTATGATGAAAATATAATAAAGAAATATTAAATCAATTCAGAAAAATAATCAATATATATTTAATTCATAAATTCTCCTGTAGGAACGGGCCAAATACACAAATAACTAGATTTTCAAATGCCTTCTATACTTGTGAATACAGTGTAAATATAAGAGTCCGTAACTGAAACCATCGATAACTTAATTCAATATCAGTCATTTAACCAATCTATTTTCAAAGATGCAATTGTAATAATTCGTTTTTAGTTCACAATTTCCTTTTCCTAAATGATGATTCTGTCTTCTTATATAAAGAAACTGCATTCCCATAACTAAGGAATAAATAAATGGTTTCAGATTGTTAATCACCTGAGATTATTAATTTTCATTTACCCAACCTATGTTTCTTTGGATTGGGTCAATATTTTAATGTATAAGCTGAAAGTAGATGATAAAAAAGTAAGATGCTGCGATAAAAGTAGATGAAAGTAGATGCTGCGATAAAAAAAAAAAGTAGATGCTGCGATAAAACAACATTCTGAACGATATTCCCCTAAAAATATCTATGTCATCCGATATGGCGTATTGTTAGAATATTTTTCTTTCTTTCTTCTATGTTCCGTCTTCCTTCAGGACGTTGTCTGTATACAGTGTAACCCTGATATAAGAGAAACCCTGATATAAGAGAAACTCGGATATAAGAGAGATTTTATCTGGTCCCAAATTAGAGCCATACTTACCTAAACAAAACAGCCCAAACCTGGATATAAGAGAAATCGGGATATAAGAGAAACCCGGGTATAAGAGAAAACCGGATATAAGATACTTTTTCTCCGGTCCCGGCAGCTCTCTTATATCCGGGTTACACTGTATTATTTCTTTACGATCGCCCAATCGAAGCAACGTCGAAACAGATCTGCAATAGTTGAGCGACTGCTTCCGTATACAGTGTGCCGTAAAGGTGGATTTGCATGTAGTGTAATGGATAATAGCCCTGAATCAGATTGCCTTGTTCCAATCCCACTTGAATTCCCTATATTCATTTACGCACAAATACCATTAGAAAAGGTATTAATCCATTTCTTGTTACACGGCTATTAGTTAATTATTAGGACTTCTATCAAGAATCCATTATTATCTCCAAAAATAAAATAACTTTGTATACAAAAATATTTAGATTTCGTCATTACATAACCCAGAGAGCCTGATAAGCCACTAAACAAAAACAACCAACAATTCCCTGTCCTTTATCGCGTTTAATAAATCTTGTGTTTATGCTATATCTTGTAATCCCTATTCTGCCAACCATCCGCACAAGAACATTAGTTCAGTTATATGTGCAGACTTCTGTCTTTCTTAGCTTTCTTGTGAGTCCTTAATTCTTCAAGCACTATTTCTCATGAGCCGTTGAAATTTCATTAGTCTCATTTTTATGTAAATTATAAATCTCTTTTTTATTTCAATATCCTAATATGGCTGACAAATATTCACAGTCTTAAGAACTTAGACGGAAGACCTTCGAATTCAAAAGAAACTACTCCTACTCTTTAATAAAAATATACATAGAATTAATTTTCCTTAAAATTAAAAAGGGTGATATATGAAATGATAAATATTTTTAGTGTTTTGGAAAATGGATTACCTATGACACGAATTGGACTTATGATTTATACAAGACCGAGCCATCGTTGGATGGTAAAATTTGCTGGGTAATAAGTATATAATCGCTTCTCTTTGACAGTATCTTTTTACAGAGTGAACTTGGAAAAATTCCAAAGACGGAATTTGAATTCCTCATGAGAATTCGCTTGAGAATGGAATATGTTGCTCTTCTATCGGCATCAGTCTTTATTCAGGTTTACCGTTCTTCCATATTGCAATGTCATCTTTACATGTGATGGACAATTGGTTTCATATGCCAATAGAAAAAAAAAAAAAAAAACAAAATCAGCGTTTATCCCAAAATGAGAAACAAGTGACAACGTCAATACTATGATTCCATCCATTTTTGTGCCTGACGAAATATGTAAGTTGTTGTTCATTACAAGTTAAGGAAATCCTTTAATATCTATAATCGTAGACGCTTATTGCCAACCACTTGTTTACGCAGACGAAGCATTACATCGAATTTGTCCTGCTTTGGTTAAAATAAAGGTGTTGTTTGCCAGAATGTCATTGCAAATGCATACTCTGCCAATGAAGCCCAATAAATAAATAGGACAATTAGACAGGTTCTTCCACATCCTGCATACTCACCAAAAGAGAAAATATTTTCGTTTGTTTCAATCGCCGGGGTATTTGATAAATGGCAGAACATTCAGAAATAATGAAGAATTATTCTCGCACTTCCCGTCTGTGCAACTCCCTTCCCCTTACTTGCTTCCACGGTGACTCTACTTTTCAAATATTCAAGTTTAATGTCAATCGACATCTGAACGCCTGCGCTTGTTCCCTGTCCTTTTCTGTATCCTTTCCTCAAACATACACCTTTACTATTGTACTCAATCCTCTGTAAACCCTTGCGTGCAAGTGATGCCCCGGCCTTGCTTGGTGTGCATTGCTTAAAAAAAATTGGAAACAGGCTTTCAAATATTATTCAGGGAAAAAACGGATTATTTTAAACGTGAAATCAAAAAGTTTCGTTTTCTATTTATCACCGACGTTGAAAATGAAGTTGAGTTCATGAATATTCAGTCATATTTAACATAATTTACAGTACTTATGTTCGGAATATTTTCCTCACCTTTGTTGTTGTTATCACAACGTTTCGGCTGTTGTGTCCTCCGGCCATCCTCAGGTGCATATCGCTCATAAGGAAATCTGAACTGAACTCCTCTTTTAATTTATGGTAGTAGACCTCGTTCCACTATTCATTTCTTGGGATAATTATTATTTTAACCCTTTGATCGCTTACCACCGCTTTACAGTTGCTACAGGTAAACGATGTAATGCTCAGTCACCAGTTGAACAGTGGTAGAGAAAAATGACTTAATCCTCAGCCACCGGTTGAACAGTGGTAGAAAAGAATGACTTAATACCCAGCCACCGGTTGAACAGTGGTAGAAAAAATTGCTTAATTCCCAACCACCGGTTGAAGTGTGGGTAAACTCTTGTAACTATTTTCATGTCTACTGCGAAACATTGCATATCAATTATTTGCGAATTTTGATTCACGTGCTCAGGCAGACGGGTTAAAATTGTTAATCAACGCAGGGCACAAAGTGCGGAAACGTAATAAATTCGACAAAGATGAGCTCAATTGTCCGAATGAAAATAACAGAAATTTAACTTACATTTCTTTTTGGATATCCTAAGATGAAAAATATATTACTGTCGTATATTATTACTTAAGACTAAGCATATATATAAGACTGGCATAAAATTATAGAAATCTATTATTTTTGTAGAATATTTTATTAATATAAAATTATATTTTCACGGAAAAAATACTCCATTTTATATAATGTTGAAATGTATGCCCAGTATGACACACAGATTCCAAGTCACAAGAAATAGTGCCATAAGAAATACAGTGAAATATTTCGAATATATTAGGTTGGTGCAAAAATAATGACGTAATAATGTCGTTCTTTGACCTATTTTTAACGTCAAAAAACGATATTATTACGTCATTATTTTTGGACCAACCTAATAGTTTTGAAATAGCTTTTTACATTTTTTATTTTTTTTTTTATTTCGTACCAGTTTAGACAAGAGTATAAGGAAGTCAGACTTGAGAATTGGATTATCTTTTCTAACCTGGTCAGAGATTGGTTAGAAGATAGAACGAGATTTTGTGGTATCATTTTTTTGGGGTTCGTCTACTATTCTTTAAAGATAAAACCTGTCAGTTATGTGTTGTTGTTTTTTTTTTACCTTCCGTTATCTTTCTTCTCTTCGATATGTCCTGTGAGAGTTAAGTTTTCCAAGTCATTCTTCCTCATTATGTGTCTAATATTTTTCAAATGTCTCTTATTCTGAGCATAAGTGTTCTTTTTTTTGTTACTATTTTCTCTAAGACAGTCTCCTTATTCACTCACTCCTTATATTGCTGTCAAATACGATCTGCAAAAAAAATTAAGTGCAATGTCAGACTCCATATTTTTTCTTTCTGAAAAGTTACAGCTCTGTTGTCTGGGGCTTCAGAATACGCCGACTGCATATCTGCAAATGTGTAAGAACCCCACCCACCCAATAAATCGTACTGGGTATGACGATAAACTACATCTGGTAGCAAGACCTCTGATCAGGAAAATTTAAGGGGCGTGCAGCTAACTCTCAATTGCAGTTGTTCCCAGGTCCAACCCGCCCCGGTTTGGTAGCATCTGCTAGGGTCTCAGTTCCGGGCAAATCGTTAACCCCTACACTGATGTCAAAATACTTTAAAAGTGTTAAAATAGATTTTATAGTATAAATTGCAGGCAATACATTTTTTGTATAAAAAAAAAATATAGTCAGCAATACATTCTCGAGAAAAAAATAACTATTACCAGAAATACATTCTTTGAAAAAATATTACCAGAAATAATTGTTTTTTAAATAAATATTACCAGTAATGCATTTTTGGAAAAAAAATTACCATTAATGCATTTGACTCTCAACGAAAACGTTTTCACAAAAATAGGTCAATAAAACTAAATCTATAAACTGATTCCTTACAAAGAATACAAATTCTATTCGTACAAACCTATCCTAAAATATTGTCTGCATTAAATAAAACATTGAGATTTATATGCCGTAGAACAAAATAAACCAAAATAATTAAACTGAAAATTTATTTTATTGTCTTTTTTTCTGTATTATTGTTTTCTCAATTTCTTACACTCTAATTAGTCCCATGCATCTAAGTGTCATTATCACCTTGCTTGGCGTGAAATTATTTTTAAAATATCCCAAACCCAGCTCTGAATTTATCTTTAAAAATTTATTAGTAATACTGAGAAATAATTTCGGATATAAATCTTTGATAATGTTTATTTAAAATAGGAATTATTTTCTTAAAATGCAGCAAGGTCAGTAGTGTAATTTCCCCACTTTCTTTCCTTAGTAATCGCTTGCAGAAATCATTTTAAATGAAAGTCACAATTAAGTTCTGAGGTCTCTGAATGTTAGATATGATGTTCTCAAAGTTATATTAATTCATTGAAAAGAATTTCGTTATGTTTTTCCTCGTTGTCAAATCATAAAATCGATGAAATGACGCCACTCACCCCACTTTCAATGATAAAGGACTCCATATAGAGCTTTCATTTTGCAACAAAAAAGGGCTATTAATTCTATGTAAATTTTACTAAAGAAAAAGTCTAATTTAATTTCAATTCAAACCTCTTCTATGTTCCTATTGCTGAGAACAATTTCGTATTTAATTAGTGATTTACTTCACATAAAATCTGTCATGCAATCACCTATGCACAAATACACAATTA
>OZ010579.1:83033412-83050912 GCA_963932145.1 Acanthosepion lycidas
TAATACACACACACACATATATATATATATATATATATATATATATATATATATATATATATATAATGTGTGTTTTTGTTTGTGTGTGTATGTGTGTTAGCATGGAATTATTATCTTTTTGGTATCCTCAGCTGACGCAAAACCAGAATGGAAATCCTGTGATCTTTTGATGATATTTTGATTCCCCTACCGGCAATATATTCTTTTCTATCAAATTGTAACATTTTATCCTGTTCTTTGGTTACTTTCTACAAGAGAGAAATTGTATCTTTATGTAAAGGCATCCCTGGTACTCTGTCCAAACCCGTGTTGTTGTTCACCATGACAAAACGCTTCATATCTTTTACTTTCAAACTCGTGGAAATAGAATTTTACTCGACGTTCCTAACTGAAATTCTGTCTGGTGTTGTTCATTCCTTTCCTCGCACCAAAAAGAGATTCAAATAAAATATTGTTACATACATGTGAAGGATCTAAAAACAAGCACATAAAATACAGATTTGAAAAATTGGGCTCTAATCTTTCCTAATTAAATAAACCAGGAAATTTACGCCTAATCCTATAACACAAGGTTAACTAATTTTGCCATTGGCATGGATTCTGGAATGAAGAAGATGAAAAAGATGCCAATAAAATTCTAAAATGAAGAAGGAAAAAACACGGTGTGTGTAATGACGAACAAAAAAAAGTTTGAACTTGATCCAAAATACAGCGTCGTTTAATCATCTCCCGAAACTTAATTATGGATGACGCCGCGCAGCGGGATCCGACAAAAGATTACGAAAGCCGCGTCGATGATAATAATCCAAGCTTTCCTTGCATTTATAACGAATTTAGAATGACTTACAAACAAACAATATAAGTAAGTGCCAGTGAAAATAACACACATAAAGTAATGTTTAAAAATTAATAATCGAACACCATTGAATACACAGAACAAAGATTACGGTATACCTTTTATCAAAATATAGTTTTGAATATTATAAACAAATTTCAGGATTGTGAGCGAAGTTTCTAGTATACGCGTGATTTTACTTTAAAATCTTCAATTTCCTTTTATTCATATGTTATTTACTCTTTTTTATAACGTGTGATATTAATGACAATTCCCATGACAGTTTTACCTGTTTACTATTAAGGAAATATTAACCGTTATATTTACCGTTCCCCTACGTGGCTCGTATGTGGCAGAAGGCCGAGTTTATCCTATGTTCTCCGAGCCTGTAGGCTCGACGAAAGTTATTCCCTTCGAACCTGTATAAACGGGTTCAGGGCCTGTCTATATCCCCGGACGAAACTTTGCCCTTCGGCAAAGTCTCGTCCTGGTTCCTCTCTGCCGAGGCAGAGTTTGACAGTAATTAGACCGTTCTATATCACCGTTCCAAGGAAACATTAACCATGCACCTAATGCTAATTTCCGTTGGAATTCAGAATATTTCTCTTAAAACGTCTTTCCATGAAAATAGGTTTTTCAAGTTCCATTCCATTACTGACGGAGGTTTCCTTCCTAACCTTTTATTTGAAATAGTGTGGAAGGTAGACATGCTGATTAATCATTATTTACTCTTCGAAACAGAAAAATATTTACGTGCACCATAATTATATAAATACATATATAAATTAAATTGGTTTAAATATGTTTTTATTAAAAACGTAACCACCTTCATTTTCAACGATTGAAGCGCAACGAAAAAATGATTTTAGATTCCGCGTTTAAAGAAATCTGTGTTTATCTCAGATAGAATATTTCAAATTACAAATTCTTAAAATGCTTTCTTTCCTGATTTTTTTTATCGCTGATGAAATGTTTCTGTGAACAAATCTTCCCTCGATCTATGGTTTAAATACTAGAACTGGTAACTAAAAAATAATGTTATCTCTATCAATATTGCTAATGCATTATTTACTAGTTAAAATGAATTATGTTTTACAAGCATTTTACAAATACGTTTCTAATTTAAATGACCCAGAAATGGTTGATAATCCGTAACAAATTAATCAATAAATTCTAATCGAATCAAATGATAGTTTATAGTTCCGAAACCCAGAGTATAAATTAATTGGAAGAACGATCTTATTGTTTCTTGTTTTATTACAATCTTTTCATATTTGTCTGTATTTCTGAGATGGGGTATTGTAATTGTTTACATCATGTATATTGTTCGGACTGTTGTCCTCATTTTTATTGGCATGTTCACGACGTTTCGGTCGTTTTACGCTCCGGCCTTCTTAAGTTCGAAATTTCAATCACCTGAAGAAGGCCGGAGCATAGAACGGCCGAAACATCGTGAACATGCCAATAAAGATGTGTGCAACTGTCCGAACAATGTAAATACTCATTTTCATGTTCCACAATTTTAGATATCTGGCGAAGTCCTGATTCGAAAGTTGTTTCTCGTTTTCTTTCAAATTTGCTTTTTGGAACAGAACATTCGATAAATTCTAGAATCGATTTGGATCGCAAGGTCTATGAGGATTTTTTGTGTTTCATTCTTTCAGGCATATACAATTTCGTGCATCTATTGATAGCATGTATAAACCAATCATAATCTCTTACAATAATCTCTTTGGACTAAAATTCCTATACAGTCAAATCTATTTTTATGCACGAGTATGAGTCATTTGCTTATTAGGTGGTTGATTTCGTTTCGTCATAAGCTAGCCTCAACCGTTATAGGCAAATAGTTTCGTTTCTATATGTACTTTAAAAAATAAGGAGTGATCACCTTTTAAACGGATCTACACATACTACGTTTCCGTGTTAAGGCACACATATTCCATCATTTTTTCATTCATATTTCATTGATCCCATCAATTGATTGGCTGAATTATTTTGATTATTTCATTGATTTGTTATGATCGATTGATCGATTTGTTTTTTATTGACCTAGCACGACACTGTCTCACTTCGGGGATCGAACACGAACCGGTGTCCCCGACAGAAAAAAAAAAAAAAAAATGGGAAGGTGTTGTCGTCTTCGTCTATCTTTTTATCTCTTAATGTTCAACATGCATACATGTACCAATGTTTATGTGCATCTACATTTATGATTACATCGGAATGAAGAGGAAGCAAAAAAAAAAAAAACTGATTAAAAATCTACGAACTCTTGCGGGTATATTAACCGGAAGGTAAAACTTTAGGAGTCAATTCCAATATAAAATCGGATTCAGTCGATAAGGAAGTTTATTGCTGTATTCAGCTACGCCTTCCTGCTTTTTTTTTTACCTTTTAAGTTTTAACATATATATATATATATATATATATATATATATATATATATATATATATATATATATATATATATATATATATATACCAATGTTTGTATGCATCTAAATATATGCGTACAACAGAGAGACTAGAAAGAAAAAAAAATGATTGAAGATCTCCGATATTTTGCGGATATATTAATCCGTAGGTAAGGCTACAGGACTCAACCGCGAAATAAAATCCAAATTCAGTCGATAAGGCCGTTTACTGCTGTATTCAGCAACGTCATTTTGGCACTAGTAACCCATATAACAGAGCTGGAATATTGTGTTTCACCATATGACTAACCAGTTGAATTTAGTGATGTGTAAAAACGTAAACTTACATTCTTCCTTAAACTTCAGCTACTGAGATTTTGAAATTTTGTCTTCTTTCCATATCACGTTAGGTGGTGGGTATCCATGACTATCTACAATTCCCTGTCCTTTGTAGCCCTTAGTTAAATGTGTCTTCTTTCTGTGTCTGATAATCCCTGTTTTGTCCACCATTTAAACACGTTAGGTAGCTTATTGGCTGTATTTATCTGTGCCTCTTCAGTATGACCTGTGAATGTCAAGTTTTCCAAACCCTCTTTCCTAATTATGTGCCCCCGAAAATTCAGTTTTTTTACTTTCTGATGCTAAGTATAAGTGTTCTATATGTTCCTATTTTCTCTAAAGCTTTGTCTTTGCTCACATGTTCAGTCCATGGTATTCTTGGTAGCTTACTCACCCAGAACTCTATTCCTGGAATCAGATTGTTTAGCCTTCACTGTTATATAGGAGGTTTCATATTTCTACTCTGAAGAGACAGAAAGAAAGATCTTAGACGCTGAGCCTATGACATGCAGAGCACATGCATATAGTCTAATCTGTCTGAAGGAGGCCAAACTTATGTTTTGTCTCGATTTCCTTTGTATCGGGATTTTCCATTCACTTGTTTCATATCTACTGACATTTTTCTATAGTTGCTATTCTATGCATTGTTTTGTACCACCTTTAGCAAAGATTCGGTTTCTCTCCTGAGGCATCCTTTGCGAAATCATGTCGCTTCTTCTACAATTCTGGCAATTTAATCTTCGACTTATTTGGGCTCAATTTATCAAATGAGATATGTTAAGTATGAGACGTTCCTTAGTCATTTAAAAAATATTATTAACAGTTTTTATTTACAATGAGTATTGCATTTACAGCTCATTCCGCCTCTGGAAACAATTCTGTTGTTGTTATTTTTAATCAATTTATTTCAATTTCGACTCCCAGTAGGCTGATGTGATCATAAATACTTTTGTTTTTTCAACTCTGATATTCGGATGTTTTTGTTGATCAGGTTATAATTAAGAAAAATAAATATTTAAGAATTTATTAAAAAGACTTTTTTCTTGTTTTTTTTTCTCTCCATATTTTATTTATTATTCTACCTATATCATCCCCACTCTATTCGGAGTGATGTCATTTGTACAATTATCAAGAAATATATATCTTCGAAATACGTCCTTCCTGTTTTTATGTCACATTGATTAAATTGCGTATGATAATGCCGGCGGACAAGAATTTCCAGGACATCAATGGCGGTAAATGAATTTTAGATTATCTTTCCATTGCTATTGTATGCCGTTTCCGCCCTTTTGTAATTGAATACGTTTGCGATTATATGGGATTATTTAAATATTATATAATATCTTCCAAGAAATTTTGTTAAAGTTATCTTCAGTAATTTCTACTTAAGATTACTAGTGCTTGATTTTGATAAATGTATAAAACAATAATTATTGACATTAGCTAAAGATATATTTTTTTAGAAAAGATAAATCAGCCTAATAAAGGACAATGCTAGAAATAAGTTTTATTGCCGTCATTTAGTAAGTTGCAGTTTGACGCCAGTTATTATATACGGGTAACCAACGACAGATGAGTGCACCAAAAAAAAAAAAAGGAATTGGTAATCCTCCGTCTCTCTTCGAGAACAGTTCCTTCCTCACTGTCAGTCGCGTACTATGCAACAACTAAAAAATAGCTAGACTAGATAGCGAATATCATTTTTTATTGACAGAAGCTATGAGACATAATGGAATTTCAAGTATTATTTTCGGGAGCTTCTATAATATATAATGTAAGCTCATCATTAAAAAAGAAATTAACCGCCTACTAAGGATTTTTTCACGTCTGTTTACATTCGTAAAAAAATATGCTAAAATTTCCCTTTCCCTTTGCGCTGACACCTCATGGGTAGAAATTCCGACTGATGACAAATCGGTCCGGTTTCCATCCCGACTTGAAGCAGTCGGATGTCTGGCCGCATTGATGAGCTGTGATACAGCGAAATAGGCCTGTATGTGGATGACATTATTATGTTCTCTATTAATTTTGGTTGAGCACTGTTAAGAGAGAGGATAATTCTAAATAGCAGACGTCTCCGCTAACGTAACGCTCTGCATAAAAAAAAAAAAAAAAATTAATAATCGAGCACTATGGCTGTCTGGCGTTTGTTTACATTCATAAATTATAATACGTTAAAATGTCCCTTTCCCTCAGCCGTGTGCTGATATCTCATGTGTAGAAGCTCCGACTATTAGGTTTCGATCACGACTTGAAACAATCAGATATCTAGCTGCACTGATGAGCTGTGATACAGCGAAATAAGTCTGTATCATGACATTATATATATATATATATATATATATATATATATATATATATATATATATATGTTATATTGGAACACACCTATTCTATAGTTGATAGACTCTCCTACCTATAATAAGTAGGAGTAGTAAGAGTAACAAGTCAGTCGCTCAGGGAGCTGGTCAGTCAGTCGATGTCGGACGACCGTTAGTCGGATATTAAAGTATCAGCCATCCCAACGAGATTACTGTGTCATTACCTATTATATCAAGTTCCTAACGTTTTGTACGTCGAACCTATTTTAGGACCGACTTAGTACAAAAACAAGCCTCCACTGTGAAACCACTACATAACAACATGGTGACCAGGGATTCGAACTCATACGGAAGAAGAAAAACCTTTCGTACTCCATATATATATATATATATATATATATATATATATATATATATATTAAAAGTGTGTGTGTGTTCCAAATGTTATCATAGACGCGGTTTTACTGAAGCTTGTCAAATAGCTTCGGACAACTAGGTGTATCTCCAAGCCGAAGGGGCGAAGGTGGAACACTGTTGAATCATAACCAACTGCTTCATGTAGATGGACTCTGTCAAACTGGGTAGTTCGCCCATTTAGTAGAAGGAAATCCCTAATTTTAAACATTCACAGCTTCCTCCCACCAACGCCCAAACAGGGTCAAAAATTCAGAAAGAAAATCGTCTTTGTTCGGCCAGATGGAACCCATGTTGTCTGGGCAGCAGTGAAAGCCCTTTTCAGTGGTTCTCATTTTTTCTCTGCGCCGAATTTTTGGGCTAAAAATTTCGTCTTGCCTCCCAAAATGTTATGTGATAAAAAAGTATATTTTACAATGAAAAACCATAGACATTCTTAAAGGGAGATAACCGCAGATTTAAAGTCAGAATATTATAATTGATAACTCTCTCTTCCAATTTGCGGAGGCTACTTACTATATTCTCAATACTTGATATAGTGTAAAAATATCACAATGTTAAAATCGGTCAATTATTATTTATAACTGTTTATACTGGGAGACGCGCATGGAATTACAAGTAATCCATAATAATATTTTAAACTGTGATTTTTTGAAGCTGTTTCTAAATCTTTGTCTTTCAATCATTCTGACTCACCTTCAATCCTCTTCCATCGAACCTATGAGGCAGACCGCACCGTTTGAGTACCACTGCAAGCCATCGCTTAGGCATACGCTCTGGCGTGTTCACTCATGTCTAACCATTCATTGAAAACAGGTAAGGGACTGAGTTTTAACCTAACAGGTTGCTACCGTTATCTCTGCAAGATAAACGGATGGCGCTAAGGAAAATGTCAGTACAACGAAACTGATTGTTAGAATCAGTTACTTTTATTCTAAGGACAATATGAAATTCTACCACTCAAGATTCGTGCCAAATGCAATTAGAAATAATGACCTGTCGGTTAGATTGAATTGATCCTGAAGATCCGTGCAATATCGAGCAATTACAGAACAAGCAATACCTGACTTGGATATTTTTTGTTCTCACATTGCAGAATTTTATGAATAATGTTTAACCAAAACTCCAGTATTGTAACAAATCTCCGTTCATTTCTGTCTGATGAGGAATTTTCATTATGTAACACTATTCATATTCGGAGTATTTTCAACATTCTTATTGTTATCACAACGTTTCGGCTGTTGTGCCATCCGGCCTTCATCAGGTGTATATCGATCTGTATAACCTACAGGGAATTCTGAACTGAAACCGTTATTTAATATACGGAGAAAGACTGCTCTCGTTCCACTACACAAGACTATATCGTTTAGTTCCTTTTTTTAGAACTGTTTAGTTATTCTTCACCAGTTTCCACTGAGTTCAATACACATTGCTCGACTTAGAGATTGAAATCACCATCACTATGCAATTAAAAAAAAATAAATTTACTGGTTAATTTGCAGTGTAACACCCGGACCCAATTCACATTAAAGATTTCCAGAAAACTTACATTACTGTGTAATTGTAGATGCTCCATTCGAATTTAGCTTGATAAATTTGAAAGAATCCACCGTTTTGGAGTTATCGACTGTGAAAGTTCGGATTCATTCGTGTCGTTGGCGGCAGCACTTACCCTCGTTGTTTGCATACATTTGCTGCGGAAAGCTAAACGCAGAAGATTACGGTAAGTTAAGTGTGGGGCTGAATTTTCTTGTCTAAATTTTTGTTAATTAATGCGCACGAGAACTATTTACGTAGACACTCCCAATGATAGCTACGCTGATAGCTATCCTGCAGCGAATGTATAGAAACAACGCCAGTAATGACTGCCCGCGACGCGAATGAACCAATTTCATTGGCGATAACTCCAAAACGGTAGATTTTACCAAATTTATCAAGCCAGTTTCGAATGGAGCATGTTCAATTACACGTAAATGTAAGTATTCTGGAAATTTTTATTGGTTGCGGGTGTTACAGTGCAAATTAACCTATTTACTTACATCACAGTTTGAAAAAAAAATTGCAATATACATTCAAATGTGATTTTGGGAACATTAATGGCCTCATTACTTTTAATTCACATTTTTATAGTCAGTAATATGCACATTTCTTTGAAGAAAAATATATTTATTTAGAATAAATTTACATTTATATTGATGAAAAGAATCTGTTCAATAAATACCGATCTTTTTTATTGTAAATAACGGTCCCTTTTATCAATAAGAGTATATTTAATGAGAATAAAGGTATTTGAATAAGGTCATTATAAAAAGGCAGGAGTTAGTCATTCCTTTTGCTTCGAGGTAGAGTAACTTTTAACGAGCTTTTCCGGTTGAAGATTAGTATTGTTGATTTGTCTGATTGTGATTCCGCGAGGAACTATATAATTCTTTAATGGGTGTGTTATGAAATAATTATTGTATTATTAAATTATCTGTTAGTACAGGGATTGTATTAAATACAATTTCCCAAGCTTTATTTCCGCCTCAACCGCAAAGGACAACAAATGGAGACTCACACAGATTTGTTATTATATTGCAATCATATGCACTTATATATCTTCTGTTTTATAGGCTAAAGGGTATCCAAAAATTCGCAATTGTTTGGAACAGAAGTAGAGTTTTATCCCTTATTCCCTGTTTAGGACTGGATTTCCTATTCCTTCTTAAGTCCCTTCAGTTTCTTTCCCACAGAGTAGCCCCCTTACTTCTTAGTGGCATTATCGCCTTACTTGGGTGAACTCATTATAAAAAAAATGTACAAATATAAGATGATCGGTAAATTTGCATCGTAGGCAGACGATGTTTCTGTGAACAACTGCAAGCCGACGGAGAAAACTAGGTTTGAATTTGAATATATATCACATTATTGTTATATACCCTACCTATGAGCACTAATAGGTATGTCCCAATCCGCTATTGGACACTAATATAAGTGGAGGTAATATGCTGTCTAAATAGAGACGCTGGCGAGTATTGTATTTTGTTGATGTTATAAAGATTGCTATTTCATTTCCAACCTCCGTTTTCTTTATTACAAAAGTTATTTACATTATTTGGGCTGTTATCTTCATCTTCATTTACAACGTTTCATCTTCTTCAGGTGATTGGAATTTCGATGCGAACCATTTATTTCGTCCACCTGGGTAGATTATTCTAGTTCCATGTGTCATGCTTCTTCCGGGTGTCTTAGTTATTTTTCTTTAACTCAACTCCCCGAGTTTGCTTCTTACTGCTGCGGCCTGATTGAGTATTCGACTCACAACTCTTTGAGTCTAGTCCCCGGATCTAACAAACGACTTTATCCACTGGGTCAGGTGTCCTTGAAGACATCTGTATATGAATTGTTGGGACTTATACAACGAATGTCTCAGCAACCATTTTCTACAAATATACAGATACCTGGAAGACCTCATTGCGAATGGTAGCTACAGTAAAGAAAGAAGCTACAATCTACAGCAACCATTTTTAGCAGTGCACGTATTGCAATTTTTTTATTATTAATTCATTTTTTTACCAGAGCTTATATTGTATTTTTTTTGTTATTCATTACCTTTCTCTGGAACTCCTTATTACTGGTTCCGATATTGTATTCATATCTATGCTTGGTTGGCTCAGAAGATTTTCCAATGATGATCTTTGACTGTTATTTCAAGCTCATCACATAAGGAGGCGGTGATCAACTTTACCCTCCATATGTGGTCAACTACGCCTGCTTTTCTATTTCCCTTTGTATTATCGCTTTACTATGTTCTTGCAGTCTTACCTTAACGGAGCGGCCTGATTCTCTTTTGTATATCCTACCATATCTACACGTGATGGCACAAACATAGTCCTTAATCATATTCTCCTCTATGGGGTGTCTTAATCAGAAGAAGTTTTTGCGAAGTGTTGAAGATTGTCCTGATGTTATATCGACCAAAGATTCTTTGTATATTCTCCGATAATCTCTTCACATAGGGTAGGTAGACTGTTTTCTGAGTACTGTTATCCTCTTGTACCCTTTTATCCCAATTTGTTCGAGCTGCTTCCATGTACCCAGAGTTGTTGTAGGGTAACGATTATACTGATCATTTCTTGTTGGTATGTTTCTCGGTCGTCACATAACTTTTGCTCAATGTTTTAAGCAGAGGACGATCTATTTCTTTAGGTCGAATTGGAAGTTGAGGTATTGTCCGGTGAATGTTGGCTTGCGGTATACGGATGTCTTAAACACCTGTTCTGTTTGAAGTATGCGTACATCCGGCAAAGTGAGTTTGTTGTCGTTTTCGCGTTCCATTGTGAACTGCATTGATGACCTTATTGAGTTCACGTGGTCCAGTAGTAGTTGATTGACTTCCTAGTGAGGCTAGGGCATGAAGGTGTCATCTACATATCTCAGGGATAGGGTTGGCCTTAACGGTGTTGATGCTAAGACCATTTTCTCAAAGTGTTCCTTATATAGATTTGTCATTGCTGGTGATAATGTTGAGCCCATTGCTAAGACCTCATTCTGTCGATATATCTGATCTCATTCTGAAGTATGTTGTTTGCGTAAAGAAAGTCAACATCTCCAGATTATCTATTGGCATACTGGTCCGTTTTTAGGGAGGAGTCCGAGGCCAATCTGTCACTGACTATCGAGAGTGCCTACTCTGTGGGTACGTTGGTGAACAAACTCACCACGTCTAGGCTCACCATCTGGTTGGATTTGATGGGAGCATCTTTGGTTATTTCCACGAAGTAGGCGGAGTTCCGTACATATGATGGTGACTTTTCGATTTATGGTTCTATTATATTTACTAGGAAACGATTGAGAGAGTTGGCAGATAACAATCAGCCTGAGCGGAATACCGTCTTTGTGAATCTTTGGGAGTCTGTATATGTGACGTAGTTTGTTGTATCGCTGTGACAACTGCCTGTATCTCTTAGATGCGAAGTGGCCCTTGTTCTTGTTTAGAATCTGTGATAGTCTGTGTTCTGTTTTCATTGTAGGATCTTTCTTAACTGTAGCTACCATTCACAATGTGGTATTCGATTTTTCTGTATATTTTGAGAAAATGGTTGCTGAGACATTCGTTTTATAAGTCCCAAAAATCCACACAGAGACGTCCTCAAGGACACATGGTCCAGTGGATAATTATGTTGTTTAGATCCAGTGACTAGACCCAAATTGTAGTGAGTTCAATCCCAGGCTACAGCAGTGGTGAACCAAAAGAGTCGGAGAGTTGTGTTGAAGGTAAATAACTGAAACACCCGGAAGGGGCATGGCACGTGAAACTAGAATTATCTACCCTGGTGGACGAAATAAAGCGTTAGAAATTCCAATTATCTGAAGAAGGTCGGAGACTACAACGGCCGAAACGTTGTGAATACGTCAATAAGGATAACAGTCCTGCAATCATTTTATAGAACATCTGCCTGGTGAAAGGAAATGGAACTGTTAATTTTTCTTATATTAAAAGAACTAGCCATCAGGTTGATGCTTACCGTTACCAATTTGGCCACAGGAAACCAGCTTGATATTGCGCATTTCCGTTACCTACATAAAGAAACGCCCATCTCTCATTGGTACATTTACCAATCTATATCTGCTAACTTCTTTTGCATACCCAAAACATGAGCACAGTTATTTGTAAATGCATTTTTGAAATTTTTTAAAAAAATCTGACATTATTTCTCATTAGTATAATGCTTATTTATATTTTGAGTCCTCCAATGAAAGCGAAACCATCGTAGGTTGATTTGCAATGTCCCAAATATAGATGTATGTTTTATTAAATAGGTAACTGAAGTTGATTTCGTCATGACATTCGCCAGTGACCAACTTGATACGGGCAGACTTTCATGTTTAATATTTTGTCCGATTTTTCGGCCAATCTTTCCTTAGTAGGATTTCACAGTTGTTACGCATGTATGTACAGTTCTGGACACAATTATCCATACCTCCTTTGTGTGTAACAATTAAGGGTCAGTGTGCAAGATAACGATGACCCATCCGATGCCGTGTTAACTTGGTCCTGTTCACGCGTACTGATATCGCTATCGAAGGGGATTCGTATATATTATACACCCCATATGTTTTCAGAATGCTTTGGTCATTTTTAGAAATTCATTTTAAATTGCGAAAATTATACTTAAAAAGAAGATGGAGTATTTTTTTTTTATTATTCACCCTACACACCACTTATATTATTTATGATCGCAATTAAAAAGTTACACAATGAAATATTTTTAAATAGTTTTAATGCAGGTTTGATCTTGCGATTCCGAGGATACCTTGTGTAATTTCGTAATAGCTCGAGAAAAATCAATAAATTAATAATATATGTTGTCCATGATGAGTAATAAGCGGACATTGAAAATTAAGATTGAATCTATAGACCTTTAAAAACACTCAGATCTCCCAGTTTTTACAAAAAATATATTTATGAGCATAATATACGGATATCTTTCGTTGGGTGTTTAGAAATTGCAAACTCTTCAATTATTAACGTTAACAACGAACTATTTTAAATTGCAAAAGTGTACCTGGATTAAACGAAAATTACTTACTATATAATACATATTACTTATAATACATTCCTTCTTGCCGTCAATTTTGACGGCACTAGTAGACATATTACAAATAAAGTTGTAATACATCAAATTCTAATAGAAACTTCATGTATATTATTTTACAAATGATGAACTAAGTGATTTGAAACAATGT
Organism: Acanthosepion lycidas; assembly: GCA_963932145.1. Lineage (NCBI taxonomy): Eukaryota > Metazoa > Mollusca > Cephalopoda > Sepiida > Sepiidae > Acanthosepion > Acanthosepion lycidas. Next base: position 83,046,468 of record OZ010579.1, read on the forward strand.
GCAATGATACCCACAAGGAAGTTTTTATTTTTTGTCAAACAATAATACAAGAACACGAAAAACATTTAACATAATACAAAATTATCAGCTCCCCCGTTTCAACAATCAATTATGTAACATTTATTCTTGATTATTGCCTTTAATCATATTTGATAGCTCCTTAAATTTCGAAGGAATTCGTTCTCTTTTAATCTTGTTAAAATATGGTCATAAATTTTAAGTGGGGTTTAGGTCAGGACTTTATGGTTATTTTCCAAGCATAGCTTAGATTTAGCACAAGGCCGAAAGTATGGGACATCTAGTGAGGATCGAACTCACTTTTCAGTTGTAACTGATCTAGCAAGACAAGCTTGCTAGCCATAACACGATGCCAAGGTGCCCAAGGTCAGGACTTTATGTGGGGTACGCCAATACCTTAATTTTGCTGTCATTTAAATATGTTATAAGAATTCGTGCCTTGTGTTTCGGCCATTGCCATGTTTGAACGTCCAGAAACAAAACAGTTTCTGTGGATATTGCTTTATATTATTTTTAAGAATAGCCAAATACTGCTTTTTAATCGTGGCACCTTCTTAGCTCTGAAGCAGCAAAACGTCCCCAGGCCAAAAAGCTCCCACCGCCTATAGTCTAGGTATTATTTTGTTTAGTGAACGTCATTCATTTCGCTCAATACATAACGAGAGAACAATTGACCAAATAATTTTTTTTTTTTTTCTGAACATAAAACAGATTCCAATATTTACTCCCATGTCCTAGATATCTTCTAGCAAGAGCTATTCTGCGTTTTAGGTGTTTAGTAATGGAATTTGCCATATCTAAGCTACGCTTAGAAAATCACCTTAAGCAATGGAATTTTAATTGTGCGACGAGATCAAATTCCTGTTCGATAAGAGCATCTAGCGACTGCCTTCATCGATACGTTCAACCCTGATGTCTTTACATCATTGAAAATGTCCCTTGTCGTTAAATGAGGGAGTAAGGACTAGGATAAAATGTGCCGATATATCTACTGTGTTCATATGGTTATTTTCTAAACGTATATTAGATGTAGCACAAGAGAATAAGATAAGGGCAATGAATGGGTAACGCATACTAATATATATATATATATATATATATATATATATATATATATATATATATGTGTGTGTGTGTGTGTGTGTGTGTGTGTGTGTGTGTGCGTGTGTGAGTCTAAAAGTACGAATTTTTCAGTCCGAAGTAAAGTAAAACGCAAAGTTATTAGCAGGATTTTCTTGGAAGATGGTATTGGATATATTCGGAGCGATGTCATTAATATTCATCCATAAATTAAAAGCAATGGCAAGATACCAGATAGTGATTAAAATAAATAGTTCTCCATATATCAAACACTTTCCATTATCAGATAAGGTACACATATAAACAGACACACATGCACACACACACACACACACACACACACACACACATATATATATATATATATATATATATACATATATATATATATATATATATATATATATATATATATATATATATATATATATATATATATATTTATAGTAGCGTCCAAAACTAAGAGACAAAATTTTAAAACTTAATATTTGTTAGAAATATCAACTGTGAAAAGCTGAAATTTTGACAACTGGTAGCCGTTATCATCCATAATAACATACTAAAATTTGAATCATTTGCAAAGGATAGAAAAAGAATTATAACAATTATTTTTTTATTTTCAAAATAGGATCGTCCAAAAGTAAGGGACAAAATTGAGAAAAACAATGTAAACAGTATGCTATATTCAAATTTTTTGATTTCCTCTAAAGAATAAGTCTTACTTAGTCATTTGTAAACGTTGCATCAGCCGGCACCATGGCGAAACGCTAAAAACTTGATTACTCTGAGAGACAAGCTATTGTGAAGCTACACAAGGAAAAGCACACCATTAGAGAGATTTCAGAGAAACTGAAACGTTCCAAGAGTGTTGTAGGCAGGGTTGTTAAATCCTACAATGATACTGGCAAAATAGTTAGTGCTTTTAAAATCGGCAGACCCCGCAAAACTTCGGCAAGAGAAGATCGAATAATGCAGCGTATGTCATTAAAGGACCGTTTTAAGTCTTGCACAGAAATTAAAAGGGTTATGAATAGTACCTCATGTGTTAATATGTCAAGACAGACTGTTTCTAGACGACTGCAAGAAATAGGGCTGTTTAATCGAACGCCAGGGAAGAAACCACTTGTTAGTTCGAAGAATAAGAAGAGGAGATTAGAGTTTGCAAACAGGTATGTAATTTGGACATATGAAAATTGGGCAAAAGTATTTTTCAGTGATGAAAGCAAGTTTAATTTATTTGGAAATGATGGAAAAAACAGTGTAAAGAGACGTATTGGTGAAAGATTAAGTGTAAAGTGTACTAAGAAAACTGTCAAGTTTTGGGGCGGAAGCGTCATGGTATTTGGAATGTTTTCTAGCCAAGGTACAACGCCTCTTGTCCGGTTACAAACTCGTGTAAACGCGCAGATCTATAAAAACATTGTTCAAGATCATGTTGTGCCAATCATACAAAATTCAGGTTTCGATAGGGATACCTTTATGCAAGATAATTCCCCATGTCACAAGGCAAAGGTGGTAATGAGTTACCTTAGCGAGTAAGATTTGGAAATTATGGATTGGCCACCGCAAAGTCCTGACTTAAATCCAATAGAAAATCTTTGGAAGACCTTAGGAATGAAAGTTATGGAAAGAAATCCCACTAACACGGAGGATTTGTGGGTGAAGCTTCAAGAAGAATGGTCTAAAATTAGTATCGAGTATTGTCAAGAACTGATTCGTTCTTGTAGTCGAAGATGTGCAGCTGTCATTGAGAGCAAAGGCTCATTTCCTAAATATTGATTGTACATGTATTTTTATTGTTTTTTTGCCGTTTACATTGTTTTTCTCAATTTTGTCCCTTACTTTTGGACGTTCCAAATTTGAAAATAAATAAATAATTGTTATAATTCTTTTTCTATCCTTTGCAAATGATTCAAATTTTAGTATGTTATTATGGATGATAACGACTACCAGTTGTCAAAATTTCAGCTAACAAATATTAGGTTTCAAAATTTTGTCCCTTAGTTTTGGACGCTACTATATATATATATATATATATATATATATATATATATATATATATATATATATGACGTGCCCCCCGGTGTCGCTGCGCCAAATGTGCCGCCTGCCTGGTTGCGTCCGTCGTGCTATCCTGGCCTGTGACGACCAACTGGCTTGGTATTGGTCGCGGCAGCAAATGTGACTTTCTAACCTTTTGGTGATTCCGATGGGAATCTGGTTAGATTCGGTATCAGCCTTGTCATTCCCAGCTCGCCTCCAACGTCTGGTTACCGAGGTAACTGCTTTGATTTCCAGTCTAACCTACCCATGTTTTGAATTGATCTTAGGCAGACGAAATCAATCAGTCGGCGGGCAGTAATGCAAGTCGAGTTCGAATAAGGGCGATATCGCACAAGTATATGTAAAATAAAATAAAATAATAACTTGGAAAGTTCAAATGTGTTAAAAAAGGTTAGCAATATTTTATATATGGTTGCTGGATACAGGACTGCGTCTACTTCCTAAGCGGCTATATGGATTCGTGATACTTTGTGTTTGTTAGGCGAGTCTTAACATCTTATGTTGTTTGTTCTTTTAAGAAACTGGTTCTTGGTGTCTTCAGGCGATATTCGTGAAATTTGTGTCGGTGGTGTGAGTCTAAGTCGTTCTTCAAAAATAAATTGTTCTTGGTTAGAAATTGAGTTCGGAATTTGAGGGAATCTGTCAGGTCAGCTATCTGCGAGGCGTGTGCAACTGCTTGTCTGTCTGTCTCAAACCCCAACTGCGGACTTGAACTCGAACTGGTACTACTTTTAACTCGCTGCGACTCTGCTTATATGGACGCCGACCAAAACCGGGGTGGGCTTGTCGGGGTTTGAGGTTCCTTGATAATTCTAAGCCCACTATCAACTTCTTTGTTTTCGGTCAGGAAAATTTTATTATTTTCCATTTTTGGAAATCTTTCGTCTTCCCACCTTCCTCTGTACTCATATTGGTATCTCACCATGCCCTCAGAAGGTGTCAACGGGATTCCCCTCTCTCTCACATTGGCATCTCACACCTACCTCTTCAGGGGGGCGCAACAGGCCTCCCCTACTTCTTCACATGATCACCTCCGCCTAACGCTCATGCCACCATTCAGCCAATGGGCGCCCAGCAGCGTGGGTGTGGCAAGGCTAGACTCGGTTTAAAAACCTTGCTCAAAAAAAAAAAAAAAAATCTCCATTTTTTTTTTCTTTTTCTTTTTTCTTTTTTCTTTTTCTTTTTCTTTTTTTTTCTTTCGTAGCGTGGTCCCTTAATCGCAGTTCTTATCCCTAAATGTCACCTGGAATTCGTCAATCAGATTTTCGCCAGCATCAAATGGG
>OZ010579.1:83055912-83073412 GCA_963932145.1 Acanthosepion lycidas
AAAATGATCTCAGATGAGAAAAAAAAATATTTGCAAGATAATTTTGGACATTTTCTTAATAAATATTCTACAGCTACCACAAAATTAATTCATACATTGAAAGGGCTAAAACTAAATTAATAGACATACGTCTTATTTATTTAACCGAATATGCTTGAATTAAAATTTTCTGCCTAAATATATATATATATATATATATATATATATATATATATATATATATATATATATATATATATATGTGTGTGTGTGTGTGTGTGTGTGTGTGTGTGTGTGTGTGTGTGTATGTATATATATTGATGCAATATGATATAAGTGCGGATGAGCAAGTAATATTTCAAAATACTTTCTTTATTTCTACAGGTAATCCTGTATATTTGCCAGACAAAAACATGTTTGATCTCCCGGTTCTGACGGACTCAAATTCGATTCTTATGCGTGTTCTTGACCTAAATACACTGACAATATTTTTCTGTGGTTAATTGTAGATGTCTGTCAAAATAACCTCTTTCTGAATGCTTACTATCCTTTTAGGTAAAGAAGCTTTGTATAAAAAAATCCTTATCGAAGTGGACTTATGTATGCTCTGTCGGGACGTTATCAAGGATTGTGGTCATGTTCTGCTTTCTTAGAGCTCGGTTAAAGTTTGCAGAATCAATACACTTTACAACGATCTTTTACTATTTTCCTGCACAGACATCGATTTTCTGTCAACCGTTACCAGACCTCAGCATTAAAACCAACAGTTTTTACAACCTACATTCAGAGGTGCTGTGTTTCGGACGTTTACCATGAGGCACATTTCCCAATAATAGCTACTTATATTATCTCACATTCTAGCTCAGCTCATTTAGTAATGTATGAAATGCTTTGTCGGTACGACATGTACTGGTCCGCTATAGATCAAAGGTGTTATCTCTTCTCTGTGACCACATTATTTCAACAGTTCTTTTACGGTTATAGAATTAATCATTTATTTATAATATATATTTTTTATGTTAATCCGATCACCCCAAGCAAGGCGATAAAGCCACTAAGACGCAAACGTGTATTTGATGCGAGATGTTATAAGAGAAAAGACACTATTATGAAAAGAATAGTGTAACAGAATAGGAAATAAGACGACAAAAGATAACGATTGAAATTGCATTCAAATTTTTGAAGATCAAATTAGACTATAAACGTGTGAGTATCTTTGTGTGAAAATGACACTTACCATGCAGTACTTATTCTATGACGCAAATTCATTACTTTTATATAGGGTGTTCAAATAACATGGACCGATTCGATTTTAAATTTTAATTGAATTTAAGCGTCTTATGATTTTTTTTTAATTATTTCTTTCAGATTTATCAACTTAAGTTTTTGGAAATTTAAACCATGGAAAGATTAACAATCAAACAACGTGTTAAAGTTATCGAAGCCTAGTACGAAAATAGAAATTCAAATCGAAATGCTTTTCGCACACTTCACGATATTCTGGCCAGCATAATCGACCAAACGACAGTGCAATTGGAATAATTGATCGCAAATTCAGATGTGAAAAAATAGTGCATGCTAGATTACGCCGTTCAGCTGAAAACATTGCTTCAGTGAAAATGTGACGGAAAATCCAGACACCTCCATTCGTCATCGTGCGCAGGAATTGAACCTGTCCGTGACAACATTATATCGAATTTTGATAAAATATTTGCCTTTATACGCTTACAAATTTAATTGACACAAGAACTGAAAGCTGCTGACCATCTGCAGCTCCATACATTGGTCAATTTGTTGCACGAGCAAAGACGAGCCGATGAAGATTTTTCGCAAAAAATCCTCTTTAGTGATGAAACCCATTTTCATCTTAGTGGATCCGTTCATTAGCAGAATTTTAGCATTTTGGCTGATGAAAATCCAAGGAAGATTGTTGAAAACACACTGCATCCACAATATGTCACTCTTTAGTGTGCATTTTTTGCCAGCAGAATCATCGGGTCGTATATTTATAAATTTGAATGTCCATTTTCATAATAGGCTTCGATAACTTTAACATGTTGATTTGATTGTTAATCTTTTTATGGTTGAAATTGGCAAAGACTTAAGTCGTTAAAACTGAAAGATAAAGAAAAATAATCTTAAGACGCTGAAACTTAATTCACATTTAAAATTGATGGGTAGGTTAAATGTCAACATTTTAAGTGTATGTGAAACTACGTGACCAACCAAATGAGATTATTTATATAGGTTTATATAGGCAGGCAGAGAAAAAAGCAGTTGGATTGACATTAGATCAAAACATCAAGTAATGCGTTCTGAGATATTGTCAGTTATCTGAAAGATTTCTCTAGTTAAACTGAAAGGAAAGCCTTTCGCCATATCTATTATAATCGTGTATGCACCGACAGCACAAAGTATGGAAGAAGAAACTGAATCGCTCAGCGCAAATCGCAAGAAATTATAATTATCAGGGTAGACCTGAATCCTAAAGTAGGCAAGGAGATGAAAGATTAAATAGATGGTAAATACTGACCAAGAAAAACGAACGCGAAAGAAAATGGCTCCGATTGTTTACGGTGAATGTCCAGGTAATAGCTAACATCTGGTTTCAAGAATGTCGAAACCGGTTATCGGCATAATTTACTGGTCTATATTGAAGTACAACCATTAGATTCTCAAGTTGCAACAAGACTGGTATGATTGAAATCAATATACAGTGATAAAAAAGATCTCTTTTAGAACAAAGACAAAATTACAGAACACACTAGTCCCATCTACTTTCATGCATACGGGTTATGAACAACCACTGCTGAGATTCTGAGAAGGATCCAAACTGGTAATAATATTTTGCAGAATATTCAGTGTTATTTACGAGAAATACATGGCGAGTAAAAACGTCAGAAAAACTACCACACTCTAAGTTGGTCAGTAAAATGACCTGAAACATGTTTAAAAAAATGTGGAATTGAAATGATATGCACACATAATAAAAGGGAACGGCAAGTTTATGGAAACGTGTATTGGAAAATGATAATAATAGACCCGGAAAATTAAGGAGTCCATTAGAGTTGCTTTCTAATGCCTGTTTTAAACACGTGTTCATGTATATTATACTGTATTCAACACCATCAGAGCTAGTCTATGGTTTATACTGTAACTAGATTGAACGGGAATTAGTCATAATTTCTGGAAGAGAGCTCTTCATCTGGCGTTAAAAATAGTTCAACAAGTTCGTTAGGCTCAAATCCTCAGTCATGATGACTTTTGATTTCGTACGAGGAGAACCAATGGTTGTTTATTAATATGTCCGGTTAGCCATTTTAATTCATGAAGCTTGACTGAATTGGTAGAATGATATTCAGGCATTTCTCAATAGTTTCGTCCGATATGATCATCTATCCATTCAGATATTATGAAAAGAGTCAAGTTTTTGAAAAGTTCGCCATGTTGAGATTCGTACATAAGTAGGAACTTTCTAAAGATGCGGTCATTTTGGGAAAATGTGACAAAGCGTAAAGTTGAGAAATTTATTGGGCTATAATAGCTGCCTCAACCTGCTTAGTGTCTAGACCTTGCAGCATCAGATTACCACCTTTTTCTGAAGCATGATACTTCTCCTGTGCGGACGGAGGTTCAATATTATTGAAGGAGTTGAAAAATGTTTTTTTTTTTGTTTGTTTTGCCTATAAACGAAGGAAATAATATATGAGTGTAATTGATCTTCTAGCATAACCATGGCAACAGACAATAAAATATGATATGTATATATATATATATATATATATATATATATATATATTAAAAAGCAAAGAGAAACAGCAAACGTTTTTGGTTGCAATGTGGATTTAAAAAAAATATTATGCTTTATTTTCCATAATTTTGCTACACGCGTTTCCGTTCTCGCAACCGTCATCAGGCAAAGGCTGGAGACTTCCACATATTACTAAAAGTAATTAATTTTTTTCTTATGTTTTCGACGTTAAATATTCTCGATATGAGAGATTCTCTTGTTAGTGTGTTAGTGACCCAAATGTCTTTCTTGAACTGGCAGTGAAAAGTTCTGCGTCAAGGGTTATGAAACAATTAAGTTTTGACCAAGAAATAGTGAAGGATTTATCCGCATTCTTATCTTTTAACGACCCCTGTGGGTTCTTAGATCTATTTCTATTTTATTGTGTGTTTTGTCAGCATGCCTGTATATATGTATATTCCCTTTCCATACGTAGACACTGTCTTATTACGAGGTATTATTAAACGCATTTTATATGTATACACACACATACACACACAAACGCACACCGAGACACATACATACGTACACACATATACCTCCTAAGTTAAAAGGAATCAGTATACACGCACACACACGCATATATATATATATATATATATATATATATCGACCGTTTGTGGGTTATTTAAATATCAATCATTTTGGATTATTTTTATTATAATCCCTTCATACATGCTTACATACATATTCATATATATATATGCTTATTTTTATCATAATCCTTTCAGTCATACACACACAGACACACAAACACAACGCATATATATATATATATATATATATATATATATATATATATATATATATATATATATATATAATTTTTTAATATAAACAAAAACAATTTACTCACTACACGAAGGGCTTTCTTACAAACAGAATTGTTTTAGGCTCACAGCAGCTGAGGTGCAGCGAAATGCACCGAAACAAGTTTGCATCTTTGTAGTGAGTAAATTATTTTTGTCTATATGGAAGAACTGTAATAAATAATTACTGCTCTGCTCTCGGTATCGAGTCATGATATAAATTGATGCTGTGACGTTAGAATTTATATTGACAAATCTCTGTCATACGTCGCTGAATACTGCATGCTTATGGAATGGAATTATTCATCACTGCAGAAAGTTTATTAAGAGTGTTACATCTGACAGCAATAGATTATATGCAATAAAAAGATCTAGGGACAAACTTTAAATTAGAACCAGGCAAAAATAAAATTGTGAAATACTATAGGATCTTTTTTTGTTGGCTTCTCTATTAGAATTTTACTAAAACTATATCATTTGGAAATGAATAGCAAAATGAACACCACTCGGCCAATTAAAATTACTTCTAATTTTAGGTTGTTATGAAAAATATGTATAAATTTTGTTTCATATGTTACATTTTTATTAAAATTTTAAAACGTACATTTTTCTAAACAAAAGTATTACTAAGACTATTTTTTTTATCTAATCCTTCCAAGAAAAATATATTATGAACTTTCCTTTATTATACGTAGTGTTTATGAATTTAATCACAGTATTGGATTGGCGACAAAGCCTGATCATTTTATAATTGAAAGAGCTAGATATAACCGTAGGTTCTATGTTAGTAATTTCTTCTATCGCACTTTTCACTTGGGGTAATCTCTTCTGGTTTAGTACTTCTTAGTCAACTTTTCTTTTCAAGAAATTATGTGCAATGTCAATCGTTATCTTCGATCTTTTAAATTCTTGTTATTTTATCGTTCACTCTCGTTAATAGTAGTTTTTCTTATCTTCTCCAACATTCAGTATCCAATTGATTTTTACTAGTTTTAATGACTTGTGAAATGATTATAAATAACAGTGATGCTTAAATAGAAATGTTCAATTCATCATCTCCGAAATAAATACATGAATAAATATATCGCTTGTAAACTATTTTATTTCTATTCTCGAGAAAAATACTTCCATATATTATGGGTTAATAAAATTCTAAAACATAGTTTGTAAAAAAAGAGACGAGTTTACTGAGTATATATTAATATAATAATATATTCTGTAAGTGGGAAAAACTTCTCTTTCAAGCACCTAAAGCTTGCTGATATATTATTGTCTCTCTTTTTAATATAACTAGCAGCGTGACCCGGCGATGCCCGTGCTTGATTCAAAAATCGTACGAGTCATACAGCAATCGCTATCACTTGACTTAAAATATTTTTGCCCTTTCTTGCCATTAAAGGAATGCCTTTTGCGGTGCTGATGTTGCTACATGCCTTGCTTTTTGCCTAACACTGCGAATTTTTTCGAAGCCCTATACTAAACATTAAATCTGTTACGACAAAAGAACTAAACAAAATGAACACAAAACGAACAGCTTTACCTTTTCACAACCAACCCATTTCTGCGGAATCAGAATAAACGTTGAGTTTAAGCCAATTGGAGTAAAGTGCCAAGCAGATTTAAATTTTTCCCACTTGTGACGAATGCAGCTATCGAATTTTTTTTTTTGCATGCTAGCATGCTAGTTAACATTTGTGTCAATCAACTGTTGGCTCTCACGCTGGCCAATAGAATCCTCCTCTCTATTCGTGGCAGCCAGTTATAGGCTTTCACTCTGGCCAGTAGAAAATGGCCGCAAACTACATGAAAACTGCCGTAGAAACCTGAAAAAATCGATTATTTCCACTATCTATGGGAGTTGGGAAATGCAAAGTCGGTATTTGCAATGTAAATTTTGGTGCAAATCCGTCGAAAATTGTGGCCCTACATTCGTTACACACACACACACACACACACACACACACACACACACACAAACATCCTGCCTTTTATAGATAGAGATATATAATGCACTACCCGAGATCTTGTCTCTCATGAATTACATATACTAGAAAGACCCGTGGAATTTTCTTGATTTTCCTATTCGAATTTTTGATTATTCTTACTTAATTCTTCAGTTAATGATTGAATAAGCTCATTACCTATTCTACGACAACAAATTATCCATAGAAATTTCCCTATTTCATCGTTAATTATTTGAGCTTAACAAGAACAACAAAGTATTGCAATAACAATCATAAATAGGAAAGCAGGTGGTTATTTTAAGAAGTGGATACAAAGGAAATGATTTGAAATTGACAACGTTTTCCATTTCCCTAAGACAGACGTTAAACACTTCTAATTTAACTTCTTTGTTTCAGTTGAATCTTCGAGTTGAATGATACACAAAGAAGAACGTGTGCTTAATATATTTATTTAGCACCAGTGTCCGGTGCTAACTGATACATAACACAGAACAATAAGTTATAAACAATTGACAAGACAACTTACAGGGTATATAGAATGGTCAAATGCTGTATAGCCAAGCGAAATAAGATCAGTCTGAATATTGATAAGCTTAGTATAAACTTATTGATCAGCTGTTAAAATCCTTAAAGGTAGACTATTTAAAGCTATGAACCAGGCCATCTTGTAGAGTGCTGAAGGCGTGCTAGCTACTCTACAACAGTTTCTTTTTTTCATTCATTTTTTCAGTGGGACAAAGTAGCGTAGTTTTTTTTCTGCGCAATCAAAACTCAATTGTCCATTATTTATGAGGTATTAACCTTAATGCCGTCTTACGAATATTTATTTTAATAATAATTTTAAAATAATTCTGTAGACGATGTTATTGTGTATATATATATATATATATATATATATATATATATATATATATATATATATATATATATATGTGTGTGTGTGTGTGTGTGTGTGTGTGTGTGTGTGTGTGTCAGCAGTGAATATAACACATAACACCCTTGGGCACTTCGCCTTGGAGCGGGTAGAATGGAGATCAACGTGTCAATCTGCTTGTCTGAATCATCTTCAAGAAGCGAGAGTAAGATCTAAAAGGTCAGCCAATCTAACAGTGATCTCATCTCACAATTCTCAAACTTGCTCCGTATGTTGGCCTCCTTTGTAAATCAATAGCGGATCTTAAATGCCAGTTAAGATTATCGCACAAACATTCATAACTGAATCAATAAGCTATCAGATACTCTTACGTCGAAACCGACGGGAGAGTCTATCATATATATATATATATATATATATATATATATATATATATATATATATATATATATATATATATATATAATAACTAGATTTTTGAGGATTGCCTTACTAGGTTTTCATCGTCCGTTACTCTGCGTCTGAAAAGTGCCATAGAGTATCGGGACACCAACGCTTCACAGACTATTAGCTTGGGAAGGTTGGAAAAATATTAAGCCCAAGCCCTAGCCTTACTCCCTGACAGTAATTCTCCTTCGGGAAGGGGCTGGATTTATCTGCCGGCCCTTGAGGCGTCCACAAAGGGGAATGTAGCAAGGGGCTCTGTGGAATTTTTCCACGGTACTGCCGTTAAACCCACTGCGTGTTACAGTCGGTTCATTGAAAAATACGCGCTTCTCGGCAGTTTCGTTAAGATCAAAGTGTACGATCTGTTCTTATCAGCTTAATCCGATCCGCTCTTTCCACTTCTATCGCCCCTAATTTCTTTCATTTTCTCACTGAAACCAAGTAGTGTATTCTCTCCCCTTTCTACACGATCAAAACGGAATAGTATATTATTTATAAGGTCGCGCAAAATAACGAAGCACAATTAAATAGGGTTTTACATAACCAGATTTCTTATATAAAGAAAATGGTTTTAAACCCGCTATTTGAATATTAGTCGCCGAAGCAAAAATTTTGACGATGCTACCACGAAATATTCAGCTGAATGCTGATAAAACAACCACTATATCTATTTCATACATCAATTGAAATGTTGGCGAACAAATTGATTTCTTTTTATTGCAATAAGGTTGACCTTGTAAAAGGCCTTAAAGCCACTCGAGATAGTGTTACAGAGGAAGATTTGGTTTAGTTTATTTGGATTAACGGCATATTAACCTCAATGCGTTATTTAATGCCGAGAAAAATTTTATTGCTGGTAATATGTTTTTCTTTAAAAATCTATTTCTGAGAATATTTTTTCTTGAAGAAATCTATAGCTGGTCGTATTTTTTTTTAAATAATGTATAATTGTATTGCTGGTATTTTTAAAAAAAATATTGTTGATAATAATTTTTCCTTCAAAAATTATTGCTGGTAATATTTTTTTCATTAACAGTATTTCTGGTATTAAAACCTACTTTTACACAAGTTTGGGTGTTAACTATTTGCCCAAAGCTTGGACCCTCACAGGTGCTATCACCCCAGATCAGAGTGGACATGGGAACACCAGCAATTAAGAGGTGGTTCCACGCTCCTCAAAACTTCTTGAGCAGAGGTCTTGCTGTTGGACGTAGTTTATCGTCTTACCCAGGACGCGGATCTAGTTTATCGACATACCTAGGACGCGGATGTAGTTTATCGACATACCCAGGACGCGGATGTAGTTTATCGTCTTACCCAGGACGCGGATGTAGTGAATCGTCATACCCTGGACGCGGATGTAGTTTATCGTCATACCCCGGATGCGGATATAGTTTATCGTCTTACCCAGGACGCGGATGTAGTTTATCGTCATATCCTGGACGCGTTACAAACACTCCCTTATGCGGATATGTGTAGAAGATAACAAGTCACCATAGACTTGAACCGGTTAATTTAGTAGTGATCAGGGTAGAACACCTTTGGTTTTCGGTTCCACAAATCAGCGGTTTATTGGAAAAAGCAGGACTTACATCACATCCAAAGGAATATGAAGGGAACTGAGAAAGAAGCAGTATAGTTCATCTGAATTCTTTCAATGGAAATGCCGATAGAATAGCGAGAGACTTGCGACGTCTCGTCTGTAAGAAGGGAGTTGAAGCGTGGAAAATAAATCGTCACCCACAAGGATGCTGAAATGCTTTTGAATTATATCGAGTTTGGGAAGCGAAGAATGGGCACCCCCTGCCAATATCTAGCAGCAGGACTACATATTCATCCTGATCATGCTCTTGTAAAGATAAAGGAGTGATCAGTTAAATCATTGAGCGATAAAGAGAAACGACCATTTTTCTCAGCATCTTTAGTGATGGATATTATATACGAGTTGCACTTGAGGTCAGGTTTGAATTTAAGTCCCAATAAGCGCCCAAGTCATGGGTACTCTCAGAGGGAACATCCGTTCAAGACGGTTGGTGGAAGTTCCCGGTTCGATCGGTAATGCTGGAATGACACTAGTTTGGTTTGGAGGCACTGAATGTTACCGACCAGTTTCTCACCCACTGAGTTGTTACATCTAGGTCAGAAGAAATATCACCTACCAAACACTGGTCAACTAGTGTTTTTGGAGGTGCACTCTTTACCTTTTTATCATCAACTTAACAAAGATTAAAATGATCATCTAATTTATGCATTCAGTATTGACATGGATACATCTCAAAATTTCGTACAGCAACGTTGATATTAGATAATTGAAATATCATTGCCTCAAATCTCTCATCTGGAACATAATACTTTATTTCATAAATTACGATCGGCAAGTGCGCGCAGGAGTCGCGAATAGTTCAGTTGAATGTTATTTCTCCATTCCCATGTCCGATGTCCGATTTTGTTTCTCGGATGGTTGTTTACATATCTTCTTGTCACATGTTTCTGCGTCCATCACGTTTTCACATATCTAAGCAAACCCTGCTATCCAGTGAATGTCAGATATTCCCATCCCTACGCACGGTTTCTCTGAAGGACAACCCGTGCAAAGGTCATTCTGCCATGAACTGAAGTGAGAGCATTAAATGCTGAAAGTCAGTAATCAAAGTAGGGATGAAAATATGCTAGTAAGAATAACTTATTGAATACTACGATAAGAGCCACTTCAAAAACTTGATTTTTCTGTCTTTAATCTCTGAAATATTCTTTCATGTCAGATAAAAATGCTTATAATATAACACGCATGCGCATAAATATTCACATAGACGTATCAAGAATCACTAATTTCATCTTTGCATTTATAAAAATGTGCAGTGTATAACATACGCATATTGAAAATAAGAGATCAGAAAGTCTTTCCCATTAGACATTTATGCAAGTCATAAGCGCGCAGGCGCAAAGAAACAAATGCACAGCATGAACATACAGGCACGAAAAAAAATCTTCTAACGAAGGCTTTATGATTTTTTTAACCCTGGATACCTATCTTGAAGTACAAATCTTCAAAGGTGTTCGGCCATTAAGTAACGTAAGGAAAATAAAAAAGGAAAGCCTGCTGACACGAGAAGAAAGGAAGAGAATGTTATGATATTCTCGTTTCCTGTATCTTTTTATATTTTTGCTAATGCGCATGCCCAGAATTATCTAATTGAATTGCGTAGATAGCAGAGAGGAAGCGAACATTCCCAGCGTCTGAAAACAGCAGCGTAGCAGTTTATTGACTTTAAATGACACAAATATTCTAGGAAGAAAAAAATCGTCTTCATTTCATAGCTACGGAAAGAAGAAAGAAATTGAATTACACTTCCCGAAGAAACAACAGTTAAAACGAATGGACCAAGTTTCTCAATATCTTCTCTATAATGTGTTTGAAAGAAAAATCGTAACTTCGGCATATGACTATGCATTCATTATGAGGAACCGATAAAGAAGACCATGTAAAGAATCTTCATGGATCAAAAAGTAAGAATAATATGAAGAGGGGTTTTATTTAAAGCAGTCATTAGCAAAGTTCTGCCTTGGAGCGAGATAAGATCCGTTCGCTCATTCGCAACGGCATACTTAGTCTCATAAGGAAAATAACGTTTCTTAAAATTTTGTTGGTTTCGTTTTCACTTGTTCACTCACAAACTGTCTCATACATGTAACCACATACATAAACAATGATTAAGTACAATGTTTCTCGAATTTTGTTAAATTGCAGTAACAATATCGGTTTCATCATATTGGCCTATTGGTAATTTTCACTACTGAAGATCATAGGTGTCAACATATTTGTTTATTGAAATAAGAATCTTTAACAATAATTTCTTCTCTGGAAAACAAATATACATTTTTTTTAAATTTTCAAATTAATTAGATATCAGACATATGCAGCAACATGTGTTAATCATACTGTCATCACGAATTATATTATTAGATTGGTGCAAAAATAATGACGTAATAATATCGTTTTTTGACGTTAAAAAATACGTCAAAAAACGACATTATTACATCATTATTTTTGCACCAAACTAATATATTATATCAATGCATGAACTTTTCAATTATAGATAAATACGTAATAGATGTAACTGCAAATTCTATGCTAAGAGTTTCTTCTACCTCATTTCACGCTCATGGAGCTTTCTTCTGGCTTCTTGCTTCCCAGTCATATTTGATCTTCAAATTTTACGCGTAACAATATAATCTAAGTTAGAATTAGTTTTATTAGAAAGGATTTATCCTTATATTGATTATATTACCATCTTTGTATCTCGATACATAGTTTGCCACATGTTCACCCAAATTCTTCTCCTATCGAGTAATATGCTGACGATTTTCATTTATATTCTCCTGGCATCATTTTAAATGCGTAATTTCATATTCCCTATATAAAAAAATGAACTAAAAAGAAGATTAATCAGAGATCAATAGAAATTCTAAGAAAAATAGCGATAAAATATAATGTTTATTTTATCCGAGCGCTTTCGGCTATACATTTAACCATTTTCAAGGGTTGAGTATTTTAAATAGTTTGTTGCATGAGTGTATTTATATAATAATATCATTTTTCATAACACGGTCAAGATATTTTGTCCTTTTTCAAAGTTAATATTATTAAGTGTTGTTTTTTTAAAAAATTTTATAAATAAAAAAATAATCAATAATAAAACTAAAATAATCGGATAAAAAAAACTTTCAGACAGTTTTTATTTAATTTATCATTCGAAAAGAAAAAAAAAAGATCGCGTGAAAAAAATTATAAAAAACTAAATAAAAGCATCTTGTCTGTCGTATTCAATGAAATGTGCATGAAAGAAGGATTGCTGCCTAAATACATGCACACGCACACACACACTTATATATATATATATATATATATATATATATATATATATATATATATATATATGCACTTCTGTGCTGATCTAAGTGTATAGATACATGCAAGTTTATAGATACACATATATGAAGATAGCGAGTCTTATATTATCTTGACAAGATATTTCAAAAATATATCCTTAAGGCACGTTTTTAAAAGAGATTACATTGGTGTTCCATATGGCTTCTGTTTATACATTCGTTTGTGATTTTTAAATGAAAATACTAAAGGCATGCAAGGAAATGAGAAACTTTTAATATTCTCGATTTATCTGAAATTCAAAACACATCCCGAAGCAGTTCCATTTTTCTTGATGTAAAAAACAAATAAAAAAAACCCCAAAAAACGTTCTCTTTACTGGGCAGAAAGAAACGGTGTACATTGTGTTGATGGTATAATAAATTATTGAAATTTCTTGCATAGATTACATAAGGTTATGGCTAACAATCATGGATTCCCTCACTGTTTATGCAACAAATGATGTTGACTCTAGAGTAAAAAGATGATAAAAATCGAAATTAGTCGATTGAGTAATTGGAAGTTAGACCAGAACAATACAGGACGTTTTCTAATTCACGGCACAGACAGGCTACTTCAGAGAACGTTTTATTGATTAAATGAGAAAAATTTGGCCTCGTAGTTAACTGGAATAAATTATGAAATTTATCTCCGTAAGTTTTGATCATGAACATTATTTTTTGAAGAAAAAAAACGAATTTGTTTTTAAGTATTAGACATAATTCATTTAAAATAAAACTTTCATATATATATATATATATATATATATATATATATATAGAATGCAAGGCAGCACCAAACATTGTCAAGCTTGATCAAAATAGGGAAAGGAATAAAGTATCTACTGCTGTTCCAGCCATATACATCAAGAATCAAGATTCTTGTACAATATGTGGACTTCTTTGCAAATCACTAGCAGGACGAAAATGTCACTTGTGTCTCACACACAAGGTTAAATAAACAAAGTTGTCGGAACCTCATACGTCGAAACCGACGGGAGAGTCCATCATATACACAGACATACACACACACACACACACATATATATATATAGTGTACTTTCCCGTCGGATTCGACGTATCAGGATATTGCATCTTAATTGTTTCAGTTATGAAATATTATGCGACAGACTTAAGTGACACTTAGAATTCGCTAGTGATTTACAAAGGAGGTCACATATGGAGCAAGTGTGAGGATTGTGACATGAAATCACTGTTAGATTGGGTGACATTTTAACCCTATTTCCCGCTTGCTGAAGATGCTTTTTGACATGCAGGGGGAAAACTGCTGTGTCCACTACCCTCTCTAAGGCTACGCATATATATATATATATATATATATATATATATATATATATATATATATATATATATATATATTTATATATATACATATTGAACAATAAAAAATATCAAAAAAAAATATCTTCAGACACACTGGGTTGTAGATTAATATTATTTTGTTTTATTATTATTATCATTATATATATATATATATATATATATATATATATATATATATATATATATATATATATATATATAATCTGTATTTAGGCAGCAATGTCTCTTTCGTGGAAGTTTTATTAAAAAAGAATGAGAAAGGTACAACGTTTACGTTTTTTTTTAAAGAGTTCTTATAATTTTCTACTTATCCGGACGTAAATAATAAAATCCATCCTTGCTAATGTCTAAACGTATAGCAGGAAGCGCTCGGATATACTAAACATTTGACCAATTTCTTTATAAATTACGATTAAATAAGAATCAAATTCCAAGAATATATGACAAAATTAAATAAAAAAGCAACAATAATAACTTTTACACGTATTTAATGAATAGTCGAATCGATTACATTTTCTTACGTGCTAATACTCTTGGGAGAGGAAATAATCCAATTCTTTGACCTCCAGCTATTGGTAAATAGCAGAAGTGACTGTGTTCTCTAGCCTTGGATGGTAAGTAGACTAGGAGAAGGACAACTCTGAATGGAAAACATGAGGAGGGCCGTTGGGGACTTTGTGGTACGTTGTGCACCATGTCTCTGTAATCGGTCCTTCAAAAAGTGTGGTTGGTTCTGCTGTCGGGTCCTAGGAACGGAGCTGCTAGTCCCTTTCTACGTCGAATACAACGGGAGAGTCCACTACTATATATATATATATATATATATATATATATATATACACACACAGACACATATATATATATACACACACACACATATATATATATATATATATATATATATATATATGACAAATGTATAATGTGTATTTGTGTGTATGTTTAAATAATGATTCTATGCACATACACGCATTTCATCCTTTCATTTTTGGTGTGTTGAAGTCTTGAGTGGCGAGATGCAGAATCAAATCTATTTTCCTGTCATGTTTCCATTTGTAAAATTTACAAATTTTGTCTGTATTTTTATATCCTCATTTATATATATATATAAGTGTGTGTGTATGTATATATATATATGTGTGTATGTATATATATATATATATATATATATATATATATATATATATATATATATATATTAACTGATTTAAAAATATGGTTCCAACGCTACACAGGAATTATCATGTTTCAAAAACAGAAACTGAGAACTTCAAATTCAGTTATCGAATTAAGTTAAATTCCCTGTTTCATTTTCAATTTAATTTGAAGTATTTTGTTTCTGTTTTTGAAACATGGTAATTTCTGTGTAGAGATGAAACCATATTTTTTAATTATATAATTTATAATATTTATATTCTGCAAATTTACATTGAGCACTGTTTTGTAAAAATAAAAATATCATTAAAAACACCGGATTTAATATCTTCCTGAGCTTTCATTTTTCAATATATATATATATATATATATATATATATATATATATATATATATATATATATAGTGATGTAGAGGTGTGTATTGAATAAATGAAACATTGGCGATCCTAAGCCATATTCCTTCAATGGTTGAGAAGAAAAACTCAAGGCATCAGTATATTGCTCCCTGCAAGGTGGTCGGTCGTACTTTGTACTTTGTTGATGATCGTTGTTCCGGATAGGTCGAACCCCGTTGTCTCCTGTTAACCCTGACTTTGGCAAACTTTTGCACTGTTTCCGTGTTATCAGCACTTCTAAATATATGGGTATTTTTTCACGAACCTGGACCATTAGATTCAAATCCTCTATGTGCGTTTACTGTTAGCTTTTTTAAACCAGTCTTATTGACAAGCTAAGAGACGAAAGACAACAGCGAAAAGCGTCAAATATTCCTGTTACTATGTCCCTAGATCCTGGCTCTTGCATAGTATGGGGACTTTTATGCAGATTATTAGTGCGACGAAAGTGGGACATCCGACACCAACATAGAAAATGGATGAGGTTTTCGGATTCTCATATATCGAAATCGATAGATAGATATATATATATATACATATGGTAGCGAGCTTAATGTTCAGAACGATGTCAAGAAAATGTCTAAATATGAAATAATTTTACCCTTATTTTCCCTTGCTATAATATTCTTTGAAGCTTCAAAATAAAAATTTATTTCACATTTAAAATTTTCTTAACATAATTCTGATCTTTATGCTCGCTACTATATATATATATATATATATATATACATACATATATATATATATATATATATATATATATATATATATATATATATATATATATAGATAGATAAAAGAAAGAGGTTGTAGTGGTTCCAACGAGAGAAAAGTATATATATTAAAGAGAAGAGAGGTGCCGTAAACGTTTTTGGTTGGAATGTGAATTTATTTTGAAAAAATATTATGCTTTGTTTTACATAATTTTACTACACGTGTTTCTGGTCTCGTGACCGTCTTCAGGTAAAAGCGGAGATTTCCACATATTATATGTGTGGGGTTTGGATGCGTACTCGTGAGTAGTTCCCCTGTTTTGTCAACATGCGCATATATATATATATATATATATATATATATATATATATATATATATGTAGGTGCGTGCATACATATATACACCCTCGTGTCTCCCGTAATGTCTCATATCGAGAATATTTAACATTGAAAAACAAAAGAAAAATTAATTATTTTTAATAATATGTGGAAATCTCCGCTTTTACCTGAAGACGGTCACGAGACCAGAAACACGTGTAGTAAAATTATGTAAAAAAAAGCATAATATTTTCTCTAAATAAATTCACATTGCAACCAAAAACGTTTACGGCACCTCTCTTCTCTTCTTTTTAATATATATATATATATATATATATATATATATATATATATATATATATATATATATATATATTGGTGCATTCTCGTTCAGTGGCTGCTCACAATTAAGCGATTGATGCAAGGTTTCATAGTGTAGACTTTGTATATTTTAAGTATACCCATAACATGTCTAGTGATATCAGATCTAGTGAAAGCGTAGAGCATTATACGAAAAGCCTTTTTCCAATCCACCGTTTTGACAAATTATTATCATGGCAGAATCTAACTCCATTCTTTGGTTGAATCATTAAGAGTATGTACTCAAATCTTGGAAAATGACTTTCTTTTGACAGCTTTTCAAAATGCGATGGTCAGATGATTTTAAAATAACTACCTAACGACTCGCTTGCCGCACAGATTCTCTTGGACTATTGTGATACGATTCAAGTACTTTTTCTTGCTTTTAAAAGCTTGTCGATGAACGTAGTCTTCCGTAAGGCT
>OZ010579.1:83078412-83115912 GCA_963932145.1 Acanthosepion lycidas
ATATATATATATATATATATATATATATATATATATATATATATATATATATATATATATATATATATATATGAAATGTAAATCAGCTGAGATCGAGGAGGTATTCGCGAGAGATTACCAGAATAACATAGATAGAAAGAAAGAAAGAAAAAAAAGTAGACAGATAGACAGATAGGTGGGTAGATGTAGAATATGTTACATGAATACCTACTTCAAGTTTTCGAAAATATCTGATTCCGTTAAATAGTCACATTAAATATTTCCAGTGATACCCCAATCGACTGTTGGTTTTCATCTGGTTCAGTTTTTAATCAAATTTCTACGCCAAAACAAAACGATACTGAAGAATCAGTTACATCACCGATTCAAAACGAGCATTTTTTTTTTATCCCTGATAACCCCGAATGTCGAACAGGGATAACGGATGTTGTAAGAATTGGCATTTAGATTTCTTAGGGAGCAGAGCGAACGAGCGAAAAAGATAATCAGATGTTCAATTATTTCGCCTTTTGACACCATCCTGAAATCCATTCAATACGTTTCACAGAGGCAGTTTTGGCACAAGCGGATCAATTCAGAAAAAACCAATTCGTGAACTGTGACCCCCACACTGCACGTTCTGTGAACAATTCTTTGTTTGCTTGGGTAATGGCAGCAAATCGTGACATTGGTTTTCATTCTCTCTTTCCAAGAAGCTGCCTGACGTAAAAGAGTGGATTACAGACACATTTCTCCAGCAGAATAGACTGAGAAATTCATGTGGCTTCTCGACAAATCGCAAAATTTGCAGAAATTTCCAAGTGCTGCACAATGACTTGTGCAGCAATGTATTACTGAAAATTTATTGTGTCTATTTTGTAGTGTCTCTGAACCTGTAATGCTGGAATATTTTATCAAATTTAACTTGAGTTAATTTAAACTGTGGATTAACCCATTTCGAATCCGTCGCTAGGGGGCGCTCATAAGCTTATAAAAAGGTGTGTATTTCTATCCCTAGCATATTTTCAATTTTTTTTTCACAGAGATTCAGGTGTACTGGTACGTATAGTTGGAACGCGGCCATTATGCTCGGGTCAGTTTTGGTTTTTTATTTGTATTAAATGTTATGATTTCTCTCAAACACGCATTTATATATCGCACACTTTTATTTACACACGTGTCTTTCTCGTACAGAAATTTCATACATACACAAACGCACATTCTTTTACAGCTAGCTTAAATGTTTTTTTCATTTTGACTAGTTTAATATTTTCTTTATTTATCGTAATTTTATATTCATTCAAATCATTTTTGATGCTGATAAAATGGAATATCCATGCACATGAGTTCCCCCTCACTAGAATATGATTGGCTGGTGTCCGTCATATATATAGATGGACGTGTAGGTACGACAGAGCTTAAGACTATGACGACGCCCATTGGACGAGGCTATTGGCTATCCTATTGATCTACACCTATTGCCTGCTACTACGACGAGTACCAGTCAATTATTGCTACCGTGTACTACTCGGTTACAGCCGCCTAAACCGCTTAGCTACTTCGATCAAATATATTCCTTTCCAGGACATATCACATGCAATTAGTTACTTGTTTGATATTGCTTTGTGTTAGACTTTCTTTTTTTTTTTTTACTTGAACACATCCAGAGTCCGCAATAATTGTTGCTGTATAAATATTCCAGCAGACATGTTTCCACTTAAACCGGCTAACATCGCATAACAAAATATCTTCAATTTTATATATTACTAATTAAAGAAATAACCAATAAATTCAAAAAGAACAATGCACAAAGAAGATGATGAAGATGAAGATGATGATGATGATGATGAAGATGTGGATGTAGGTGTAGGAGAAGTAGATGCAGAAGAAGATGTAGAGGAAAAAGGAGATATAGACGAAGATGTAGATGTATTTGTACAAGAAGAAAAAGATGAAGACGCCATAAAGATCCCTGAACATAGTTTGCTTACACGCGATGTGTAACTTTATATTCATCAACTTAAAAATAATAATAAAAAAAGAACCCATTTACTTATTACTGTAATAATAAATTTCTTATATTCTCTTCCAGATGTGTCTTTTGTCTGTTAAAAATAAATTTTCGTAATCACTATTTGGAGTGTAAGTACAGATAATAATTTCTCTCTGATGAGATAACCCGTTTTAATGGCGATGCTTACTAAATTGGCGTTTCTTTCTTAAGTATAGAGTGGAGAAAATCGACATCAAATTACAACCTTTCAACTCTCTGTTCAAATCGAAATAAGCTGTACCTGCATCTGTTGGAACATTCTCAACATCGTAATGAGTTGACAATGCCAATTGCCTCTTAGCAGACGTATCCACAATTGTTAGAGATCAACTATTCGATGCCAGTCGAAAAGAAATTTTCAGAGACTCGTGTCCTCCCTGCAAGGTACTGAATTGCAATTCGAAGAAAACATGTAATTAAGTTTTCCAAGTGATTTTGTTTTTATTCACAATGTCTCGATGCTGAGTGAAAAGTGAACTTTGTCGATTTTGTCCCGTGGTGTCAACTCAATTACGAAGAATGAAATTAGGCTTAGCAAGGATTCGAATATCCGAAGTCTTAAAGAGGTACGACAGTGGTTTCTATACAAAACACTGATTTCACTCAGCCTGTTTCTTGATTTTATTAAGCGGCAAAAGGAATTCTATCTCCACCTGATTGTCCGACAAAGGTTGGTGCAATATGGTATAAACTTAGTGTTTTTTTTTCTGTAGTTTACGAAAAAATTTGTACGCCAAGTATGCAACAAGGTCATATGTAATGCAAGTGTAGCGTACCATAGATGCTCTCTGCGAAACCCTGAAATCGAATTTGTGTTCCTGATTCAGGAGAGCAATTAGTTTTCCACCGGTGAATCAATAGAAAATACCAAATGCACTATAAACAAAGGTAATATCTGTCAGACGACATAGCATAGTAACTGCAGGGAAATAAATTAAAATCCTAATGTAACGTTAGCTATTTCTTCCCAATATATATATATATATATATATATATATATATATATATATATATATATATATGCCGATGAATAGATATCTTTTATCGGACCTCCCACATTATCTTATCCAAAGTTACAAAAATTTATATATTTTTTTTTATAAATAAAGATTCAATGGAACAAAGGAAATAAGCTACTGGACAAAAGTTAAGGAACGATGTTAATAATTCGCATAAAATTTTAATTTACATTGTTAAAAAAAACTCGATGGAGCTTTTCAACAATAAGTAAAAGTCCATTTATCATTAGGACTTTATTTTTAAGCAACATGGCAAATTCTACAGGCAAGACACTCTCTTTTGAAGAAAAATAAATCATTATCGCAAACTATCAAGAAGAAAAGTCAATTTCAGAAATTTCTGATAATTTTCATAGGTCTAAGTGTCGTTCATCGTGTAATTAGCAGGTATAAAACCGATAAAATGTTAGATGCAACCCCCCCCCAAGAAAAAAAAACAGCAGACCTCCAAAAACATCGCAAAGAGAAGATCGAAGAATTGTTAGAATATCTACAAAAAACCGTTTTGAAACTGCTACATCAATTGCCCGTAAATTTAATGAAGAGACAGATAAGATCTCAAGGAAAACGGTTGCTCGCAGGTTAAAAAATGCAGGACTGCATGCCCGTATTCCAGCTTCGAAGTCTCTCATTTCAAAGCGAAACCAAAGGGCACGCCTGGAGTTTGCGAGCGAACATGTTGCTTGAACTGACGCACAATGGGATACAGTTCATTTCAGTGACGAGTCCAAGTTTACTATATTTGGTTCTGAGGGCATTACTGCTGATTTTTGCAAGAAATTAGTTAGATCATGTGGTCAACGATGCAGAGAAGTCATTGAAAATTATGGGATTTTTACCAAATATTAAATTTTGTTGATATTTTGTTCACAATCAAGTATTAACAAGATTGTTCCTTAACTTTTGTCCAGCAGCTTATTTCCTTTGTTCCATTTAATCTTTATTTAAAAAAAAAAACAAACAAAATATTATATAAATTTTTGTAACTTTGTATAATATTTATGCATTACACCCTAATCTTTATTCGGTAAAAATTTCATTGTTAATCATGCATTACTTTTTAAGTAATACACATATTTATGTATTTGTTGTTTCTGTTCCTTATATTATGGCCGCTACTGTATACTGTTATATAAATAAAAGGAGCGTATATCCATATATATATATATATATATATATATATATATATATATATATATATATATATATATATATGTATATATATAAAGAAATATAGTCTTAAGGTGTGCTCTATTTATGGAATAAAGTGCTCAATATCAGAGATAGAGCGTGTGTAAATATAAAAGTGAACATAGAAGTCAACACTTAGAGGCGACAGTGTGTTTCATGACGATTGCTTATAGCCTGAAACAGACTGTCGCCTCTAAGTGTTGACTTCTATGTTCACTTTTATATATATATATGTGTGTGTGTGTGTGTATGTCTCTCTGTGTGCATGTATGTGTGTGTGCATGTATGTTTGTGTGTGTGTGTGTAATATTTAATAAATACTTTTATCGACAAAATTTTTATGTTCATTATTAATAGGAAAGACGAAATAATCTTTTTTTTTTTTTTAAACCTTCGAAACCTTTGTTAAATAACTGGTTTTAATCGTAAAATAATGCAAAAAAGATATTATCCGAATAAAAAATATTTTAATTGATTTCATGGATATCATGACTTGAGGGAATGAAAATCGATGAATAATGTTTTTTTTACAATAATATTTACGAAAGAGACATCTTGTCTATGGGTCTTGGGAAGGCGACCCCAGTGTGCGACAATTTTGGAAAGTCCCTGAAAAACATACAACGGGTTGACCCAAGCCTTGTGAATGAATTTGGGTAGACGAAAACATTGTGGATCGTCGATGGCTGTGCGAGCAAGAAGTCACAGTTCATCATGACCGAGGCTTTGAGCGTTCTCTCATTGTTCAGATAGTTGATCACGCTAGATAACATGCTACTCTCTCAGAAACAGTATAGTTGCTGTATAAACCACAAGTTGGTTCTGTGGTTGTTGAACAAACACAAAATGCGCCTGAGTAAGCGTCTGCATAACGGATTAGCAAGCAGCCCTAGTAGACGGGTATACTCGATGACGAGTGTCCAGCCATTAACACTGAGTTATCTGTAACCTGATACTTGGGCACTGAGATATGGTTGGCTGTACACTCACTGGTGTCCATCAGAATGCAAGCGGACATTAACACATTAACATTCTGCCATGTGTGAGTATAAATTCATTCTACCAGAGACGCATCCAAAAGCATTTCTCTCTCTCTCTCTCTCTCTCTCTCTCTATATATATATATATATATATATATATATATACATATTCCAACGTTTATGTATTTATTTTATTTATTTATCTATTTTTCTTTGTTCTATCTACCCCCACTCTGTGCGACTAATTTAATGTTTGTGTAGTTGAAAATCCCCCCACCTCGAAAGAAGGGACAAAATGTCTCTTCATGAGGCGTTAGTATGACTTCAGTATTCTTATGGTCCAGTGGCCTTATCTTTTGCTGGATAAAATTTTATCTAACACTCTCTGGTGACCATCAGAATGCATACGGTCTACCAATATCACACACTGCCACAAGTGAGCAAGCATTTATGCCATATCGTCATAAAGGTGGATAATCATATTTTTTCATTGTTCTCTTTAGAATAGAACAATGGGACTTATACAAAACTTAGTGTTGTGTAAGGATAAAATAATAATAAACTCCATCCTATCCCCCTGAACATACAACTAGTGTCACCTATTTCTCTCCCCTTATTCCTGTTTGTCTTTTTGTCGTTGTTGTATGTGTTATATGTAATAGGAGTAGATAGACCCTCCTACCGCCCGGTCAGCACTCCCCCACTTCTCCTGGGCATGAGCAGAGACTCACACCTTGTTTCTTGGATACTCTCTCTCTCTCTATCTGGCCTCTGTACTAGTGCTGATGTGTTTCTCCAGTGACGTGTGCAGTCTGTAGCATTGCCTCTTCATTTTGAGGGTACACGGTTGACGGTTCACTGGTTGCTGTTTCCGACTGGTAGTGAGGGAGCCCTAACTCTTGCGTAGCGTCTTGAGCGGCCGCTCTGATCAACAGTTGTACAATACCGGGGTGTTTGTAGTGCCATGACGCGCATGGAAAGGTGTCCCTGCTGTCACCTCCGGTAGTCAACCCTGAGGCCACATTATGATGCAGGCTGAGCCAACTCCTCTCTCCTTATGTTGCGGTCGAAAATCATCTGCTTCTCTTATTTCAGGCCTTCTCATATTCCAACAATTACTCCACATGAAGACTCAAAAGAACTAAAATAAACCTAAACCATCCCCTCAAAAATCACCTAAACCCCTCAACATTTCGTTCTACAACATCCGTGGCATTAGAACACAGTATGCAGTATGGTATCTTCCCTCACTGTAAACTGCCTGGATATACTGGCTCTGTGTGAGACAAACCTTGTCTCGTCTATTCCCTCCTCTGATCTCTCCATCCCCGGCTACCTTCATCTCCTCAGGAAAGACTCTCTAACCCACATGCACGCTCTTGGTGTCTATGTCAAGGACCCTCTCCCTCTGGCCAGAGAGTTCTCTCGAATCGCCAGACAATTCGTACATGTCTCCCCGATTATCTCTCCTCAATGCCGTATCTCTTCTTCCTCCTCGCTCTCCATCCTCTCAAGACTGTGGGATATTCGATAGCATATCTGACAGCATAGACAAGGCGCTCTCTCTCCACCCGTTTGCTCACATATTCGCTGTTTGGTGACTTTAACGCTCATCCTTCCAAGTGCCTCGAGAATGCTACTACTAACCGGGCTGGTATTCAAACACTTAATTTCTCAATTTCTCAATCCCTCGCGCAGATAGTTAACTTCCCCACGCGTTTTGCACTCAACCTGGTAGGTAAGGCCTCCCTTCTCGATCTGTGTTTTACCTCCATCCATACTCCGATCATGCCGTAGTATCTGTTAACATTTCCTTCAACTCCAAACCCCGCAAAGAACCTCCCGTCACTAGAACCTCATTCTACTATCAACGAGCGGATTGAGACTCGTTCCGTGACTTCCTCCGCGATGTCTTCTGGGATGTTGTCTTTACACTCCCTGTTGAAGAATGTGCTTCTGAGGTCTCATCCTATGTTAAAGATGGAATCGACGCTTTCATCCTCTCAAGGAAATTTAAGGTCAAGTCGCACTCCTCTCCTTGATTCTCCGCTGCTTGCTCAGCCGCCATTGCCCATAGGAACCACTTCTTTCACCTATTTCGTAGCGACATGTCGGACTGCAATAGACGTCTCTTTGCCTCCGCCCGTAACGAGTGTTAGCGTGTCCTCAACGAAGCTAAGTCAATATTTGCTGCTCGGATGAAGGAGCGTATTGCATCTCGCAAATTTGGCTCCAAAGATTATTGGCAGCTCTGCAAGAGTGTCCTGAAGAATAGAAAAGCCTCCATACCTCCTTTATTCAACCAGTTCGAGGTCTTGACTTCCTCTACCGACAACTCCTCCGGTGTACCCATACCAGACTTCCCACTTAGAACTGAGGCCCTATTGAACGGCTTACACATAACCCCGTCATTGGTATTGGGCATTATCTCCAATTTAGACCCCCACAAGGCTAGTGGTAGAGATGGCATACCAGCCATTGTCTTGAAGAAATGCACGCCTGAGATAGCGCCCGCCATCTCTAAACTATATAATTATTGCTTCAAGGAATCCTGTTTTCCTGACTGCTGGAGGTCCTCATTCATTGTTCCTGTCTTTAAGAACGTTGAAGCCGCCTCTGACCCCTCTAATTACCGTCATATCAGTCTCCTAACCCTCTTCGGCAAAGTCTTCGAAGCCCTAATCAATGCCGAAGTGGTTAACCACCTTACATCCTATGATTTGCTCTCAGACAAGCAATATGGTTTCCGCTACGCCCGATCTACAGCTGCTGTGTTTACGGCCATCACTGAAACCGTCTACCAAGCCCTTCAAAATAATGGTGAGGCCGGTGCCGTGGGCCTAGACATCTCCAAAGCGTTTGATAGGGTTTGGCATGCCGGCCTTCTTCGTAAGCTCCAGGGTTATGTTATTACAGTTCGATTGTTTGATCTAATACAATAATTCTTGTCAAACCGTGAATTGAAGGTCGTTCTTAACGGATTCTCCTCCAGTTCCTATCCCACGAACGCAGGTGTTCCCCAAGGCTCCATCCTTGGCCCCACTCTATTCCTTATTTTCATCAACGACCTTCCTGACGCCATAGATTCCAAAGTTGGCATCTACGCGGAAGACACTACAATTTACTCATGCGTCAAAAACAAATCTAGTGTCGGTGACAAAACTAACCTGGCCGTGCGTCTTGAAATGGACCTCCAATCGGTTGTTAATTGGGGCAAGAATTGGCTGGTCAACTTTAACGCTTCAAAAACTAAACTACTCTCTATTAATCACCATAAAGATCCTTCCCTGCCCCCGCCCCCAATTAGAATGTCTGATAGTCAACTTCGTGAGAGCAACTCCCTGCGTCTACTCGGTCTCACGTTGACTGCTGACCTGAGATGGAACAAATACATTGAGTCAATTGCTTCGTCCACCGCGAGGAAAGTCAACTCTCTGTGCCGCGCCAGGAAATCTTTCTCCCCGGAATCGATACTTCAAATATACAAATCAACCATTCGACCTTGCATGGAGTATTGCTGCTATATATGGTCTGGGTCACCTTCTGTTTACCTCGGAGGTCTTGACAAGATCCAGAGACGGATATGTAATATAATTGGCCCTGATCTGGCGTCTCGTCTACAGTCACTCTCTCACAGACGCGCTGTCGCCTCGCTCTGTCTTTTCTACAAATACTTTCATTGTAATTGCTCCGATGAGCTGCTTTCACTGGTTCCCAAACTCCATGAATTCAAGCGCTCTACGAGACTGGCATTCCGCTCCCACCCTTACACTGTAGAAACTTTTAAATGTAGCCGTCTTTTCTACTCCAATAGCTTCATGCCTCACACCTCTCACCTGTGGAACTCCCTTCCCTATTACTGTTTCCCTGAGAGCTATAATCTCTAGATATTCAAATGTAATGTCAATCGACATCTCCAGTTACCTTGATCTATCCACTATCCCTCACCTCATCCTTTCTTCTATCACTCCTATCTACTCTCGCTCCAAATCTTCTGCAACGCCCTGCATCCTAGTAGCTTTACGCCTTGCTTGGGGCCTAATGCTTAAAAAAATAAATAAAGTTAATAAAGTATTGTAAGCTCTTACGACAAAAAAAATGAATACATCGCTTAATAATAGCAATTATGGATATGGCCAAAATAAACTTGCCACATTCAGAAATTAACAAGATTTTTGTCGTTAGCAAATTTTTTGCCGACTATAACAGCACTTAAAGAGGATTTATTGTAGTAGAATAATAGAAATCATTGAAATGCTGAATAGCGCTTGCAATCATCAGAACGATGAACAATTCTAGCACAGATTAAGTCCAGCAAAGAAAAAAAAAATACACTTAAATCCTGTCTGACGGAAAAATAAACACACTCAATAGTAAGATTTATAATCCAATGTTCTTTTTATTTTTATAAAAACAAGTTCTCAGTATAAATCCTGTGTAGCGAAGAAACCATATTTTTAAATTAGTTAATTTATTATATATATATATATATATATATATATATATATATATATATATATATCGAAACGTTAAAAACGAAATATTAGGTTTGTGCAAAAATAATGACGTAATAATGTCGTTTTTTGAAGTATTTTTAACGTCAAAAAATGACATTATTACGTCATTATTTTTGCACCAACCTAATAATACAAAAGATTCGACTATATTTCGGGTGTTCAGTTTTATATCAGATTTTTGTTCTAAAATGTTCTGTGTGCACATATCATACATACATATATATATATATATATATATATATATATATATATATATATATATATATATATATATATATATACAGTCAGAATTAATTGTTTGCATCTTAATCCTATTAACTTATGCTAAAAAATAATAAAGAAGTGTTTTATTTCAGTTTGTTCTTTTTAAATGGCACCAACAAGAAATATTTAAAATCATATATAAGTATAGTAGTAGTATACCATTCTGTAACTTTCTAGGCCCTCCTGGAGCATCTAAAATTTATGGAATGTTGTAGATCTTGTTTATGACATTTGTACGTTTGTATGTTATACTATATTTATAAATTGTTAAATGTGTTGAAATACACAAGTACTATTAAATTATATCATTAGCAATTTGAAAAGTAAAGCTTCTGCATGTTTCCAATTTTTGTTATTGATAAAATTATATGTTATGACATAACTATAAACTGTTAAATGCTTTAAAAAGTATAGACATTATCCAATTACATTATTCGGAAATCTGAAATACTTACATTTTTACCCTAATTTCATATATTTTTGCAGTTAATCTTTTTGAAGAAATAAAACAAATCTATGCCTTTTCTTTATATTTGAAGAAACGCACATCGACTTATGACACCGGAATATACACACATATCCCTATATATACGTATATTCAATTCAAGAAAGAAATTCGGATTACTAACACAGAAATGTCTCATATCGAGAATATTTAACATTGAAAAACAAAAGAAAAAATTAATTATTTTTAATAATATGTGGAAATCTCCGCTTTTACATGAAGACGGTCACAAGACCAGAAACACGTGTAGTAAAATTATTTAAAACAAAGCATAATATTTTTTCTAAATAAATTCACATTACAACCAAAAATGTTTACGACACCTCTCTTCTCTTCTTTTTAATATACATACATTTCTCTCGTTGGAACAACTACAACCTCTTTCTTTTATATATATATATATATATATATATATATATATATATATATATATATATATATATATATATATTGACGGTCCCAATTGTTCTGTCTATCCAATTTTACTCAAAAGACTTGGGTCAACCCGATGTATGGTTTTCAGTCACTTTCCAAAGGTGCCGCCACGCTGGGATCGTCCTCACGCCAGAACGATAACATCCCGAAGTCACTAGTCATTGTGATCGAGGGTTTGAGTGTGCTAGTGTTGTTCATATTGTTGAACATTCTAGATAACACACTCTCTCCCAGAACCTGTAACTTCTGCTCAGCATATTTGCACAAACCAAATGAGCCTGAGCGAGAGTCTTCAATAGGGATTGGGTAGCCACCCTAACAGAGAGGTATCCTCAAATACGAGTGTCCAGCCACTATTATATATATATATATATATATATATATATGTGTGTGTGTGTGTGTGTGTGTGTGTGTGTGTGTATATATATATATATATATATATATATATATATATATATAACATCAAACTCTGTGGGCGAATATATAACGTAAACCTATTGTTTACAACAGAGACATTTTCCTTTTTCAATTAAAGATTCGTTAAGTTACTTGCAAAATCCCAGAAAAGCAGATAATGTCTTCATTCTTTATCGCCTTACACTTGATTGAAGGTTTTAATTTCGGCTTTTAATTAGTTCTCCTCCTTTTTACTGTCTTTCTTCCGAACAGAAGCCATCGATAAGCCAAATATACGAAACTAATTTGACATGAACAGTACAAAGAGAAAACTGTTGAAGTAGAGTTTGTCAAGGTAAACTTCAATGAAAGACGCACTCGGTCAACTCCCTGATTAAATTTTCCTTAATTACGAATTTATTCCATGATCATGTGTAACAATCAAAACATGTATGTGTGTTGATGGTGGTTCGTTTTTGAATGTTGATGGTGGTTCGTTTCAGAATGTTTTTACTTTTTTTTATATCTGAGGGTAGGTATTTTTCATATATCTATCCTTGACATTATTGAACGCAGTGTGTTGCTTTCGGAATATTTAATGAGATAATTCTAAGCAATTACTTCAAACTTTATTATAATTCCATTAATAAAAGTTTGGTTAGGAACGAGGAATGAATTCAGGTCTTGGATTTAAGCCAATATATGATTCTTTTTCAATGATGAAATACTTTCAGTCGACTAATCTATGGAGATTCAACTGAATTTAAATTAAAAAAATATTAACATAGAGTAAATAATATTTGTGAAAATAATGTGTGCATAACATATGCTTTGTTTTAATATAAATTTCTATAAATATTCTTTATTTGTCATAATATATATAAAGTATATATATATATATATATATATATATATATATATATATATATATATATATATATATATATATATATATATATTGTTGTAGCATACCTACGGACGATAATGAGTATGTCACCATTCACATAAATGCAGTATTAAGTTGTATGATGGTCTGCAGTCAGAGATTCGTCTCCGGGCAGAGAGAATCCTCAGCGGAGGCTATGTCGAAGCGCAGAGTCTCGTCTCGGGATTCAGCTTCCTGACTGCGTTTTATACTGGATCTACGGGGAATGTTGACCTGACTTAAAGGGTCGGATGTCCCATATTAAATTCGGCCCTGTTCCATATGTGACAACGTGTGGCGCTTGGTAGATATCGTGCAGTTGGAGATTCGTCTCCAGCTGTACTGGTCAAACTCTCCGGGCAGAGAGGATCCTCAGACGAGGCTATGTCGTAGGGCAGAGTCTCGTTTCGGGAAACAGCCACCTGACTCCGCTTTATATGGGGTCAACTGGGAACTTTTGACCGAGCCTACCGGCTCGGATACTCCACATTAAATTCGGGCTTGTATCACATCTGACCGCGTGGGGCGTTTGGAAGATATCATGCAGTTGGAGATTCATTGTGGAATTCACTTGACTTCACTTCTAGCAGTTGACTACATATTCTACTCGTCGCTAGCGAATCATATAATTGTTGTCCGTGTCCTAAGTATTATCTTTCATTACCAACCTTCGTGAAATTATTACTTTCAGTAACATTCCCTAGGTTACAACACACACACACACACACACATATATATATATATATATATATATATATATATATATATATATATATATATATAAATCACACACACACACACACACACATATATATATATATATATATATATATATATATATATATATAATCCACACACGCACACACACTATGCCGATTGCGATTAATAATTTGTCGTCAAATTAAAATACTAATGATATCTCATTTTAACAGATATATTTACCAAAATAAAACAAAAATATCTTGAAATACGAAAGAGTAAATTCATGCAATAATTCGCCATTGGCTTCCACCACGATGACCGGAAAACTTCGAAATCATTTGTAATTATTCTAGACGGTTTCTTTTTATTTAAGTTGATGAATCCGGATAGCATCCGAGACGAAATATGCTACCTGAATTGTATCAAAAATAAATAATTTCCATTCCTGAAGATGACTGAATGTACAGTTGAAAGTACTTGCGTATTAAAGAAAGACCTTATACATCTTATAATTTAAAAAAAAAACAAGAAACATATCATTCATCGAGTGATTTGTAGGTTAATGCACCTTTAAATATTTGTTAGCGAAGCGATTTCGCCATTTTATATCATTAACTTTACTAATCTAATGTTTGTATGAATGATTCATTGTAATATATATATACACACACACACACACACACACACACACACATATATATATATATATATATATATATATATATATATATAACGTCATCCACAGACAGACAGTTTCGCTGTTTCGCAGCTCATCAGTGTGGCTAGACATCCGGTTGCCTCTAGCTCGGATCGAAACCCCACTGAATTGGTATCAGCCGGCGCACGGCAGGGAAGAAGGTGGATTTTTAGCGTATTTATCTTTAGAAACACGCCCAGTGACTGACAGTGACTCGATTCGCTATGCGAAGAGTCTCGCTATATATAAGCTATAATAGTCACTGTTTACAAACCTAAACCTACTCCCTAGAGAGCTCAACTGAAATTAATATTTATTTCAGGAGCCAATATATATATACATACATATATATATATATATATATATATATATATATATATATATATATATATAAAAATGAATAATATTTATTTATCCGTAAACTAAAGAAAATATTACGGTCAGATATAAATGACAAATATTTAGCATTACAGTCAAATATAAACAACAAACATTTACCAATTCCTGAGTCATATTTTTCATTCCCTGTAGCGCTTTAAATGATGTTATTAACACTCAAAAATATTTGCTTTTAATTAAAATGTCTAGTCATTGTTTGGATACGGTAAAACCTTCCGATAGTTATGTGTCAAATTGTTCATTTTCCAGAATATGTAATACAATGCATATAGACTCAATTATAGTAAATACGATTAATAGGAATTTACCTGTTGTAAAATTATACAAAATTCATTCCAACATTTCTTGGTTGTTCGATGGCTCTTCATCAGGCCCGAGATCTCGTAGAGTTTCAGCTTCTTGGAAATCAGCATAAAGCTAAAACATGTCAAAAATATCACAGGACAACACAGAGATAATACGACCAACACGATTGGTCCAAAGCATGAGTCATCAGATTGAATACGATGAATACGATTGCTGTTCGGATTGAGTCATCAGATCATACGATTGAGCTTCAACTTTTTAGATAATAAGACCAAATGCAATTGGTCTTTAGGACTAGACAATACAAACAACATGATTGCATATAGTAATTAAATATAGTAATTGTCTAAACGTAGCATATAGTAATTATATTATATTGTATAACAGTAATTGCATATAATAAATATATCATTAATAATAATTTCTAAGCGTAGTTTACATGTGGCTCAAGATCGAAAGTATGGAGCACCTAGAAATTGACATTGAATATGAGTAAGCAGATAATACAACAAGCTCAAAATCAATACTCTACCTGAAAACAGAAGATTGGAAGTAAACAACCTGTATGATTTCAAAGAAGAAAGTAATTCACGTGAGAGAACGAAGAACATAAAAACATGCGGCCAAGTGAAATGTTTGAAAAGGTCAGCTCAAATGAACGGAAATAGTGGATATTTAAGAAAAAAAAAACTGATACAATTCCTCCTAAGCCTGTGGTTATACTGATGTGCAGATTTATGGTTGCATGTAGGTGCCATTTGATCCACACTCCTGAAAAATAAAGCTGGTAGCAAAAGTTATGGATATAGGATAAATAGAAATATAATTCACCTTCTGTGTCTCTGAAGAAAATAAATTCAATAAAGAACCTCAAAGGCAATATAAAATAGTTACGATGCCTCTCTAGCCAGGAATAATGTAAACAATTTTGAATCATTTATGCGAAATCTCTATCTATAAAAGGCAGGATGTGTTTGTGTAACGAATTCACAGCCGCAATTTTCGACGTATTTGCAACATAATTTACATGTACGTGCTCCAAATTAGTGGGAAGACCAAGACTAACTTTGCATTTCTCAACGCCCATCGATAGTGGAAATAATCGATATTTTTACATACTTCTACGGCAGTTTTCATGTAGTTTGCGGCCATTTTTGACTAGCCCGAGTGGGAGCCTATAGCTGGCTGCCACGAATAGGCAGGAAGATTCTATTGGCCAGCGTGACAGCCAACAGCTGACTGACACGAATGTTAACTACCATGCTAGCATGCAAAAAAAAAATCGATAGCTGCATTCGTCACAAGTGGGAAAAACTTAAATCTGCATGGCACTTTACTCCAGTTGGCTCATTCGCTTGTTTAAACTCAACGTTGATTCTGATTCCGCAGAACTGGGATAGGTGTGAAAAAGTATTAGTTGTTAACATTTTTTTATGATTCGTTTTTTTCCATTTACGAGTCCATTTTTAAAGCTGATCGTTTTGTGTTCATTTTGTTTAGTTCTTTTTTCGTAACAGATTTAATGTTTAGTATAGAGCTTAGAAAAAATTCGCAGTGTGAGATAGGCAAGAAGTAAGGCGTGTAGCAACATCAGCACGGCAAAGGGCCCTCTTTTATAGGCAAGGAAGGGCAAAAATATTTTAAGTCAAGTGATAGCGATTGCTGTATGAGTCGTACGATTTTTTAATCAAGTACGGGTAACGCCGGGCCATGCTGCTATATAAATTGCAAATCGCACTCTCTGTTGCAAGAAACCTTATCTGGAGAAGAAGGAAAATAAATTATGCATATAAGACAACAGTGCGGACCCAAAAGTAATTGCTACTGATATGTTTTCTGTTGAAGTAGCATTTTTACCAGTTGCTATTCTCATTCTTAGCCGGTTTGGGATGAAAGATTAGTCTAGTCTTTAAACGGCTACCAACAACACCTAGTGATACAAATCTGCTACGTTATTAACATAATTGAGAAGCATAGGATTGTGAAGTTGTGATGCTACAGCTGTAAAATTTTGCATACATTAATTTCAGCTCTTACAATAACCACATTTATTCCGATACAAACCGAGATCTCACATTTCAAAGAATACTTCAGAAGTGAGTAGTATTGAGATTTGGCACCGTGATTTTTTCAACGCTCATGGATATTCATACCATCATGGTTGCTAAATTAGGGGAAATACGCTTCAGCTCTTTCGACAGTGAGCAACTGAATTTAGGAGTGGAAGAGTCTTGAAAATAATTCAATGTTATTAGCATATCCCATGAGAGAGAGAGAGAGAGAGAGAGAGAGAGAGAGAGAGAGAGAGAGAGAGAAAGTATTCTGCACAATGAACTTAGCAAGACGAAGGTTTCTGCTCGGCGGATACCACAACTACTCAGACTTGATCAAACGCATGACAAACTGATCATATCATGGGAAAATATGACATTTTCTGAAGCAGATCCTGATAGTTTCCTTGAATGTTTCCTAAATTAGCAAGAGTGTTCGTTCATCACATTGTCTCAGAGACGAAGAGACAATCTATGCGGAAGAAACACACCTCCACACCTGCTCCAAGAAGGTCAGGTTCGTTTCATCTGCTGGGAAGGTGGCAGGTCAAGTTTTTGGATGCAAAAGTCATTGTGTTTATTGTCTATCTTCAAAAGGGTCATGTCATCAATGTCGAGTGCTATTATGTGGTGCTTAGAAAAGATTCTCAAGACCAACCACCAAAGAAAACTGACGAACTGTGTTTTATTTAATCAGTACAATATTCCAGCACACAAGCCCGTGGTTGCAATGGCTGCTGTGTGTTACTATGGATTTTAACTGGTTAATCACCGTCCATATTCTCATGATTTGACTATCGTTTGTTCCTCAAAATGAAAAAAAAATGTCTAGGATGGGAACAAGTATCACAGTGATGATGATAACATATCTCCGATTGATGACTTTTTTTTACCAAAAGGATCAACAGTCTCTTTTGAACAGTAAGATGTCAGTTTACCTAGGGAGAAAATAATGCTATTAATTAAAATGAGGTGTTAAAATGAATGCATGAAAGATTTCAAAGCTCTAGCATCACTCATTCATAGTCAGCCTATGAAAATTTCATCCACCGCCTTGTAAAATCAGGTAAAGATAGAATACACAGAAAAGAAGCAGAAACTACTTGGTGCTGTCAGAAAAAACCACAATTAAAGATTAAGAGGAAAAAAGGGGGGGCAGAAATATGGTTCTACAGAAGGATGCTGAGAATGCAAAATCTGAGGGCGTAAGCAAAGAATTAATATTAAGGAAACCGGAAGTTAAAAAGACACTTCTACCAGAATAATAAAGAGACAGCTGAAATATCTTGGACACATAATGGAGGTAGGCTGGTAAAGATAATTTGACACACACACAGAACATATCGAACGCAAAAGCAACACGAAGTTAAAGCAGGCCATCAACTCGACCAGCTTTTCTTAATGAATGACAATACGGGGATTTCACAGTCGAACGTTACTAAGAACTAGAATGGAATTGGCCATTGTAGAAATCTCATGTCCTGAAGGAATATAGTACATTGAATACTAAAAGAAAAAATTATAATATTTAACATCTTATAGGAAAGTGGTATGGATGCAGAGGAAATTGGATCCATTGCTGATTGTGCAAATATAGTGTATTTGAATACGTAAATAAATATACAGGCTGAGTGAAATGCAACGCCCTATTTTATGTTTGGCGGCCAGCCAGGAGTCCTCCCTTAACACCTTGTGATTTTTTTATTTGGGGGTTGGTTAAAGGAGCAAGTATAATATACGAAAATCAAGAGTTTGGGAGAACTTGAAGGGCGAATACAAGAAGATACACAAGAGTTCATGAGGAAATCATTTGACGCGATTCCTGTGCAATTCGAGAAGCTAGTAACGCAATCTGTTGGCCATTTCGCATTTTAAATAAAACCTCACGCTAAATGCTTTCTTCTGGTGTCTATTTCTTGTAAAAATTATAGTTAATAGATAAATTATACGTATTTTAAAACTGGGAATTATTTTAAAATCTCTCTGTATATTAAAACGAAAAAAAGTACGAGAATTTAAAGATTGCAAGATTTATATCAAGTAAGAAATTATGCCGTGACACATTTAAATAATGAAAACAAAATTAATGCGTCCGAACGCTCAAATGATGTATTTAATCAAAATTTCGCCGCGTTATTACTGATAAAAAATAAACTTTATTTGCAAATCGCGTTTCCTTAACTGTTATTCGTCAGCATTTGATGCAAAGATAAACTCATTGACAGTTTTCAATTTCAAAATGTGACAAGGATCTGAAAAGATAATAGTCAGATGGAGCCATATCAGGAGATTAAGGTAGATGAAGCAAGGCTCCATATTTAATGCCATATTATATATCTTAGTAACCTCATCAATAGATCGTCTTGCTTTATCATGTAAGACCAATACGTCATTCTGAGTGACCCAGTCATTTCTCCTTTGATCATTATGTGACATGCTCTCACGTTCAAACAACACTTTCTGATATCCAAGCAATGTTTGTTTTGCTATCCAACCCTTTCCCTGTTTTACAGGTTCTCAATTCAATACCTTATGTGCAGCCATTTTGGAATGTCAGCTGCTGAAATCTTGGATGACCGGGTGGTGTAATGGATAATGATCCGGAATTAGAAATCGGAGAGCCATGTTCCAATGCTAAATTGTGTTCGTTATTAGTCATTTATAAGCACATACTTCCATGCCTTGACTTGTAGGACGTGTATCCGTAATTCTTAATTTTCTTTAAAAACATCTGAAAATATTTTCTGTCTTTAAATAAAATAGAAAGAGTTGATAACACTTTTCCCCATTAAGTATTTTGGTTTTGCTTAACCCTCTATATAGACGAAACGCTTTAAATCTATAAAAAGAACACAGATCAAAGCTATTTGGGGGTATCGTCGTGATTAGAGAATTGATTCTCTTTTTTTTTTTCAGTGAAGGCGAACCATGGTCGCTTACGCTGTATACAGCTATACGGAATTAATGACCATTCTTCCCGGGATATGTTCAGTAGCAAAGAAAGAAAATTAAAAGGTAAAAAATTAATGGTTAATTCACCGGAAGTATTGAAAAGGAATAATCATGTAAAAA
The DNA here is from genome assembly GCA_963932145.1 of Acanthosepion lycidas. Classification (NCBI taxonomy): domain Eukaryota; kingdom Metazoa; phylum Mollusca; class Cephalopoda; order Sepiida; family Sepiidae; genus Acanthosepion; species Acanthosepion lycidas. The sequence goes on from OZ010579.1 coordinate 83,097,904, forward strand.
TAAAATCATGCGAAGATGCGACAAGACTTTCTTTCCGCACTTATCAAATAGAACATATATCGGATAACAGAATCACTGATGAAGCAGAACTTGAATGAATTTTTCAAAACGTTAAAAAAGATAAAACCTAAAAAGTATATTGTTGAGGGGTTCTCCCCTTTTTACACAAATGGAATCACCCGGTATATACATATATTACGGCTACGTGAAGACCTGAGAGAGAACAATACCGAGGAGTCTAGTTCAGAGTAAAAGGTTGTAGGTAAACGGAAGAGTGAGAGTGAGAGTGAGAGTGAGGGTGAGGTAACAGCGTTGTTAGGAGTCACAGTGAGCGAGCATATAGACTCAGTAAGAAGTCATACAGCGATACTTCAATACCAAAGACTGTATATATATATATTTTGCTTCTAACACGTATTCCTGAAACTACTAACCTACTTTACCAGTTTGTATAATTACATTAAGACATTATTTTTGTACATTCATTCCTGGCGTTTGTTATTTATTGGTACCGGATTTCAACCCGGAATCCACAACATATATGAAGAGAGTGAGTGAAACGACGAACTATTGTGGAATAGATGCAACTCGAACTCTCTCAAATCTAGCCGCAAAAAGATACGAAAAACTGTAAAGGAGAGAAATTAAAAAAAACGTCGAGTTGAAAGCGTTAATAAATTAGTTAATTTAGATTAACCAGGAAAGTAGTGCAGAATTGTAAATACTTACTTTCATTTCATCTCCCGTATGTGCCACCTGTTATCGCTAGCGTTAAACTCAAAAACTGTTAACAGTCTACGATTACTACGATTATAACAGCAGTCACTTTAAGCAGCAAAAGATTCCACTGTCAAAAGATAACTATCGTCAGTCCTTTTGTTATTCTGAAAATTGCTGCTATCAGCTGTCTGTTTTAAAAATTCATGCTTGGCTATTGGCTGACTACATGGTGAGTAATTTTGTTTTTGTCATGTATTTTGACCAATTTCCTTACCGAAAACAAATTTCAGAAGTACATGTCTTTTTTTTTTTTTTTTTTGTGAAATATTTGGCAGTTGGATTGCAGCTTTGATGTTCCATCTACCATCTTTGGTAATTGAACAATTTTTTTCATTATTTTTTATTTCATATTTTATTGACCGCTTTGAAATAATTTTGTTAGATTGAATGCTTTTAGAAATAAGTCTTCTTTAATAGCTACTATTTTTTTTATCTTTAATAATTATGCTTGTGTCTCATTTTAGTGACAGGCTAAACGATTAGCTTTTTTAATCTAACGGGTTATCAAGTACAGGAATATTTTGTCTACTGTGACTGAAATCGAATTATTTTTCCCATCATCATATTCTGTTATATATATATATATATATATATATTATAACATAAATATGTTATAAAATCACTACAAAAATAGCCATTTTGTTTCAACACCTATATATATATATATATATATATATATATATACATATAAATATGTTTATACATACATAGATATATACATACATACATATATATATATATATATATATATATATATATACAAGAATCTGTAAATATATATATATTTATATATTTAAATATAAAATTACAAAATTATATGTATATGTAAATATATATGTATATATAAACATTTTTGTATATATATATATATATATATATATATATATATATACACATACATACATATTTAAATATGTAATTAAAAATTTATATATATATATATATATATATATATATATATATATATAAATTATAAAATAATAAACCAAAAGAAACTAAAATAAACTGCTTAGACAATATATCCAAACATGTATTTTAAAAGACAATGAAAGTTAAAAATGTCAGCATCCTCTCTCCTTCGTGTGCAAAGTAAACATCGATATAGTCTGAAAAAAGTCCTAAATATACCTGACAAATTATTAACTATGAACGTAAATGTTTAACAAAGATATAGCAAAACAAACATTGCTTGGAACTATAAACTCTACCAACGTTTACTGATATCCAAGCAATGTTTGTTTTGCTATCCAACCCTTTCCCTGTTTTACAGGTTCTCAATTCAATACCCTATGTGCAGCCATTTTGGAATGTCAGCTGCTGAAACCTTGGATGAGCGGGTGGTGTAATGGATAATGATCCTGAATTAGAAATCGGAGAGCCATGTTCGAATGCTAAATTGTGTTCGTTATTAGTCATTTATAAGCACATACTTCTATGCCTTGACTTGTAGGACGTGTATCCGTAATTCTTAATTTACTTTAAAAACATCTGAAAATATTTTCTGTCTTTAAATAAAATAGAAAGAGTTGATAAACCGTAAAAAAATCAATCAATCTCTACCTGTTCTGTTATCAATTTCCCCAATTTCATTTGGTAGTTCGTTCTCTGATTCTCTCCGGGCCAATCATGACTTATATGATCAAGTATAAATGCGATCAATGTTTACTTACAGCCTCAAAAATAAGATTATAATTTCAATTATAACGCCGACCAATCCTTGCATAATAAACTAAACTAAGATGTAAATGATCTTAGAGCATCTCATATATCATGAAACCCACCACCCAATGTATATTCCTCAAGTTTCGACTAATTCTACGTAAAAATTTATGTTCTTCCTCAGTATGGTTTGATCTGCTTTTCTGGATAGAACTCTGGCAACCGTTTGAATTTTAAAATGAGAGATAATTAAAAAAAAAAGAACATTTTCTTTATAATGATCAGTAATATCCTCATAGTCTTATCACAAGGTTTCTAAATTTGTGGTGTCAGACGTTTTTCAGGTGCTTTTCGTTCCGTGTAACCTTCATGAAATTTAGAACTGAAACTTTATTTATATTAAGAACAATTAAACTTTATTTATATCAAGAACAATTAAACTTTATTTATATCAAGAACAATTAAACTTTATTTATATTAAGAACAATTAAACTTTATATATATTAAGAACAATTAAACTTTATTTTTATTAAGAACAATTAAACATTATATATATTAAGAACAATTAAACTTTTTTTATATTAAGGACGTAGATTGCACTCTTTTATTTCTTGTTGTCGAGATATAATCTCATCTTTATATAATACTGCTCAGCTATTATTCACCAATTTTGCCCTTAGTCTTAATCTACACTATCCGTCTCGATGATAAAACACACACTTACTATCTCATTAGATTTACGATCCAGTGATTTATTCAACTGACAGTGATATTTAAGAACAAACATGGGACCATCATTCCTAAACTGGTCATTCCAGAAATTCAGAAAGAAAATGTTCATTTCCGCTCCCTATGCTCTTTTTATTCTTCAGCTCATGTCTTCTGAGGGGGTTGCCGTTCAGCCTTGTCAACAATTTCCTGTTATTTATGGATCTTCATAATTATTGTCTTTTTATTGTCTCTTCTAATCCCTGTTCTGTTATCTATTTAGCCATGAACGCTAGACATGTTATACTTCGTTTGCCAATGCCCGACATGCTTGCTATCTGTCCTGTGAGTATCAATTTTTGCAAACTATCTTTAATCAAACCTAGAAATTTCAGCCTTTTCTTTTTTATATAAAGTATATGTTCATTTGGTTTGGCATTTTCTCTAATACTTCGACGTCTATGATCGGTCCGTGGTATCTTCAATATACTTCTGTAGAACCAGATTTTTCTGTTGCTTCAGGTCTCTTCTTTATCTGTTAGGACATTGCCCAGCATTCACTGCTATATAGGAAAATGGATATTATGCAATAATTTCACTCTCTTCTCTTTGCTTCTCATGAAATATTCCTGTCTTTTGATATGCTAGTTATTTTTTGGGAAAGCATAGAAGACAGAAAGTATGGTCGCCAACTAGCGGAACATCCCCTGTGGCGATCTACGATTTGGGGATATCAAAGTAAGTTTATTACTAATGGCGGAAGAAGTATCTGTGAATTCAAAGTCGAATTAGAGTAGTAAAAATATCATTCCCAAATGTAAGCAATGTACAAAGAAAGGTGATAATTGCTGAACTGCTATGTAATATCAATCCTCGTATGTTAGAATGAATGCTGCATAAATTTTTCTCATTGAAGCGGAGTTTTGAGGCCTTAGTGATGTTGTTCTGCAGAAGCATGTTGAGATCACAATGGATGGAGTATGTAACAATGATAAAATATTAAAATGCATGGAAACAAAAAGGACTCTTATACGTAGAATCAGGAAGAGAATGTTGATTTTTCTTGCCCATATCTTATGAAAAGCCGGTTTAGAAAACTTGAGGCACAAGACCTATCAATGGAGAGAATCAGCGAACGACCTACCAAACGAAATTGGGGAAATTGATAACAAAACAGGTAGAGATTGATTGATTTTTCACGGTTTATCAACTCTTTTCAGTTTATTTAAAGACAGAAAATATTTTTTGAAATCATTCTGAAGATAATAACGATTTACCGTTACAGGTCTTAATAATCAACGCATAGCTGGTGGATTCATACATTTCCCCGTAAGTGATTATAACGACCAATATCTGGCATTGGAACACGGCTCTCCAATTTCTAATTCCGGGCCATTATCTATTACCATACCCTCTCATCCAACCTTACAGCATCTAGCATTCCCAAAAGGCCAAACATGACCATAAGGACTGGTAGAACACGAAGAGGGATGGATAGTAAAACAAACATTACTAACAATCATGGCTATCAAGAGATTACAATTCATTTTAGAAGTGGAATCACTGGAGAGCTATGATTGTCTGCACAGAAGAAGAAGAAGACGGAAAAGGAGGGAGTAAAAACTTCAAACACCTCAAACTACTCTCTTGTATTTTTCTCTTCTGTTATTGATATCATCATCATAATCCTCCTCATCATCATTATTATTATTGTACTACTCGTAGTACTAATAATATTAGTTGTTGTTGTTTAATTGTTGCAGCCGCAGTTATCATTTTTGTTAGTCAAATTTTTCGTATTTTTCCACTGCCTGGGGCAATTATAATGCATGTCATTACTGAACCAATTATGTCTGTAACCATTACATTTTTATTACTAGTTTTATTATTTAATATTATCTTCTTGCTGAAGCAACAAGAAATTCTTGTAATAAAGACATTATTTCCCTGTAGTTTTTCTATGCGGCTTTAAATTAAGTTAAATTTATTCGCTTTCGTATTGATCAAGTTATGAGTATCTTTTTCACTTTACAGACAATATGGCCAACGCCAAGTTCTCATTCGGACTTACTATGTCTGTTAAGTTGAAGAAAACTCTAATGAAATATTTAACTGAGGACAATATTTAGAAAGTAAAGCAGGCGGGAGGTAATTATGTTATTTTTAAAATGTGTGAATTTTTAAAGTTCTCTGCCAGTTCCAATTTATCGATGAAATGAAATAGATTAATTCCCTGGGAAGCATTAGTCTAACTGAGGTCTACACGCTGAACGACTTTTAGAACACCTCAAATGATAATCACTGGTTCGAACTACTTGGAGGACACTATCTTTCTTTTTATGCGCCATGTCCTTTCAGGCCGTAGGCGATCATGACTCACATCTCCCTCTATCATCTGCAGCTGTCAACAAGTTACTTCCCTCCTCTTCCTCCTCGAGACCACGTTCTGTTATCTATCTTAAGTCCACCAGGTATGTCACGTGTTGTTTTACCTTGTCTCTTTTTTCCTCTATTCGACCCGTGAGTATCAGATTCTCCAACGCTCCTTCCTCATTATTCGTTCCAGAAAATTCAGCTGCCTCCTGATATTAAGTATAAGCCTTGTTTGCAACAGCTCTAAGAGTCCATCGTTGCTCACATGCTCCGTCCATGATATCCATAACATCCTTCTGTAGAACTACACCTCTTTCGCCTCGAGTCTCTTCTTCATCTATGAGGAAATCGTCCAACATTCGTTGCCGTAATGAAGGACACTATATGTTAATGGTAAAGTTACTATTAGCCGTTTCCTTATAAGAACGGATTCTGTATTCATTGAAAGATCCTCCAAAGTGTAGTTTAAAATATATATCATCTTTTATCTTGAATAGTTTTGTCAAGTCCAGTAGCTGTTATCACTTATTTCAGTATATGTTTGGTAATCATTTCACCCCAAACAAGGCGATAAAACCATAAAGACACAAGACGTTACTTAGTGTGAGAGAACCTAAGAAAAGCCATTATTATGAAGATAGGAGTAGAAAAGAAAAGGATTCAAGATGACGAATGGCATTGCATTTATTTTTTTAATTGGGAGGCAAAAGCCGAAAATATTTTCTACAAGCGTAAAGTGCGAGAGTTAGCATAGAATTTGTAGTTACATCCAACTAATTCAATTGCAAAATTGTGAGACATGCCTGCTAAATATGTAGTTATTTTTAAATAATTTCACCAACCTGTCGTCTGGAGCTTCAGAAACGCTGAACGCACCTCTGCAGAGGGGCAAAACATTCCACCCCACTCAATGAGGCGCCTTGGATATGACGATAAACTATATCAGCGTCCTGGTATGACGGTAAACTATATCTGCGTCCTGGGTATGACGATAAACTATCATATATCAGTGGATCACGATGTTTTTAAGGAGTGTGGAACCACCTCTTAATTGCTGGTGTTACGAGGTCAAACCTTATCCGGAGTTGTAGCACTTTTTAAGGTTCCAGCTATGGACAAATAGTTAAGCCCCAAACTTGGGTCAAAACACTATGAAAGTGTAAAATTAGATTTTAATACCAGCAATACATTCGTTGAAAAAAAAAAAAAATAATACCGCCAATACATTTTTCAAAAACAAAAATTATTACCAGCAATACTTTTTTGAAAAAAAAAATATTACCAGCAATACTTTTTTGAAAAAAAATGTCCGCAATACATTTTTGGAAAAAATATTGTTAGCAATACATTTTTGTAATATAAAATATATTACAAGTAATAAATTTTTGAAAAAAAATACCAGCAATATTTTTTTTGAAAAAATGAAATTATTCCCAGGAATAAAAACCTTATTGACATGAAATAACCCATTGTGGTCGATATACTGTAAAACATACCAATCCAAAGCATTTCATCTCAAGCAAGTCTTGAAGGGATTTTCTTTCTTAATCTTTTATTTGAAGAAGCGTGGGATATCAAAATCTTGATTATGCCATTATTTTGTCTTTGAGTCTCTAATGCTGGTTGGTTGATTGGTATAATTGATGTAAAATTAAAAAAATATCATCCGTGATATTTAATTTTTTTAGGAAAGCGAAATAAAATATCACTTATTGTTAATTTAAACGATCAAATTTCGACGTGTAAATAGTTTAACCAAAACACAGGCGAGATAGGAAACACTATAAGTTAACGAATTTTAGGGTACATTTGAATGCATATCATAAAGAAAGAGAATGATAAGGAAATATATTTTCTTATGTGCTAGTGTTTTCAAGAGGTGAATTATTTCTCCCGATAAATTCCTGTATTTAGTTATTTTTACCTTTTACCAATTAAGTAAAGACAAAAACTTAGTGTACATAATCCCAGAAGACAAAATTCCATCGGACAAAATCTAAGTTTCATACCCCAGAAGTGAACAAAATGCCAGTCTCAAATAAAGTTAATTAATACGATTAAGTGTAAGTGCCACTGGTTTGTTATCATATTATATGAAGAAAACAAATATATATATATATATATATATATATTCGTTGTTATGCATTCGTTTCAAGTGATCATTTATAATTACATGGAGTCAAAAATTTCTTTACACAGTTTAGATGGCCTATGGTTTAGATCAAAAGTCAGCCACCATGACGGGGTTGCCAACATAGTCCACCAAAACAAAGCTTGTCAATTCCGCAAAATCACGCAAAATGCGTATTCAATACTAAGAGGTGAATATTGGCAGTTTTGAAAAAAAAAACATTTATTAAACTATTCTTTAATTTCGCATAAAAATCTGCACCAGTGTGAATAGATTTGAAAGAAGACAGCCATAAACGATTTCAATTATAAAGAGCTATGTCAAAAGAACCATCATCGATGAGACCAAAAAGATGGTGGAGATCTCGAACGCACGAAATTTTAACAAGACAAATTAAAATTATTTTAAAAAAATTTTATTAAGATTTTGAATAAAAAACATTACAATACATTGTATTGTAATGTATTAGTAAAAAATATGATAATACAATACAGTAACATCTACGTACAAACAATTGTGAGAGTTAAATTCTAAATCTTAAACAATAAAAAGACTTATATACTGAAGGTATTAAACTCAATTTAATGATATTATCAAAATAAAAGATTATAAAGAAAAAAAACAGACTTTAAAAAGTGTCACAATCAAGATTGAAATTGGGACCCACTGATGATTATGATTCTAATATGAACATAACAAAAGATTTTGGGTTCCATCGCGGACGCGCGGCATAATCGACATCGTGGTTATTGGTGCGCGGCTAAATGGCACTGACCTGTATGGATACATAAATAGAGTATAAATTTGTGAGTATCAAATAATTATATATATATTGGATATTGTTTTTATTCCTTCAAATTGTCATTAAAATGTATACAGGGTGCGATGGATAAATTGTCCGCTAAATTACGCAAAAATGAGAAAAAAGTTTACCATCACATTTTAACTGATATCATTACCAAAATTACATAAAACTATCTAGAAATATTAAAGCGTAAATTTATTCAATATAATCGTCATTGGCCCTCAACCACAGCCGCCAGACGTCTTCGGAATCTCCTGCAACTCTTCTTCATGTTCTCCTTGTTTAAGTTAGTGAATGCTGCCATAATCCATGTTAGAAAGTTTTGTAGGTCTTTTGCTCAATTGGACCAACACATAATAATCAAGGGGATTTCAGTCTGTGAAGTTACTTGGCCAGATGTAAGGAGTGGTATGGTCGCAGAAATTGCCCGACTGTCAAAAATGCGTTCTCCTCCTTGTGAGGCATAGTGCAGAGTAATTTTGTCAGATATTACTTCTTCCAGCTGATAACCTTTTGATCCAGGGAGAAACTACCGCCTCAAGGCAATTGATGTAGACATCTGTGTTGAGTCTGAGGCCCTGTGTGAAGATCAATGAAGGCATAACTTCGCCATCACTAGTGAACTCTCCGAATACCATCGTAATTACCAATAGACTCATCCAACTCTTTCTGAATGTTCTGGACATAACCCAGATTCACACCGAAACACTGTGAAATGTTTGTATCGGAGATTAACGTGTGAATGCTGAGTAGTGCATCATTCCGTTTCCAAATATCTGTCGAATTAAATTGCATCGTGGTGTTTCTTTCCTCGCAGACGGTGCCCAACTGAAACCCAAAAAATCGATACATTCAAGAATTGTTTTCATTTTTATAAATTTTAATTATAACAATTTATAATATATAAATCTTATAAAATTATGCATTACTTTTGTCCGGTTAGATGTTATTATTATTAAGTGAAATCTGTACTTCTCATCAAAAATTGAAAAGCTTAATCAAATCTTTCTGCACCAAGATTTTTTAAAATAATTCTTTATTTTTTATATATATAATATATTATGTAACGTGACCATTTTTGAAAATCTGGTCGACCATACACAATATTATAAGAAAATAAAAGTGATGACTATAGTAAATGCAATGTCCATGTTCCTAAAACAAGATTATGTAGAATATTTTACAATTTTTTTAAGTTTACAAAGTATTTAAAAAATTATATGAAAAGGTCACCCATCTTTTCCTTAATTTATGTTTTAACAGATGAAGTCTCCTTAGAATAACAATAAAACATTACCTTCTGAGCAATTACCACCGCTCTTTATTTACGCTGCGTTTATAATGGCTGCTGTCGTTTAAATATCAAAAAGATTGTTTGTTCTAAAACACCAGTGCTCTATTATTGTACACTTAAATGAAATAATATTTTTTAATCAGATTAATTATAATTAAATCAGCTAATATTACTAACATAATGTTTCAGAACTGTATATTTTATTTTTGGGAGTTATTTTTTTAAAAAGCAGAGAATTGCGATGAAAAATGAAGAAGACGAATAAAACAGAAAAAATATCTATTCCAATCAATATATTTTCTGTTTGAAATACACAAGAAAATTTATTTTTTTTTTTTTTTTACTAGAAATTGTAAATTTAATAACTTACTTTTTAATTTATGATAAAATGAAAGTTTCAAGAAAGCTTTTTCATTTGCAAAAAATTATTTTAAACCAAGTTACCGAAATCTCTGGTGGTTAAAAAAAAAAAAAATAAAATAAAAATAAAAATAATTCTAATATATTCATACCTATTTCTTTTAGTCTTATAGTCAGTTTCAAAAAGAGGATTTCATTGCTTCTGAAAGGAATATACAGTTATAATGCTAAAGTCTTGAATGTTTTTAATGACGTGAGAACTGACAAGATTTATCAAATGATTCGTAATTTTAGTCATTTTTATTGGATTACGTTGACATTGACAAATATAAATTCAATTTTGACAGAAAGAGAGAGAGAGAGACACACACACACACACACAGAGACAAACAGACAGAGAGACAGAGAAAAAAATAAAAAGCTATTGAAGTTTGATAGCAAAAATATGAGGGTTCCGGTTTACACTGGTTCCCCGACATGAGTAGAGGTTTATCCCTTCTTCCCTATTTAGGATTTTTTTTTTCGGCTACTTCTAAAGACCTTGCAAATGCTTGGATCTTAGTGGCATCACCGCCTTGCTTTATGCGAAATGATTCATATATATATATATATATATATATATATATATATATATATATATATATATATATATATATATATATATATATATGTGTGTGTGTGTGTGTGTGTGTGTGTAATGTATTCATGTACAGGTGAGAGATCTGAAGAATATATCACATGTTGATGCTGCATCACATGTTGATGTGCATGCCCTTGAAAGACTTTTGGTTACTTGTCCGTTTTGTCATTTGAACAGTATATGTGTTTTTGGGGGGCGGAATAAATACTTTGAATCGACAGCTTCATCTACCGCAATGAAAATTGGTTCTCTATGTCGTACCAGAAAGTTTTTTCTCGTCTGAGTCTATCCTTCTAATCTTTAAATCAACGACGCGTCCTTGCATGGAATATTGCTGCCATATATGGCATGCTGCCCCCGCTGTACGTCTCGAGGTCCTCGACAAATCCAGAGATGAATATGCAATGTGATAGGTCCTGATCAGTTATCTAGTCTACAGTCGCTTTCTCCCAGACGTGCTGCGGGTTCTACAAGTATTTTCATGGAAACTGTTCCGACGAGCTACTTTCGCTTGTTCCCAGACTGCATGAATTTAAGCAAGCTACTAGGCTGGCATCTTAGTCCCACCCTTTCACTGTCAAATCTTTTAAATGTAACCGTGTCTTCTACTCAAGCAGCTTCTCTCACACTTCCCATCTGTGGAATTCCGTTCCCTTTGCTTGCTTCCCTGATAAGTGCAATCTTCAGATATTCAAGTGTAATGTCAATGGACATCTTCTGATACCTTGATCTTGTTTCCCGCACATCCATGTATCCTTTCCTGAAACATGTCTCTTTACTTATGTTCTCAATTCTCTGTAACCCCTTGAGTGCTAGTGGCATACCTGCCTTACTTGGGGTGAATTGTCTTAAAAAAAAAAAAAAAGCAAAAAAAACAAAGCAATCCAATGTTACTGTAAAAGGAAACAAAAAATAATATGTTGCTCGCTACATGATCAGTTTCTCTGTTGCAAGTGCTTAGTGTATTCTTACGAAATAATAGTCCTTTACAGATTATAGACTTGGAGATTTGATTGGATTAAATCGCTTTCTATGGCTTATTAACCCTTTGTAAATTGTTTAAAGGTAAACAATATACTTTTTAGATTGTAAGATTTTTTTCATATAATAATGACTTAGTGATATAAGTCATGCTTGTTGACCCATGACTAGATGGAGAAGGGTTGGCTTCATACCTTTCCAAATTGTATGTGCACGTAAGTGAAAACAGAAAAGCCAACTGGAGTTAGAACTCGGCTCTCATATTAACTATTTGGGCAAATTATCCATTATACCACCTGCACAAATATTCAAATATTCCGAAGATATCGCCCAACTAGGTCACTACCAGAGACGCGATATCATTTATCATTGAAGGTCGTAAGGGATGTAGACATAATCCTTTCGTAATTATTAAAAAAATTCCCTGGATCACAAGTAGTGAAAAACAAAAATAGTTGAGCTTTATCCAAACTAGATAGTAATTGTGTATAAGCTCTTGCGTCGAATTATTATGTTATTTCTATGTAGAGTATCGTAAATGTAGATTCTTTGAGAACAACGAAAAAATAAATAAATAAATAACATAATTTCAATGATAAAAATAAATAATTACCAAAGGAATCTAATTGAACCAAATTCATTCTGATTTACATTATGAAAACTGTCTTGTAGGAAAATACACGATACGGCAGTAATACCTCTAAAATATACCTACCATTACTTCCTAGATGAAGACACCATTTCCACGAATTTTTTACCATTATGTGGGAGGTATTTCAGGAAGGCAGATATGGGACGTGTTTCTGCAGCATCCTGTAATTTTTTGCTAATTAGATTTTCGTAAAACGTGTTAATGAAAACAATAAACATCTAAAAAAAATACGATGCAATTAAATACAAGAGAAAATATATGTCACTCTATTACATTCCGGCTTGAAATAATGAAAAGATTGTCTTGCGTCGAAATATTACGTTCTTCGTGTTTAAGTTTTGCAAACATACATCATTATGATACCAACTAATATAAAGCAGCATTTTTAGTTGTGACAATAAATAACTACCAAAGAAGACATTCGAACATAATACATTCCTATTCCAAGCTGTGAAGATTGTCTTGCGTCGAGATATTGCATTCATACTCCTCATATTTTTTTCTGTCAGAACTGGAAAAGGATTTGTGTAAAAGAAGACAGACATTTGTGTAAATTCTGACTGTAATTACGTTATGTCTCTTATCGTGGAATCCATATTTGTTCCCTTTGAATTATCCCCCGGCTTGTAAGTGACCTACTCATGTAAACTGATAGGACAATCGATAATGAGCTATATACATTATACAGACTGTTTTGTGTGAACATTTCCACTCAGTTTCCTCTTCTTTGTTGCATTTAACATAATGTTACTGATGCTGCCACCCTTTGGCATACATTCTGTCCGAATATCTGACAGGAAGTTTTGTTATTCTTGTCCTCACTTTCCTAAGGTTAAGCTTACATGCCTTTGTTATCTTTATAGTAACAATGCTACTGTCATTGTACTTTCCGGCCATTTATGATGCCTATTTGCTAAAAACTCTGGTAAAAGCTAATCTGGTTCCTCATCAGTCAAGAGTTCAATCTCTGTTCATGTAAAATAAATATAATAGTTGCAGGGTGAGGTATGTATTTAAATTTCAAATAGTGTTTGGCTTTGATTGGTTGATACTGACCAATAATATAACCTGCGAAGCTTTTGATGTTTAAGTATAAATGGAATTACCATAATCATCAAGACTGCCAAAAATCTACACTGGTTCGCCCAATCTGGACTATGTCGGCGACTTTATAGCGCGTATCACCCCGGAAAATCTCCTGCTCATTGATCTCGCGTATGCGTGTGACAATGTGTCGCCCTCGTATTCTTGAGTGAAACGGATTGTGTTCATGTCGTCGCTAGCCACGGCTAGGATTGTGATTTGGACGACGCAGATGAATGAAATCAAGCGATGTGAACAATATTCACATCGGGATCTAATCTAATTCTTTGAGCATATCTTAGGATGAATATTAGAACCGATAGAACGCGCTTGGTGTCAACAGATTTCAGCAAAAGTGGGTAAATGTGGCGTGACAGGTTCTCGTGAACGGGGCTAACCATGATTATCTTTATTAAGTATCCCTATCGAATTTTCTATTATATGCTAGTCAACGCCAAAGCTCAGTGCAAATGATAATTATCATGGGAGAGCTGAACGCCAAAGTAGGAGGGGAGATGGCAGAGGATATTTTTGGTAAATTCGGTCTAGAAACCAGCAACAAACATGGAGAAAAATGGATCCCATGATGCACGGCAAATGACTAATTAATAGTCAAAATATGTTTCCAGGAACATCTGAGAGAAGTATGGACATGGAAGAGCCCAGGAGGAGAAACTAAACACTAAATGTACTATGAAAAAAAGATCCAGGAATGCAATGATTCACTGCAAAAACTACCCAAGTGACCATTGTGGGAAATACCATCGCCTTGTTATATGTAAATTAAGAGTAAAACTATGGAAACTGAAGAAGCCTAATGCAGCATCCAAATTGCAATACAACACACTCCTGATCGACTCGTACCCGAAAGAAAATATATGGACAATGTGAAAAGAAGATACGAGGGACCCAATGGAAAAGGAAACTCGAAATGGGACGTACTAAAATAAATTTTAGTGACATCAACAAATGATATCATCCCAAAAGAGAATAGACGAAGAAGAAAAGACGAATGAAAGACTGAGTAGATCCTTCACATGATGCAAAGATGACAGAAAACTCTGTCAAAATACGGAACGGAAGACAGAAAAATACACAACGAAATAAGGACCAAAGGCAAGCGGGCTAAAAAAGAGTGGTTCAACAATTAATGTGCAGAAATGGTACCGCAGAAAGTGTACCGCAGCCCAAAAAGATATGCATAAAATAAAGGAACTACCGGGGTAGGAGACATGCTCGTCAACAGTCTACATAAAATCAAAGGAAGAAACGCTGCTATCAGACAAGGGAAAACATCTTCAGCGCGGGAACGATTATATTTGAGAACGATGAAAGAAAAAAACCGGCAATACACAGAACTAGCGGCGGGCCTGAAATTCTAAAAACAACAAATAGAAGAAGCATTGGCCAAATTGAACAGAAGCAAGTCGACAAGGCCAGATGGAATTGTAATAGAGATGCTGACAGCCTTAGATGATTTTGGCATAGACAAGATTACAGAAATAATAAATGAAATCTATAACAGTGGTGAAATACTGAAAGGTCTCAGCAGATATATTTTCATAGCACTGGCAAGGAAATCAGGCTCAAACGAATGTGAAATCCACAGAACAATCAACCTAATGAGCCACATAACCACACTCAACATCCGTATTCTGATGAATAAAGCGCGTAAGAGAAACAGGCCAGGAATAGGATAAGCACAGTGCGGGTTCGTTAAAGACATTAGAAAAAGGAAAACAATATTTATACTCAGAATGTTATCAGAAATAGCAATGCTAATGCAGAAGTACGTGCACCTATGTTTTATAGTCTACGCAAAAGCGTTTAAGAAAGTACACCACAGAGATCTGTTGGATCTGCTCAGCAAACTTGATATATTTGGGTAAGATATTAGACTATTCAGGAACCTATAACGGCAGCAAACGGTCTGCATACGGATAGAAAATGACTTCAGCAGATATCCAAAAACAGAAAGGGGCATACGGCAACGATGTGTCTTATCACCGGACTAATTCAACGTATACCGAGAGGTAATTATGAGAGAGCTGAAAATAATGCTAGGTTTCATCGTTGGTGGGCAAAAATACGCAGATGATACAGTGCTGATGGCAGACACAGAACGGAAATCACAGAAGCTCCTACAGAAGGTAGGGAAGGATAGCAAGAAGAAAGGACTAAGCATAAACTACAAGAAGACAGAAAGCCTTGTCATCAGCAAAACGAAAATGCGATTTACAAGTCGAGACACGAAAATTAAGTAAATGGGGAAATTAAGACATCTCGGAAGGGCTCTGACAGAGGACAATAAATGCGACGCTGAGAGCCGAAGGCTTATTTGGGATGGCCAGAGACGCATTCCAACAACTAAGCAGAGTATTACGAGACAGGAGGATTTCCTTCGCAACAAAAAGAAAAGAATACTAAACTGCTATGTGATATCTCTCCTCTTTTATGGTAACGAATGTTAGACAGTCTCCTCAAAGATGAAGAAATGACTCAAGGCAACGGGGGTATGGTTCTACAGAAAAATGCTTAGTATGACATGGACCGAACACGTGACAGCGATGAAGTTTTGGATAGGATGCAAGCTAGGTGGAAGCATATTTAACATCAGGAAGAGTCAGCTGAAATTTCTGGGATATGTAATAAGAAAGTAAGGCTTGGGGAATCTGATACTCACAGGGAAGATAGATGAAAAGAGAGACAAGGGAAAACAAGGCGTGACATGCTTAAGCAAGAGGATGGTAGAACAGGGTCTGGGAGAAGTAGCAAAAGAACAAAATTATTGATAACTTCAAGGGAAAGGGGGAGGTGAAGAGCCATGATCTTCTACGTTCTGATAGGACACGGCATATAAACGAAGAAGTCACAACAGGATTGTTACCTGTGGAATACTTGTTTGGTTAAGATAAACTCTTCGTGTGTAGATCGTTAACATAAGTGTCGTTAATGGACTGATCCAGGCTTCCTCCTGTGACCCAAGTCTCGATTTCCAACCACACCAGTTTGTTTTTGGCCTCCCTTTCATTTTTTTTTTTTTTTTATCTCGGCCAGGTCAGTTTTTTTCCCTTGTCCTTATTCATTTTACCCTTCCCTTTCCCTCTTAAATACAGTGACCTCTCTTATTTTGAGGGGTGAACGTGTCCGACAAGCCATCATTTTTGTTAGTTAGTGCTTTTTGTTATATTTTAGTTTGTTTTGGGATGATCGCCTCCCTATTTCATAACATCATTTGATTTTATGAATACTTCTATAACACAAATACATTTTTATGTTATGATGCTTACCTGGCACTTGCCTGGTGTAGGTACCTGTTGTTCGTTTCTCGGCCTTTGGCTGAGATTCGATCACGGTTTCGACTAGCTTGGACTGGCTTCGGCCTGGACCAGTTAAGACAAGCCATGACCAGCTTTGACTAAGCTCTGACCAGCTTGGACATGCTATGACCAATTTTGGACCAGTGGCCCTTAGAGTGGAAACACTCGGGTCTCCCACGTTAAACGATCTTGTGTCACATCTTGACCTTGTGGGAGTCAAGTAAATAACTACTTACCTGGCACTTGTGCTTCGGCTCTGTTGCTGGTAGTATCACGGCTACGACTAGCTTGGACCAACTCGGGTCTGGACCATCTATGACGAGCCAAGACCAGCTCTGACCAGCTTGGACAAGCTAAGACCAGCCATGACGAGCTTAGACCAGATCTGACCAGCTTGGACAAGCTATGACCAGCTAAGACCAGCTTGGACCAGCGGCCCGAGTGAAAACACTTGGGTCACCACATTAAAAACCGACCTTTGTCACAAACTGACACAGTGGGTGGTGGGAGGAGTCAAGTAAATATCTACATTTTTATGTTATGGAGTTTTTTGTAGGTTTCCTGTGTGTGTGCGGTATCGTGGTATATGTAGAATTCAATGATGAGGGATGAATTGTTGTGGTTAATTTGCAAAGTGTAAGTAAAGAATGGGTCGCCAATCTGATTAGCTAGATTCAAGACAGTTATTGTCGACCAGCCTCAAATCTTCCTGTTTTTAGGCCTTGTGCCACAATTGTATTATATAGAATAAATATTATATCTACATTGGTTTCCCAATCTAAGCACGATGAAATTATTAATCCTTCAAAGTCAGACATTCTACTCATAAAAACCTTTCGCTTAGGACGACAGTAAGCAGACCACAGTGCAATGAATTCGATCCCTAGTTGTTATACCACCGCTTTGTTTTTTTGTTTTTTTCTTAGCAAATAACAGTCCTAAAATTACCTCTTCTGACTTTCGCCTATAGTTAAGCGATGGCCGAAAGCAACGGGTGTTCTCTGATTTTCACAGTTATGTATTATCTAAAATTAGTGACTACTGAATAAACCCTTCGGATCGTCAGGAATGGTAAACAGCCATTTGCCTTGAGCATTACTAAATAAAGATTCGTAAATAAAGAGTCACTTCGTACAGATTCACCCAAAGCTTATAAAGGCACTGCTGTCTTGGGATCTAATTTTTGTTCGTAAGGGAGAAAATGCTTAGAAATTGCTATTATT
>OZ010579.1:83125802-83210802 GCA_963932145.1 Acanthosepion lycidas
TGACCACTTGTGAATCCTAGGTTTTGTAATCCTGAATGTTTGGGTTGTATAATAGATAACTGTTAGAAATTGGAAATTGGAGATCAGAGTCCCAAATTCAGTCTCCATCCTCATATTCAATTTCGCGAAAATACCCTTGTGAATTCACCACATCTCACCCTCTGTTACAGTCTAATTAGTATATCTATCGTTATATCACGCTGTATCATTATTATTCCCCAAATCATCTTAAAATTTAAAATATTTTCTGGCATTAAATAACTAAAAATATAAAAAATTATTTTGGAAGAATATAAAAGACATCTTGTAAAAGTTAATATAGTTAACCTCTCTCTCATTCTCTCTCTCTCTCTCTCTCTCTATATATATATATATATATATATATATATATATATATATATATGTGTATGTAACTATACTCGTTTCTAAAAACGTTCGAATTTTTGATTTGCCAATAATCAAATCAATGACGAAGGAAAAAAATATTTTAAACAAGGAAAGATCTAGAAACATGAAAGTCTGTCAAAAAAAATCGCACAGATACAGGTTTGAATCCCAAAGAAAAAACCCCGAAACGAGTATACAACTAACTAAAAGAACTCAATGCAACCGTAGAGCAGACCTAGATAAAGCTGTCTGGCTCACTAGGTCTATCTATCTATCTATATCTATATATATCTATATATATATATATATATATATATATATATATATATATATATTAGCATGTCAATGGGCTTTAAGTGGATCTATCTAATATTGTGAATCTGATTCATAAGTTTGAAATAGGCGTAATATAAACCGAAAAATCCAAAGTAACTACCGTAAATAATTTTTCTCTTTCTTTTTTGTTCATCAGACTAGTTAAGGCTTGATAGTACGATTGAAAATGGTAACTATTCCAGCGAATCGCATATTCCATTGGTCCTTCTGAATGATTAATAACAAAGCACAGAAATCGAAATCGTATCATTGTTTTCCTCCAAGCGGGAATTGTGCATGTTTGTCCAGTTGTTGTTTTTGTTTCAGTTATGTGCCATGCGTCATACACGCTGTCATCACGTATCTTCCGATATATGACTGGCAAGCTACATATTTTTCCCACAGTAGATTGCCATTTCTTTCTGCGGTAGATCAGCTGTCATCCACGGCTATAGAACCTGGTCTCTCCTGTTATTTACCCATAGCTGGTGGGGGAGAAAAAGAGGATTTATAACTTCCCTAAGGGTATTAGCACTTAAGTGAATTTTATGGATTCGACTGGAATTCGAACTCGGCACTCTGATTCATCAATCAGTTATGTGCCAGGCGTGATACACGCTTAGGTGATCATGTATCTTCCGATATATGACTGACGAGGCAAATTTTTCCCCGCAGTAGATTGCCATTTCTTTCTGCGTTAGATCAGCTGATATCCAAGGCTATAGAACCTGGTCTGTCCTCCTAATTACCCATAGCTGAGGGAAGAAGAGGATTTATAATTTTCCTAAGGGATTTGAATGGAATTCGAACTCGGCTCTCCGATTATTCAATCTTAGTCGCTATCCATTACTTCACTTCTGGTTAAGATACCCAATTTCTGATTGTTTTTTTTTGTTTTTTTTTTAATGATTTGCTTTCATTTTCTTTAGGAAAATTTTACATATTAAACCAATATATTTAAATATTACATAAAAACTCTCTAAATACGCATACATATAGTGAAATTAACAAATCGAAATCGGTTGGCTTGATAACTCGCGTGGAATATTTCTTACAGCACTGCCTGACGAGATATCTTGATATATATATATATATATATATATATATATATATATATATATATATATATATATATATATATTTATTTATAAACTTCTATACAAACTGGTGGGATATATTTCAAGTAATATCGTTTACTCATTTCTTTGAATTCATCAATAAATAAAATAAAATAAAAAAAATAGTCACATGTAAAAGTGAACGATGTAGCAAAATCCAGGGCAGTTTTACCGTTATGATGATAAGCTATTTCCGCTTCGTGCGGAAGACGATAAAATACTTCCAATAGCAAAGTCTCTGCTCAGGAGGTTTTCAGGAGCGTGGAACCACAGCTTAATTGCTTGTGTTCCCAGGTTCACCCTGACCCGGGATGGTAGTACCTGTTATGGTCCCAGCTATGGGTAAATAGTTAACCCCCCAAGTTTGAGTCAAAACACTATGGAAGTGTACAAATAGATTTTAATACCAGAAACAATTTTAAAAAAAATATTGCCAGCAATTAGATTTTGAAGAAAAAAATATTACTAAAAATAGATTTATGAAGGAAAAAAAAATATTACCAGCAACAAGAATTTAGTTGCCATTAAATAACCCATTGAGGTTGATATGCCATAATACAAAACTCCCAAGCAACCAACCAAACAAAAATAGGTTTTTGGAAAAAAAAATATTATCATCAATTATAATATTGTCAGCATCAACCGATTGATCTTGATGTGCCGTAAAATAAACCAAACCAATGTAAACCAAAGAATATATATTCTATTCATACAAATCTATCCTAAAAATGTTATCAGCATTAAATAACCCATTGAGGTTGATATGCGGTAAAACAAAATAAACCAAACCAATGTAAACCAAAGAAGACATATTCTATTCATACGAATCTATCCTAAAAATCTTATCAGCATTAAATAACTCATTGAGGTTGATATGCGGTAAAACAAAATAAACCAAACCAAACCAAACCAAATCAAACCAAACCAGGACAGTTTGGATTAACATAAATATAGAAATAAATATAATTGTAGTAACCGCTCTCAGTGAATGAACTAGACATTATTCAATGATACATCAGATTCGCATAGTCTGGCAAAAGGCCAGTTGTCTGACATCCCTGAAAATCGAGCCAACTACATTGATTTCAAATTAGCTTACGGCTATATCACCAGTTCACGTATAATCACCAAGTTTAAGCAAGGTCAAGACTGGTCTTTACCGAGATGGGTGACCCCTTGGGAATTCTAGGTTTTGTAATCTTGAATGTTTGGGCTGTATAATGGGTAATTGTTAGAAATTGGAAATTGGAGATCCGAGTCCCAAATGCAGTCTCCTTCCTCATATTCACTTTCGCGAAAATACCCTTGTGAATTCACCTTATCTCACCCTCTGTTAAAGGTTAATTAGTATGATATGTATCGCTAAAGTATTGCTGTATCATTATCATCCCCCAAAACATCTTAAAATTTAAAATATTTTCTTGCTTTAAATAACTAAAAAAAAAAATATGAAGGAAGAATTTAAAAGATATTTTGTAAAAGTTAATATAGTTAGCCTCTTTATATATATATATATATATATATATATATATATATATATATATATATATATATATATATATATATATATATATATTTAGCATATCAATAGACGGCAACTGGATCTAATATTGTGGAATCTGATTCAAACGATTAAAATACGCGTAAAATAAAACGAAAAATCCGATGTAACTACCGTATGTAATGCCTCCTTTCTTCATTTTTGTTCACCAGACTAGTTAAGTCATGTTAGTATGACTGAAAATGGTAAATATTCCAGCGAATCGCATATTCTTTTGGGCCTTCTGAATAACAAAACACGCAAATCCAAAATGTATCATTGTTTTCCTCCAAGCGGGAATTGTGCATGTATTGACATCCTTGGGTTTTGCTAGATGCTTAAAGAGACTAAACAATGGATGCGATCACAGTTAGGCAGAACGTAGTTTATTTCTGTAATAATGGCAACATTACTCCGAAGACACATTTGGGAATGGGGATCCACAGAGATAACATTCTACGAAACGAAGAATGCAAGAAAAATATTTTGGCGAAAACGGTGACTACGTGAAAAATATGTTGTTTACCTTCGAAAGATTTTCGTTTTTTCATGTGGTATATTTTGTAGCTTGCTCTCAAATACACAAGAAGCAAGATTTCCCTAACATCTTTCGTAATATACACAAGTTTAATGCACTTCGAATGTATATATGCTTGCTTCATTTAAATCGCCGAAGAGTTAACATAATAATTATTAAATGACTTTCTTACGCAGAAAAAAATAGAGCCTCGTTCAATCGGGTGTTCACGCCTGGTCAAATTGTTAACGGAACGCTTTTACAAGAATGTCTTTTCTGATGGTGTTGTGGATTCCGGGATGAAATCCGGTTCCAATAAATAACAAGAATGAATATAAGAAAATAATGTATTAACGTAATAATACAAACTGGTAAAGCAGGTTAGTAGTTCCAGGAATACGGGTTAGTAGCAAAATATATATACAGTCTTTGGTATTGAAGTATCGCTGTATGACTTCACTGTGAGTCTTGCTCGCTACGTTCGTTCTGTCTGTTTGTTTGTTTGACTGTTTGTTTGTTTGTTTGTGTGTTTGTTTGTTACCTTCGCCCTCTGTTGCTCTCGACTGTCGGGTCTTCACGTAGCAGTAGTATATGTATATACTGGGTGAGTCCATTTTTGTAAAAAGGCGAGGATCCCTCAACAGATGGAAAACGGATTCCAGGCTTGATTCATGTCGGCATGTACATGCATAATGTTTTTGAGTCGAATAGGATTCTACTTCTGAAGGCGTCGGATTTAGTTCACTGGCTATAATTTGATTTCCCTGCTCTATAATAAATTTCCCTGCTCTATAATAAATTTGTACCCAAATATTTTTTAAGATGTTGTTCTTAAAAAGAAATAATACCTAAAAAGGTTAAATATATTACGATATTGAAAATTTTCTAAACTTTCTTATTCTTCCCAAATAAACGTAGTAAACTTAAATAAGCACGTCACGATGATACAAATCTTGAAGAACAAAAGAATTAATTTAGATTCAATAAATAAACCACGAAGAGAAGAGAGAGAGAGAGAAAGGGTCGGGAAATGGACGGTTCCCAACTAAAGAAAGACATTACACTGTTGCTAAAGAAAGACGAATGAGAAAAGAAAAAATGAAGGGAAAACAATTGAAAGTTTTTGATAAATAGAATGCTAGCAGCAAGTAGAATAAATGACTTCAGGATACAGTGTCTAAAATATACGACACAAAACATAGATAAGCGAAGAAAATATGTTAAAGATGAATAATTAAAAGCCGAACTTAGCATGATTGCAATCAAAGCTGTCGCCATCATTCAATATAGAGTCTAGAATCAGAGACAAACACGAGACGATGCAATTTTACCTCATCACTAGAGAAATACTAAGAGAACAATCGGCACAGCCTGAGTTATTCTTCCTCTACAAATACACACCCACACACTCACCCATATATATATATATATATATATATATATATATATATATATATGTATATATTAGTTGCATTGAAGTAAGAATGTAATCCTGAGTTTCACATCCTTTGAGATCATCAGAGTGTTCTGACGATTGCAAATGGGCGTAAAAACCATGGACACAAACTCATATCTACGCAAATAAATATGCTAGCTCTATCACTGATATTGAGCCGTTTCTAATAAGTACCATGCATATATAAATAGTATATAAAAAAAAAAAAATTCTGGAGTAGAATTAATTCATGACAAGCAAAATTCAATGTAAAATATCCCATATTAACAAACAGGACACTGCTAATGAATACATCAAGTAAACTGTAACCATCTCACACCTCAGGTTCGGACACTATCAGCAAAACTTTGTGTTAGAATGATAATTATTTAACAGATATTTCCTTTACTGAAAATTACGGATATATATATATATATATATATATATATATATATATATATATATATAAGATACCAATTTGTAACTCGCAGGTATAATTACAAAATGAGCTCAATATATATCAAAATATATATAAAAAAATCACAACGCACTCAGTCACACACACACATGCTGAGATGAGGTATCATGTGACAAATATGGCAACAATGATGAGGACAATAGACCGAATAATGTAAATTGAGAAATCTTATTCATAATAATCGGAGGGTCTAATCAAATAAGAGTATCGACTAAAAATAATGTTTAAAGTGATAAAAAATCTGTCGGATTCATAAACAAAATCAATTATTTAGGATATATATATATATATATATATATATATATATATATATATATCTATATATATATATATATATATATATATATATAAAGAGAAAGTTGTTTTAAAAATTAAACTTAAAATTGAAATACATTGATTTAAACGATCAGCGGTCATATTAAAAGATTAGTGTACACATTTTTCCTTGATACAAAATAATATGGGTGGACCGATAAAAAAAATATCGATTTAATATAACATTATAAAACGCAGACAACCGTACGTATTCGATGGCTGCCTGAATTTTAACGGCTCTAAACGGGAAGGAATTTATCGATCTTTAATGGGACCGAAAGAAACTAGTTTATTCTTAACGGCAGGTATGTGGAGCAACACTTACAGCAAAACTACTTTTAACATGTTGCTATGCGACTAGCTATGGTTAGAACTGAGTTAATGTCAAGAATTCGAAGAAAGGACAGTATATCATAAAGTTAAACGTTAGTAACCATTTATATTATTATACTAGCTTAAAAGGTGGCCTATCGTTCGGCATTTAAACTTGCTCGGAGGGCTATTGATTGGGCCTTCATCACAATTGGTAGGTAGGAGTAGATGCGATAGGCAACAAGACACTAAAAAAGAACTCAAAATTAGTCGTTGCATTAATATTCAAGCTTACCTTTCAAAAGTTCAACGATAATAATTTAAAGACAATTTCATGTGCGTAGGTCCTTACTTTCCGTACAACAATAATTTTTAATTTATGGTCAATTAATTTGGCTGGATTTCGCCATTAATTTCGATTGTTGAAAAAAATGTTTACAAGGTAAAAAAATTGTCATCTCACAAAAAATTCATCGCCAATAATCACGAAGACCAAAAAAAAAAAAAAAGAAAAAAGAAAAAATAGAAGAAAAGAAAAAATAAAAAATGACGAAAACGGTTGCATTAATGAAATCTTGGAAATCCAAAATGTCAGGATTGCTGGTTCGGATTCGACGCAAAATGATTTTAGTTTGCTCACGGAGTCGGTTTGATTCAAATATGGTATGCTATGTTGGGCTACTGCCTCTATGAGTATAGCTGAAAACGTGTGACACATTGGCATTCGCATTTATTATATAGAAAAGAAAAAAAGTTAAGGAAATTTAGAAAGGAACGAAACAAAAGTTTGTCTTCACGCCGAAATTATTCAAAATTTACGATCCTCAGAGAATTAGAAGAGGCATCAGGATTAATTATTGGCGGCAATAATCCTAACAACATAAGATATTCAGAAGACAATTTGTTGAAAATAGACACAGAAAGGTAAATACAGGAATTCTTACAAATGTCGTAAAGAAAATCGAGAAGAAAAGGATTAGACATCAATTGTAAGAAGGCAGAATATACCGTTGACAGCAAAAAGAAATGTTCAACATGCGAAAAACGAATTGGAGACAGGGAAAATTAAACAAATAATGAGACGATTTAGCAGAAGATTAAAGATATGTCACCAAAATCCGAAGAAGTATTCGAATAACGAATGATGCCTTCTGAAAGCTAGTCATTGTATTAAGAGACAGGGAAAATGTGCTAGAAACAATGTAAGTTTTACTGAACTTTCATAAAATAACACTACGGTTATCTGGCAACGAAAGTTGGACAATCTTATAGAAGAAGAAGAGAGGTGGGTCAACAGAAATGTGGTTCTACAGAAGGATGCTGAGAACATTATTGACTAGCCGTGTAGCTTGCAGCAAACTTTCAGGGAACAGAGAATCAAAAAAGAGCACTTACACATGGAACCAGAAAGAGACAGTTGAAATTAATAGAACACATAAAGAGAAAATTTTGGTTGTAGAATTTGACACTTTTATGAAAGGCAAGGGGGGCAGAAAAATATTCGACTATTCTACCTAACGAGACAGTATATATAATTACCAGCAAAATGATTATGGGACGCAGGAAAAAGACAAAACTTAATCATTGC
This sequence comes from Acanthosepion lycidas, assembly GCA_963932145.1. Classification (NCBI taxonomy): domain Eukaryota; kingdom Metazoa; phylum Mollusca; class Cephalopoda; order Sepiida; family Sepiidae; genus Acanthosepion; species Acanthosepion lycidas. The sequence goes on from OZ010579.1 coordinate 83,133,808, forward strand.
TTACAAAGGACAGAATATTGTGGAGAGCCATGATGGTCTTCTTACTGATTGGTACATAGAAGAAGAAGAAGAAATGATAGCTTCGAAGCTGTTGCAGTTGTATTTTCCATAGTGAAAAGGTTCACAAAAGAATTTGCAGGCTTCAGGTTGTGTAGGCCCAAGCTGTAAACGAAGAAAAAAAAAACAATTGACCCTTTGATTGTTCACTACATTACGAATCTAGGGAAAATAGATCATGTCGTATCGATTACGAATAGGGAAGTGACGTAAAGACAATAAAGGTTCGATACCTTTTCAGCTAATTAATACAAAGCAGGAACAGATTTTCATAAGCGATATAACGGATAAGTGTTGCCAAGTAAACGAAAGTGTTATGGGAACCTACCCATAATAATAATGATATATTCCTTATATTATAAATACTGCGCCTCTCAAGAGGTATGAGGATAGTGTAAGACGAGGAGAGATAATTGAGAGCATATTGTAAGGACATTGGAATAGTGATACTTGTCGAGACAACATAGTTCACTCTAACCAAATCTGATAGTCATTACTAATACTTCTACTTCTTTGTATTATATTTCTGTTGTAATATATGTTTGTATTCCATACCTGTGTTCGTGTTATTCTTTCTTTGGTTCTAACCTTGGACCATCACCGTGGTACAAGGAACTTGGACCATAAGAGAAAGATAAAAAAAAATATATTAATTGATGACAGATCCAATACTGTTAAAGATGAAAGTGTCACAAATGAAAATCATGTAGGATAATATAAAATGGAAACTTGGAGAGAAAAATGTGACTTTAAAACTGGGAAAACAAGAATCATAAATTGAATTTACGTTCAGGACCGTTGAATTATAGAAACAAATCAAGAACGCTTTGAGAAAATATGCAACTAAAGTAAAAAAAAAATAATAATTAAAACAATTATAATTAATGGAGTAGATAGCAAGCATACAAATGAGAAATTCTAGAAAAATACGGCAAGCACAAAGAAAAAACTAAAAATGCGTGATGGCGATAATCAACCTCGTAGAATTAAATATAATATTCAGTTCGAAATTCATTGGAAGTAACCCAAATTAAAATCAAAGGTGTACACTCGGAAAACCGAAAAAAAAACCCTGAAATGATGTAAAAAATAAGAGTTTAAAGTGGTTGTATGTTACCCGAGGGGAATGTCCTGGCGGATATAAGGATATGGCTCTAGTCAGCAAGGTGTTGATAATTTATTCCCTAAAAAAATTCTTTTTAGGAAGTAGTCTTGCAAGGCAAAGGCGCAACAGCTTTAAAATCGGAAATATCCTTCTCGTAGATTAGATGGCAATAAAGTCTATAATAATATTTTACCATATTTTGTTCCTTTCTATAAATAGTCGGGTATGTTTATGTCACACCCACATATACACACCAATACCCCCCATATATATATATATATATATATATATATATATATATATATATATATATATATATATATATATATATATATATATATGCATATATATATATGCATATATATATATATGCATATATATATATGCATATATATATATATGCATATATATATGCATATATATATATGCATATATATATATATGCATATATATATATGCATATATATATATATGCATATATATATGCATATATATATATATATGCATATATATATATGCATATATATATAGATATATATATATATATGCATATATATATATATGCATATATATATAGATATATATATATATGCATATATATATATATGCATATATATATAGATATATATATGCATATATATATATAGATATATATATGCATATATATATATATATATATATATATATATATAGATATATATATGCATATATATAGATATATATATGCATATATATATATATATAGATATATATATATGCATATATATAGATATATATATGCATATATATATATATATATAGATATATATATGCATATATATATATATATATTTGCATATATATATAGATATATATATGCATATATATATATGCATATATATATGCATATATATATATATATATGCATATATATATATGCATATATATATATATATATATATATATATATATATATGCATATATATATATGCATATATATATATAGATATATATATGCATATATATATATATATAATATATATATATATATATATATATATATATATATATATATATATATATATATACGTACGGCGAAATAGGTGGGGGCTATCTTTTCAAGTTGAAAATTGCCATCCTAAATTGGAGAAAGCGGCTGACCAAACACACACACACACACACACACACACACACACATATATATATATATATATATATATATATATATATATATATATATATATATATAGATACGTTATTTTAATAGGTATAATTTATTTAAGGAACTGCTCTGTTTTTAAATAAACACTATTAATTAAAGTTACCGGTGTCCTGTAAGGAACCGTCAGTTGATTTGACATTCTATATCACTCAGCTACAGAGAAGCGTCTATGTAGCAGAGTCCAAATTACGATTTATAAACAACAAAACGTCGACGATCTATCCCGAACGGTCGTGTCAATCGACGGTTGCGTGTAGAACACAGCTTCGATCAATCGACGGTTGCGTATAGAACACAGCTTCGATTCATGTTGGAGAAGGCAAATGTTCTACGAAACTTGTCATAACATACATACATATATATATATTTGCATATATAAGTATATATATATATATATATATATATATATATATATAAAATATACAAAAGCTAACAGAATAACCCGTCCTTAACTGGGTCTTTCATTACTGGGAATTTTTGCAGTGTAATTTTAAAATCAGCCCACCCAAAAATCAATATAAGTAACAACATTTGGGTGCCACTGAGACATATCCCCAAATGGGGGGTTAATAAATTGAATGGGAAGTGGCCCTGAAAAGAGAACTGTATAATAACAATTAATATTATTGTAATAATTTAAACTATTTATTTTTATTTAATTTTTTATGAAAGATATATATCCAAGAACAGATAATAAATAGTAAAACCTTGCTAAGAATTTTAACATACAGGAAATAGTGGAGAGACATTGTCGCCAACAATTTCGGCGCAAAACCGCCACTGAAAAATGAAAAATTATCGAATTCGGATGGAAACAACATCCGATAACACGTGCACACAAACACACACGCATACATGTACACACATTTTGAGAATTATTGATATAGATGTCAGCTTTATACGAACAATTTCTCAGATCAACAATCAAAAATGGTATTCAGCCTGTACGTCTCAAGAAGGACTCTCCTTTTCCGAACCTCATGGTCTTGCTGTACAAAACTCTATAAGATATATAAGACAATATATATATATAAGACAATATATATATATATATATATATATATATATATATATATAAGACAATATATATATATATATATATATATATATATATATATATATATATATATATATATATATATATATATAAGACAATATATATATATATATAAGACAATATATCACTTGCGGAGATTCAGCAACAACTATAATGGATACTACATGTCATTCGAAAAGAAAATAATGACATAAGATGAAGTCGCTTCACACTATTTTTAAAACAGTTCTGAAGGAAGACAACATAATTACTGGAAAAGTCGATAACCGATACTGGAATTGGGGAACATCTTGTGCGGATCTATTACGAACGAACATACATACATACATACATACATACATACATACATACATACATGCATACATGCATAGAAATTACATTTATAACGCCAAGCATTCATTGGTTAATAAATCACCACTAAATATCCTCAGGCAATTTACAAATCGCAGTAATGCGACAATTTTGTAATCGCTCTATTTTTGAGTAGTCAATTTTGTACACTTTTAGGAGAAGCGGATCACAGAAGCTTTCTTAGGTCTCCCCAAAGCTCGTTCGCTGATTTGTCGATGCCAACCAATCAGATCGTTTGCATGTGAAGGAATATTCTTCCCGCGAAACGAATTGCAGCCTATATTCGATAATTTAAGCCAAGATATTTCTCATCTCAATTAGTCAAAACTCAATTGCCAAACGAATCCACGACAGTTGAAACCATGCGCCAACCTTCTCACTCGCACACACACTCTCATGCTGAACAAAACATGTACACAATCAAAAAAAAAAAAAGAATACTTCTTCCACAGCAATATTTTTCAAGAACAATCATTACAGAAGACTCTCATAAACATATTTCCAGTGAAGCTTAAACCAAATATCTCTCACTGCACAGTAAAATACCATTTAAAGAGAGGCAACGCTTGGTTAAGTCAACATTTCTTACGTAAATGCATGTTTTTTCACATCGTTGTTTGATATTGTACATCTTGTTAAAGTATATATTTTATGTGTAACAATATCTTTTGGTTATCCTTCTTCCGTGGGCCTTGTTTCCTAATCAAAAGTTAAATTATTGTGTCGAACACCGCCACAATCTAACTCTGAAAACGTATTCCATTAATAAAATTTTATAAATCCTATACGCATGTAGCAATGGATTCTTAAACAAAGAAAGCCGAATGTTTTGTTATAAGGGAACGGCTAATAAAAACGACCCTATTAACATTATGTAGTACTTTACTAATAACTGAAATGATCTCGATATTGATAGACTCTTGAGATCATCCAAGATGAAGAGAATAAAACAAAATTAATACTGTATATTAACATTAGAAAGATTATCAGGAGAATAGAAATCAATAAATTCATCTACCAAGGGCTTTTCTTTAATGAGAAACATCAGTAAATTCAATACAACGACGTATGAAATTGAATTTAAAGAATGTCATAAAAACGCAGACAACAAAGAGAAACATGCGAATATGTTTAAGCATAAAATGAGCATTGAAAGTAGAATGCCAGCTATATAATATTCGAAGAGTGACATCCTTAAAGTCATTAAACCAGACGACAATTATTTATTCCCTCAATGATACGCTGATATCGTAATTAATGGTATTTTATTACGATCAATATAACGGTTTCATATTTTATTCATTTACTATCGATATACATATATTTTCAATGAAACCGCAAAGAATAGGAGAGGTATGAAAAAGTTAGAAACCGGAAACAATGTTATATCCAGGAAGATATATTTAAAATAATCAGCGTATAATGTCTGGTAAGTGTAATTAATATGTGCTAGGGAATCGTTTCTATTGGCAGGAAACCTGGTTTTGAAATATACCAATTTCATAATGAAAATAAAATCATTCAGTATTTTACTTTGAATTATCGATAGATAGAGTTAGAGGATAGTAATATATATATATATATATATATATATATATATATATATATATATATATATAGATAGATAGATATATAAAAGTAAACATAGAAGTCAACACTTACAGGCGACAGTCTGTTTCATGCTATATGCAATCGTGGCAATATAGCATGAAACAGACTGTCACCTCTAAGTGTTGACTTCTATGTTCACTTTTATATTTACACATGCTCTATCTCTGATATTGAGCACTTTATTCCATAAATATAGCACACCTTAAGACTATATTTCTTCATATATATATATATATATATATATATATATATATATATATATATATATATATCATGAAATTCTATCCCTTGCTTCTAAAAGTTGGAGCGGGTTAAACAATCCCACATGACGTCTCTCTTGTCTGCCTCAAACCTCAACAATTCTCTTCTCTGGTTCAACGTCACGATTCTCTTCTCTGGCTCGACGTCAGCAATTCTCTTCGCAGCAATTTTGTTTGGCAGCAGGTCACGTTCCCTCTTACGGTGTCTTCCGGTCATCGTCAGGATCTGTTCGCTCAATTTGCGAGTGCTACTGCTGGCTTCAACCGAGTGTTCTTTTTATCTGCATCTCGCCTAACACTCACTACACATCAACACTCATTACGTATTCGTCAATTAATTATTTTCTCCGAACCTAGAGACATGACTTAGATACTAAAAAATAAGCGGTCTGTTATTCCAAGGTAATAATAGTTGTTTTACACATTTCTCGCGAGATTCGGTCGATTTCTCAAACAATATATTTTCTTCATCAGCACTTTAAAAAATAATTTTAAGTAATTTTGCTCAGCGAATTCTAATGAATTCTCTTTCCTTGTCGATTTTCAAAATGCGACCCAATTTCAAATTCCATTTTCAAAATACATTCTGTCTTATTTACATTTCTCCAACCCATATTTTCGATGCACATTCGATTCACCAATACCTTTTGTTTTAATTTCTGTTTCACATACATTCTAATACCACAACAGTCAAAGTTTGAAAAAGAAAATTATTTACTTACATTTTTACTACTGTTTTACATTCCGGCCCTTTTCCAGGACTTATAATTCTTATGTGGGCATTTTTTTTTTATCAGAATGAAAGAAAACATTAATTTTCTCTTCGCTTCATATTTTCATTCCTTTCTCAATTTAACGCTTTATTGTTCAACGTTTTTCAACACTTGCAATACTCGAATTCTATACGAGGTTATCGCATAAAGCATTTTAATACCTAAATCCAAACCAACAGTATCATCATAGTAGCATATTACTTTCAACTACTAGCCGTCACCCCTTACAATGTGATATATATATATATATATATATATATATATATATATATATATATATATATATATATATATATATATATATATATCACAATTAAACACATATATAGTTCGATAGATAAATTGTCGATATTTTCCCACCAGAAGCTCCAATATGAGCATTTCAGAGGGTTTGGGTGTCAATCCGAGGAGTAGATTTGAAAGAGTTGGATAAGTCTAACGGTGTTAAGGAAGGTATCGCAGATTGGAAAACTTACTCTGATCGTTCTGCTGAGAACTGAAATACCGAATTTGTTGGCGAGAGCCCAGGACTCAACACTGGACCTACTTCAATGCTTTGAGGAGGTAGTGCTGCCATGTGTCCAGAAGGCGGCTCTTGGTAGACACGATATCTGGCAACAAGGTTCTGCTCGATGCCACACAAGCAGGAGAACCCAATTCTGGCTGTGAGACAATTTTTCCGACCGCATCACCGCTAGCATCTGACCACCTAACTCGCCAGACTGTAATCACCTTGATTATTACGTGTTGAGCAAGAGATCAACAAATCTCCTTGTAACACCAAAGATGAACTGATGTAAGAATTATGCCAGGATTCAGCAACTTAAACAAGAAGACCACCCAGAAGATGGGCAGGAAATTTCGAAGAATTCTGGAAGTTGTGGTTCAAGACAATGATGATTTTATTGAATAAATTTAATCTTTCGTTTTTCAAAATATTTTTGTGCAATTTTGGTAAATTTATCCGTTAAATTGAGATGGCAGTGTTATTTTCATTTTCTCGTAAAATTTATCCATCGCACGTATTTCCATATACATACCAATATATATATATATATATATATATATATATATATATATATATATATATATATATATATATATATATATATGCAAATGTATCTATGTCTATTACGATAGTATGTTGCAGTAATTTAACATTTAAGCACGATTGCTTAAGAAACAAAGAAAGTTACTTTTTGATTATTATTTTTTATCTACTTTCTCAATCTGTCTAATTATTTTTTTCTGATTTATGATTCGTGATTTCAAATGGTACTTCTGAAAAAATTTAATAATATAAAAAAATGTAAATAAAAAGTCAACAAGACATTTTCCTTTAAAGTTTAATCAAACAGTATGCATATATATATTTATATACATACACACACACACACACACACACATATATATATATATATATATATATTAGATAGATAGATAGAATACGTGATTGAAGCTTACTGAATATCGATCTTATCTTAGTTATTAGATATTTGTGGATTTATTTTTTTTTACTACTACTAAAATTGCAGTCTGTTGCATTGGCTCCAATAAAAACTGAAACAAATAAAAGTAACAACATTCAAACTTTCAACAACATTAAAAACAAGAATATAACGCGAGGAGAAAATGCAGAATCAATCAGAATATTGACGACTTCAACAAAAAACATTTCGAATAATCTGCCAACAACAGAGGAATGAGCGATAGCTGTGAACTTGTCAAATGCATTTCCGGATATTTTTTTATTTTATTTTGTTGGACATATTTCACAAGTTTTATCCAACGTTCACCGAAGCCTGCTCGGTGAACGAATGACGAATGCTTCCTTATAATGAAGTGGATTATATTACCATTATTAATTCTGTGTATATTGTCATGAGCCATATCCAAGAATTAAGTTTTTTCTTTGATGATCGCTTCCTTTAAATGATGGCATTCATGACTAAAATCCAAAACCCTCTCCCGTCTTTCAATCCCGTTTGGATTTGCAAGAGTTGCTTGAAGTTGAAAGAAAATCAGTGTAGATGAAAGTGCCGATAGTGTGAATTTGCTTATGGTGCACCTGAAGTTGCCATGAAGTGACCCATACACTTAATTTCATGACCATCCTCTGCGACACATTGAATGAGGCAACGGTAATCCTTTTAGGAAACTGCAAAGGACTACCGCTAGCTGAATTATAAATTTAATTGAAGCCCTCTGTAGCATATCTGTCATGTGCTGTCCTCTTCATTTGCTGCTTTAAGCGTTGAGATCTCTGCATGTACATTGTCAGAATTTATCATAAATTATTAATAGTCATATTCGTGTTAAAAAAAAGGACAACGTAACATTTTAGTTTAAGCTCATAAATTTCAGGCTATGCTTCAGGAATAATAAAAATTGTATAGTAAAGTAAAATGAAAATACCGCTCTTACCTAGAACCTTTTACATTAACTTATTTGTTGTAGGGTGATGTCATGATTTTCTGACTGGTTTGATATCGGTATGTATACTGATGGAACAACTATTTAACCCTGCCTTAATGGACAGGTTCATCGTTTCGAAAAGTCAACTTGCCAGATGAGATCAAAAGTGTCATACAGTCTGTTGTTAATAGGGACAAGAAATGGCTTGTTAATTTTAACACTTCCAAAACAAGACTCGTTTAACCATCTAAGATAACCCTTTCCTCTTACCATCAGCATGGCTGTAGCTAATCTCCAGGGAGAATTACTCTTCTCAGACAAACATTTTCCGTTCATATGAAGTGGAAAGATTTTATGGAGTCAATTTCTGGTTTACTACTATTAGGTTGTCCCAAAAGTTCGTAAACACTTGCGAAAAATTGAATTTTTATGCAACACAATCCAGCACAATCGAGAAAAGCGATGGGTTCAGAAAGGGCAACAGACACCGTCGGTTCCAAAACAAGATCGATTCGTCAAGAAAGTCATGTTGTGCGTTTGGTGGAACTTTGAAGGAATCGTGCATTTTGAGTTGGTTCCGAATGGTCGTGCCATCAGTGCCGAACTTTACTGTCATCAACTGGAGCGGGTCTACGAAAAGTTGAAGCAAAAGTACCCGGCTCTGATCAACCGAAAGCGCGCTTTGATGCAGCAGGTCAATGCCAAGCCACACACCCCCAGGAAAGCTAAGGACAAGTTCGAAGCCGGCTGAATGGTACTTTCACCAGATCCGAAAGCTTGCAGATCGATGGCAGAAAGTCTTGGAAAATGATGGTCTTTATTTTGAGGAATAATTTTTGTTGTTTTTGTTAATACTTGGCGAGTAAAATTTCAAATTTTTGCAAGTGTTTACGAACTTTTGTGACAACCTAATATCAAGTTTTATTCACTTTCTTATACTAAACATTTTCATTTAATTGTTGAGATAATCTTTTCACTTTAGTAATTAGACATTTTTTAACGTTTTACTAGATCGACGGCAAGGTTTCATCCTTTTACAGTTGAAAGGAATAGATTTAACTGTAAGTCGTATGTTAGTAGTTTATTCTCTAGCAGTTCCTACTTGTGAAACCTCATCTGGCGCTTCCTGTCCAATCAAACGTGATCTTCATAAAATTAAACATTATGTCTATCCCTATCTTCTGTTTTCTTATTTCCTATTATTTTGTTTTTAACACTACTTAATAATACAAAAAATAATAATAGACAAAATAATAATAGACAAAATAATAATACATATAAATCTGTGTAATATATATACGTGTATATTTGGATTAATTTGAAGTCTAGCGTTCTTAAATAATTCCACGATATACTTAACAATCAATGTTTACCAACATGTTCACGTCCAAGATTTGATAATGTCAAAGGTTCTTGACATTATTCTTCCATTACTAGTCGTGTTCTTTCAGGTAGTGGGTGAGGATGGTTTTTTCACATCTTCCTATATTTTTAGCTCAAAACTCTTTGCTTCTTTTACTATTAAGTGGATGTCCAAGGTAATGAGCGGAGAATCTTTTCTATTCTTCAGAAAATATCGCTTTAGAATTTTGTTCGCCTTTTTTATTGAATAGCGTTCGGATTATTTCTGCTTTGATGTTAGTTCCACTTCCAAAATTAATATTTTCAATAAAAAAGGAAATAACAGAATTAAATTCCTTCTGATGTGGCCTAATTCCGTGACATCCGTTATATTATGACATAAGATGTTTGTTTTATTACTTTTCATCTTTTAATTATTTTTAACGAACATGAATTATTTGTAAAGTTTATCCAGAATTTTGATTTCGAGTTGGATAATTTGAAAATTAAAATATAAATCTAAACAGAATGAGCTGAACGGTTGAATTAAAAAAGTATATTTTTATGAAATCCTTGTTAAATTTTGTATAAACCCTAAAATTTTCTGTTGTTTTCAGGTTTCAAACTTATTTCTTTAAAAAATGTATAGACATTTCGTATATATAATTTGATTATAGGGTTAATGCAAGATAAATATTTTCGGAAAAAAAAAAACGAAAACAGAGAATTTGGGCATATGGTATGCCAGAATGTATTCAAACGATCATCAGATTTTCCCTTCTCCCAGATAGGTTTCTAAACACGCCTATATTGTCCACTTATTAAACAATATATATATATATATATATATATATATATATATATATATATATATATATATATATAAATATATATATATATATATATACGCACACACACACTCATATATATATATATATATATATATATATTGAACTGCATTAAGTGCGAAAATTATTTAATATATTTACTTTTTATACGTTATCATTTTAGATACAATGTATTTAAGTAAATGCATCTTTTTTGATTAAACATTATCGATTACATTTACCGGCCTGAATGTTCGAGAAATTTTGTGGAAAATATGCGTTCACGGCATAAATCAAATCTCTATTCCTATACCTAAAATGTCATTTAATCTGACGTGATGTACTATTCAGTTACAGAGAAGGGTCTGCTTAGTAATATTACTGTTTATAAGCACACAATCTTCGAAGATTTTTCTCGATCGATAATGTCTGCACACACACACATACATACATATATATATATATATATATATATATATATATATATATATATATACATATATATATATATACATATATATATATATATATATATATATATATATATATATACATATATACATATATATATATATATACATATATATATATATATATATACATATATATATATATATACATATATATATATATATATATATATATATATATATACATATATATATATATATATATATATATACACACACACACATATATACATATATATATATATATATATATATATATATATATGTATGTATATATATATATATATATATGTATGTATTAGGTTGGTGCAAAAATAATGTCGGTTTTTGACGTCAAGAACCGACATTATTTTTGCACCAACCTAATATGTATGTATGTATGCATGCATGTATGTATAAGGCTCAAACACTAATAATCCATAGTTCTGATGAATTGGATGGTGATTACGATTCCAAGGTATTAAATTATAAATATGGTCTATTAGTGCTTGAGACTTTCTTGCTGTTTTCTACATTGACCTGTACCTGCATTCTCTCTCTCTCTCTCTCTCTCTCTCTCTCTATATATATATATATATATATATATATATATATATATATATATATATGTTTACCACTAATATTATCTATATACACATATGTGTGTGAATTTTTAATTATAAGATACAATAATTCCCAGTTATTTGTAATAATGCCCATTTTGTAGTCTTACGGCATTCTTAAACCTTTGCACTAGGTTTTCTTATAATTTCGTTTCAGATTTGAATTTAAATATTTTCAGAAAAAAACTCATGAGTTTTAGTCGACATCGCTAAACACCTGTTTTGCCTCCAGTATTTTGCAAATGGATATTTTTTCCATCGAATATACAACATGTTTTCTTTCAAACTGCTTAGTAATCAGCTGGTACTTCCATGAGAGCTGAGATAATGAGCTCATCGTTATCAGAAAGTTAAAACGCGTTACATGCTCCTGAACATTGAGTCATAAACAATCAGCGACAATTGAAGTGTTGTTGGAAATTACACCCCTAATGTCCACAATGTATTTCAAAATGAATTGATAATAGTATAGTTGTTTTGATTAGTATATATGTAAGCAAATATTGATATTATTAGATTTTGCTATATTAAATATCCTTAGATATTGGTACTATTATATATTGTGACATTATTCATCTTTAGGTATTCACACTATTTTATTGATTTTTTGATATACAGATATATTATTGTATGCCTGACATATACCACAATATATATATATATATATATATATATATATATATATATATATATATATATGCATATATATATAAATATGCATATCTATAAATATGCTTATATTAAAAAAGATATATATATATATATATATATATATATACATTCATATATATATATATATATATATATATATATATATATATATATATATATATATATTATGTGTATATGTGTATGATAGAAGTATGGTGGCTTCATTTTATGCTATAAGTATGTTTAAATGGAACTAAAATAGAGGCTGTGTAAATATAAAAGTGGTCACTGAAGTCAGCCAAAATTTTTCCACCACTTATTTTCTTACTTGAATGCAATTTTCAGCCATGTTTGTTTTCTCAAATATTTATCAATAATTATATCATAATATATATATATATATATATATATATATATATATATATATATATATATATATATATATATATATATGTGTGTGTGTGTGTGTGCTTGTATGTATGTTTGTGTAACGTACGTCGGCCGTTAATAATTAAGTATAACTGAAGACGTCAATGTTTAGATAAAACCATATTTAATTTCAACCGCAAATAAATACTTAACAAAACAAATACGTAAAAGTCAACAAAATTAATTAACCATTTTAGTGAAAACCTTGTTAGTAGTTCGGTTCGGCTTAACGTCCGGTAAATCCTACATCAAATCTCCAATCATTGACGCACAATAATTCCTACTAATTCGATTGGCTAGTTCCACTGAACTGTCATTCAATAATCACTCAATAATCACTCCAGTCAGTTGTTTGACACCCAATTTATACACCTAGCGGAAGACATATATTATTAAGTCCAGAGTGTCACAACCGATCCTCGATGTCACTAGTTAGTCATTTCGAATATAAAAATATATGTGTGTCTGTGTCTAGGTGTGTGTGTGTTTGTGTGCGTCCGTGCGTGTGTATGTATGTATGTATGTACGTAGAAATTAGGATGCAAGGTATTATCTTTCAGAAGAAGGATTAGGAACGGTATTAAAAAAGATAAACATTGCTAAAAGCTAAAATCGACAAGGAATTGTGGAGAACTATCATCATTCAACTCTTAAAGTTATACGTCATATAAAAGAAGAAGAAGGAGAAAAGAAGAAGAAAAGAAGAAGAAAAAAAGAAGAAAAGAAGAAGAAAAGGAGAAAAAGAAGAAGGAGACAAAGAAGAAGAAAAGAATAAGGAAAAAAAGAAGAAAAGAAGAAGGAGAAAAGAAGAAAAGAAGAAGGAGAAAAGAAGAAAAGAAGAAGGAAAAAGAAGAAAAGAAGAAGAAAAGGAGAAAAAGAAGAAGAAGAAGAAAAGAAGAAGGAGAAAAAGAAGAAGAAGAAAAGAATAAGGAAAAAAAAGGATCCAAGGTTGCGTATTGGTTTCAGTCGAAACGTATCGAGTAAAAACTACCACATACGAATGAGGCGAGATATCTGAACCCATAGTCAGCGGAACGAGAACAAACTATCCAGTAGATTAACTAAAGGGTTAATTTTAAAATTCCATAAGATTAGCCGGGTTGACACAACGATATTTTCTGAAGAATACTCCGAAGAACAAACTCAGAAACATGCTAAGAATGAACGTAAGATCAGTAGCCCGCATATCCATAACAGATATCCTAACAGATTTACGTCGCAATTTTCCTTAAACTCGTCCCAGCTGATAAATCTGCTGTGAGTGACGTTAAGAACAAATATATATTAAAAATAATAGCGAAGTCAACGACAGGGGAACTTTCACAAGGGAAACTTTATGTCTTTCGATAATGAGACAAATACAGCACCGTAAGAAGCAATTATCTATAGAGAAATAGGATGCCAGAGACTGACAATGGCAGTCAATGTGGAGCAAGTTGGTTGAGGGTAGGTTGTTTCATTTAGGTATATATCACATATTGTTAGTTTAATCGATGACGAAATATTGAATCACATGTAAATATAGGTTCAGATTATAGTAGCCTCAAAAGGGAAAACTTCCTACGATTTATCGTTTAGTTCCATCCTGAAGGTAACTTTATTAGACGGAAAACACTTGAGAGTGTCGCTATTGAGAATTACCAAAATATAAATCTATATCCCTGATCTTTACAAATATCTTCTTGATTTTAAGAAATACTTCATTCTTACGCCAATATGTATGCCTATAATTAATATAATAATTATAATAACGATTATATTCAAAACCTTTAATTATATAATGCATAAATTACACTCAAACTAAAATAATATAAATCATAATTATATTCTAAAAACATTTATTAACATAACAATATTTACTAACTTTCGTTTATTAGATATTAAATTATATATCTTAGGTTCCTCCATAATTGAGCTACGCTTTCTCTTGACCTAAAGAATATACATAAAAATTCAGAAAATTAAATTTTTACTTGCGTGTATAAATAGTTGTTGCAAAATAGAATAATTCCATTTTCCTTGATAAAGCATATCAAAGAACGAAAAGTTTCCTTTTCATTTTACTAATATATGAATAACGTGAAAAGTAATATTTATTTTAGCCAATACTTTTAATCATCTAACGGTAGTACAAAATGAATATTATATATCAATCTTTTTATACTAATAAATATATATTTATTCCGCACTGATTATTACAACAGTGAGTTTCATACACGTGGCTATCATTTGGTACAGATTTAAAACTGTCGATTTTCAATATATACATGGCGATGGTCATGAACATCAACATCAAAGTTTTATCAGACAGTGAGGAACAAAGGTATATTTATTAGTAGTATAATCCTTAACTTTGTTTTCGTACAATTACCGCTCACACTGCAATATATATATATATATATATATATATATATATATATATATATATATATATATATATATATTGAACAATAAAAATTAAAAAATTAAAATCCTCAGACACACCGGGTTGTAGATTAATATTCTTTCGTTTTTTTAATATTATTCCATTTAGATTCCTCGACTAGTTTCGGCCGAAATGGCCATCATCGGGAGGAGAAATATTTCTGCTTGCTGCTAGCACTAAACTACTTTTATACGGCTCGGAGTCGTGGAGTCCGTACAGGTACCATATACGCAAACTAAATTTTTTCCATAAAGGCTGTCTGCGTGCAGTCTGTGGAGTTAACCTTGAAGATAGGGCATCTAATGTAGACCTGTGTGTATGTGTGTGAGAGAGAGAGCGCGAGGACGTGTGTGTGTGCTCGTGCATGTGTGTGTAAAATCATTACACACAAACAACACACACACACACACATATATATATATATATATATATATATATATATATATACACAAATCTTTCACCTATCTTAGTAGCAAAGTCAATGACAGGGGAATTTTGATGATGAAATCATGCATCGGATTGCTAAGGCTACCAGTGTTTTCGGCAAACTTCGCCATCGCTTGTGGAATGAGCGGCGTATTCGAATGCGTACGAAAATTCGAGATTACAGAGCTGTTACCCTTGTTATCCTTTTATACGGCTCGGAGTCGTGGAGTCCGTACAGGTACCATATACGCAAACTAGATTTTTTCCATAAAGGCTGTCTGCGTGCAGTCTGTGGAGTTAACCTTGAAGATAGGACATCTAATGTAGACCTGTTTAACAGGTGTAATATTGGAGGTATTGAGACTTTTCTCATACAGTCTCAGTTACGAGCGGGTAGAATGGAGATCAACGTGTTTTATTGAACTCAGATGATTTCTGATTGTCTGAGTCATCTTTAAGAAGCAAGAGGAAGATCTAAAAAGTCAGCCAATCTAAGAGTCATCTCATCTCACAATCTTTACTCATGCTCCATATGTGGTCTCCTTTGTAAATCACTTTCGTGTCTTAAGTGGCACTTAAGATTATCGCACCAAATTTCATAACTCAGTTAATTAACCTCTCAGATCCTCATACGTCCAAACCGACGGGAGAGTCCATTTATATATATATATATATATATATATATATATATATATATATATATATATATATATATATCGATCATTATTATAGAAGTCCTATGGAAAATTACCATTACAAAAACAACAATGTAAATTATCTGTCTCTCTGTTTATATATATATATATATATATATATATATATATATATATATATATATATATATATATATATATAATATCAGTGCGCAGGTTATTAGAAAATAGAAAAGAACACGTTGGGTGCATAATCTGGAGTTCCTTAGTATTTTTGTTATATTTTTAAGAAGACAGTGCTCTATACAGAAGTAGAGCTTAATTATAATATTTTGTTTTTTAAAAATATGATTCCTTCGCTAGATAAGAGTTCTCATGTTTCAAAAACGAGAGCCGAAACCATCCAAATAATTATTAAAATTAAGTTGAATTTAGGTGTTTAGACCCGTTTCATCTTCAAGCGAAATTTCATCGTTTCATCTTCATGATGAAACTTTTATGTAGCGAAGGAATCATATTTTTAAACAAAAAAAATATTGTTTATGTGTGTATATATATATATATATGTGTATGTGTGTGTATTTAATAAACGATAAAATTTAAAGTGATTTCATCTGGCCGAAGATATGTTCGCCTGCCGAATTGGTGATTCTCCATTAGAGGTAAATTTGGACTTGATTGTTTATTAATTATATTACTCTATATTAATAAATAAATTGGGCTTTTGTTGGGGATCATTTTTTTATATTTGCTATTACTTGGATCCACTTGCAAAATCTGATAACCACATATCAAATCAAAGATTTTCTTAGCCTTACTCTCTCTCTCTCTCTCTCTCTCTCTCTCTATATATATATATATATATATATATATATATATATATATATATACATATACATATATATATGTGTGTGTGTGTGTGTGTATATGTGTGTGTGTGTATATGTTTGTGTGTGTTTCATTCAGTATTACAGGAATATTGTGTCTATTTCATTTTACAGTTCTTTGATTAGTTTGTTAAGATGATATTCATAAAAGAAGGCGTCATACACCATCTTTAGGGATAAATTAACCCTGAAGATAATCTTGGAAAAGTTCGAAAGTCCTAAGGGTAGAAAACGGCATGGTACGGCACCTTCTTTGGTGAATTAAATCACAACATAAAGAAACTCGTTAGAGAACAGGAAAAATCCAGTAAAAACTAAACGGAAGTTATACTCGCCCCACCCCACACGCGCGCATATATGTATATGTAGATGTGAAGATTCTTATAGATACTCTTGAATTAAATATCAACATTGTCAGTTGTTTGCCTAAAGCGATTTCTATTTTTCATCCTCCCTTCTGGGTACAATAGATCACAAGTGAAAACGGCGAAGTTAGATATGTACGAAACCGTGGCTATCAGTTTGTTTGTTAAGTTATTTGTATTTTTTTATACCTTATTGCTCATTTGACTCATCTATAATTTGTTTTAATTATTTTTCGAAACTGAGATCAGGTTTTCAAAAATGGCATGGATGTTGAAATAAATAATTAACATAAAAATTATGTGTAATTCAATTACGACCGAGTTTGCATATGGAATTGTGAGATTGTATCAAACTTTTGAGATATATCTTGAACACCCCCTACACATGCTCTCCCATATTCCACAAAAACAAATCTTAAAGTACTGACGGGTTTATTTTTTGGGATTAGATAAATAGATAGGCGCACAGACACATTTGCTGCGAAGGCCTCGAGTAAATATATTTAAGCCTTTATTAATAGACGAAGTAGGCGAATTAAAATTAACACAAATAGACTATTTTCCGAAGCCACCTCCATGTTTATTTGCTTTCGCTTTCGGAATCTATAAAAATATTGCAAATTATTTTCGGTTTTCTGGGGAAAAGCACATGTTTATCCGTTTCCTCGCAATTATTAGGGGGGATTTTATTATATATATATATATATACTTGCCCTGACGAAAGTGCAACAAATATATTATACAGTATTGAAGCAATTTTTTGAGTAATTCTCTTCTTCTTCTTCTTGATATTATTATTATTATTATTCAGCGCATCCGCGACCAGCATGTTCAGATTTATACAATTGCAGATTAATTTTTTATATATAAATATTGGTAAGAAGGCATATGGCCGTAAACATTAGCAGAAGTATCGGTATTGTTGCATTCATCCAAATAAGAAATTGCAACTTCCCTCTATAATCTGTTTGTTAGGTTATTTCCTAGAATTACCTCTTGCATAAACAGTGAAAAAATTCTATCATTGAAAAAAAAATGGCGTCGTGTATTGACCTGTATTATATTACGAATACACTAGAAAATTGACTTGTCTTGCAGCTGCGGTAGTTTCGTATTTTAGATTGCCGAATACAAGCTACGGCCGAAATAATTCCCACATATGCTTCACAGAAATGTCTTCCACATAATGGTAAGACATTAGCAAGTCGAAGGCATTATTTCCAATAATGTTGTTGTTTAGTGTTGTATTACGACACATGATCAGTAATCATCATGTCATCTGATTAGTTACTCTTAACTTTCTACTTCTTTATATGCTATTTCCCCTCAGTACGTAGGTGATCATGGCTCTCCACAACTTCCTGTTACTTGTAGCTCTTAATAATCTTTGTCTCTGTTATTTCTCCTCGGCTCTGATCCACCATGCATTTACTCAACCTCACTATGCAGGTTATGTTTTTTTTCTATGTCCTTCTTTCTGTTCCGTGAATATCATATTTTCCAAGCCCTTCTTCCTCATTATACCCCAGAAACCTCAACTCTGTTCTAAATGTTATGTATTGTTTCCATTTTCTCCTAAACGTCTTCGTTGCTTACATTTTCTGATCACTCTATCCTCATCATCCTTCTGTAACGCGGCATTTCTGTTGTTTCACGTCTCTTCGTCCAGCACTCACTCACATACAGGAATACAGATAGCACATAGCAATTCCGTACCCTTTTCCTTGTTTCTAGCTAAAATTCCTTAGTACTCTAAGAATGCTTAGCGTTTAAAATGCTTCCTTGTCTATACCAATACACTTTAGGATCTCTCTCTCTCTCTCTCTCTCTCTCTCTCTCTCTCTCTCTCTCTCTCTCAAAACACTTCCTACATATTTCAATTTCCGTGCTTGTTTGATTTTGGTACCTCCGATTTGCAATTCGCATTTTGGAATCATCCTTTTGTTAATAACCATGTATTCTGTCTTCAACCAACCCAACTATATATCGATGAGACCTCGTTGCCATAGCGAAGAGCTTATTCGAATAATTAGATGGATGTATTTCTAGAAAAGACACAGGGAGGCAACATTACAGCGGTGGGAATGTGACTGGAGATCAGGACAAATGCTATTGTTGATTCTTCTTTAGATTTTATCAAGGATCTCTAAATGTATAACAGGAGCACCGGGCCACATGTGGTAGAAATATTCGAATCATAGAAACTTATAGATATGTATGATAGATTCTGGAGAGAAAAAACGTTCTAGCATAACACAGTGAACCAACTTTCTTAGCAGCTGACCTGCCAGTGGATTCAATATAGTGTTGCCACTTCATGTAAGAACATTCGCACGAGAAGGCGTAACGAGTCACTCCCCTGGAGTTTAGCATCAGCCATGCTGATGAAAAGCAGAAAAGAGTCACTCCGATTATTGATAGAGAGCAGCTTAGCTTTGGAGGCGTCAAAATTAACATGCCATCTTTTACAACAGTTAAGTACATACTGAAGGTCGTTTTTCACATCAGCTGCCAATTTGACGATCCGATCGGACTTATCGAAACCCCTTTCCGGGTCCATACTTTCCAGCTATTGCTATCTACAGTCTATCTGATCACACTTCTTTTATAATCGCTCTTTACTGCTGTTTCCGTTTTATAATTCTTCTACACCCATTAATCTCTTGTGTTTCAGTCGCTTAAATGTCTTGCTTGGGGGTGATAAAAAAACTACAGATTTTTATATTTTGAGTCGAATTAAGTCATTCACTTATATTTCCGCTAGCATGCTAAATATGTTATCACCGGATACATCTCTATTATTTATTCTGAGAGTTAAGAATAAAAGTGTTATCTAGACATAATATTTTTTCAGAGGTATTCAACATCGAATGCAATATCAAACAATAAATATTTTTGTGACTTGAAACTTTTTATGAATATATCCGTAAAAGATTAGTTCTTTTCTAAAGATCAGTCATATCAGGAAATGTGTTCATTATGTTGAACTAGTAATTGTTTTTGATGGTGCCGTGACTACCATTCTTCTTTTCTATGGCCTACCTCTAAAGCATTGTCCGTAATCGTATTCTTTGACAGAAAATTAGCTAATATACGAATGGGATCGTTTATTTTTTTCAATACGCATGGCACTTGCATTTTTCTCTTCACCGTGATTTTTTCAGAAATATTTGCACGACAGCGCCCATGATGTTAAAATTGCACTGGTAATGGAGTGGACGTAATGTCACGTGTTTAGATATTGTGCAGTTATATAAGCGCAAATCACCAGAAGAAAGTTGTAGTGGGAACAGTCACCAAGCTAGACATTACATGAGGGATTCACAACGTCCACTTTGATGTGCTATAACATCTGAAGGGGTTATTAAGTATTCAGTAGAGTTTGGGATGCTATATAATTTTTAACAATTCAATAATATGGTTTACGCTCTTGAACATTGGCTAGAACCGGTTTCATCCTTTTACATATCATTTGCTTTTTTTCACTCATTTATATTTTAGAAGGATTTTGAACAATACATTTGAAAGACATGAATAAGAAGACACAAACCTTCAAAATCTTGACAGAATCTATGATCTGACGTGATTCCACCCGCTTATTTGTTCACGCCAGTTTTCTGGTAATTGACGTTCGTATCATGTATGAAAACTGAAACATATAACATTAGAATTGTTTAACACTTTTCCGTATGAAAGGTGTTTTTTTTTTAATGTTTTTTTTTTTTAAATAGTGGACCCCAAAGTACATGACAGCCTGAATGAGAATACTGGAAAAAATATAATTATGAACCACTGGCATATACGCAGCTGAACTGACTTTTTTTATATCTAATTTCTGATATTAGTAATTGTTCTCATTTTGGTTGATATAGATGCTATTACAGACGTTCTTAGAGACACAACGTTTCGACCAATTTATCTCAGGTTATCATCAGTTGATCATTGATTGACTGTTGATTATTGTGATATTTTGTCCCTGTGATATCGCTTATTACATAATAACATCCATATCAGTCAATGAGAACAACAGATCGAAATAATACAAGAAATGCAATGCTTAAATATGAAAGGCGGGATGAAACCGCTATCATAACAAATACCAAATGTCTCATATCGAGAATATTTAACATTGAAAAACAAAAGAAAAAATTAATTATTTTTAATAATACGTGGAAATCTCCGCTTTTACCTGAAGACGGTGACAAGACCAGAAACCCGTGTAGTAAAATTATGTAAAACAAAACATAATATTTTTTCTAAATAAATTCACATTACAACCAAAAATGTTTACGACACCTCTCTTCTCTTCTTTTTAATATACACACTTTTCTCTCGTTGGAACCACTACAACCTCTTTCTTTTATATATATATATATATATATATATATATATATATATATATATATATATATATATATATATATATATATATATATATCTGACTCTGAATATAAACTCATTCAAAAACACACTACTAATGCTCTTCAGTGGCGTAGTGGATATAGGTGTTGATGGGTAAATGTCATCTACTTGTCATGGTTTCAATTCTTGGATCTGATACTGACGCACCAATTCAGCAGGAATGAATAATAATTGATATCACCGAGAGAAAATATTACAAGAATCAATAAATATCGTATATCCGCCAATTAATCGTCACTTGGTAATGACCAAACAGATATAGACAGAGGCCAGAGAGTATTTGGTCGAAACATATATACAAACGGAAATAGGACGAATAGTTCGAAATAATCCAACAATATTGAATCATTTTTTTTATTCCATCTCCGAATTGCACTGAAAGCGGAAGATTAACGTACGTCTAAAAATATAAATAGTCCGGCAAGGAGATAAACCGTATATAAAATGTAATGACTAGTTCTATTCAGGATTCAAGTGTTTGAAACCTTTTACTACACTGTTAAAATTATACCGCTTCGCATACTATTCGCGAACACTTAATGTCAACTGGAGAATTCGTAGCGCCTCCAAGAAGTGATTAACGCTCCTACGGAGTATTATTTGCTCAGACGATAAAATTTATCGCCGCTCATATGGCCTTGGGGAATCTAATTTAATAATACTGTTTTTCTCTTCTTCAAATCCATGGAAATGAAAGAATGAAAAGTAAACGTCGATATATTTAACAAGTTCAGAAAGCCACATCTGATGCATGATAATTTCTGCAGGATTCAGATTTATTCCCCTATAATTATCCTGAAATACATCCGGGAACAATTAATGTGAGTTCTTCGCTCGCTATATATGACATGTATTTCCACTTCGCAATTGAACAGAGTTATTTTTCTTAGTGTAGATGGAGTGTTTTTTTTTTTTTTTGTTTTGTTTTTTTTTTTTTTTTGTTCGGTCGCGTCTTTCAGCAATGTCTTAATCAAGAGAATTATTGCAGTCTGTATTAAATGGGAAATAGTAAAATATTATATTTTTTATATTTTCTGCATTTTTGGGGCATTTTTTTAAAGTTTATCTATTCTTTTAAATATCTATAAATCACCGTCTCTTCATTATCTATCTATCTATCTATCTATCTATCTATCTGTCTATCACAGTCTCTTCATTATCTATCTATATATCACAGTCTCTTCATTATCTATCTATATATCACAGTCACGTCATTATCTATCTATCTATATATATATCTATATATCTATCTATCTGTCTATCACAGTCTCTTCATTATCTATCTATATATCACAGTCACGTCATTATCTATCTATCTATCTATCTATCTATATATCTATCTATCTATCTCTGTCTATCACAGTCTCTTCATTATCTATCTATGTATCACAGTCACGTCATTATCTATCTATCTATTTATCTAGCTAGCTAGCTATCTAGCTGAGTCTGTTCAATTTGTATATATGTATGTATCTATCCATCTATTACATTCTCTTTAATATCTATCTATCTATCTATCTATCTATCTATCTATCTATCTATCTATCTATCTATCTATCTGCCTGTTAATATATATGAACTTAATTGTTATAAATTTATTTTTCTTAAACTTAGTAATCCCCTGAAAGAATATTCAATATGTTGTTTTGCGACTGAAAACAATACTAGTGTTGTCATTAATTACAAATCCTTTCTTTCCAATCATTCGCATTTGGTTTGGATATTTTATGAACTTATATAGTTTATGACACCGTAGAGCAATATCCATTTGCTCTTTCTTAGAAACGTCAAAAGACAAAATGTTCTGTTTTATTAACTTTCTTTACTTCATCTTTCAAATTCGCTCTGTCACTAGGGTTTATGATTAATTTTGATGCCAGGACAACGACACACAGAAAAGATACATACAATTAAAATTCAGATAAAACACACCTGAGTCGATAAAGAATACTTTCAATTTTCTGCAGTAAATTTTGAATATTAATAAATGTTCTCCGTAGGAATGTATCAGTCTCTAATAATATATTCTAGTGTAAATTCCTAGTCGTCTTTGACTTTATCCCGTATTCCTATATTTAATTTCTACTCTCATGATCACTTCCTTTATGATGATGGTGTTCTTGACTAAATTTGCCGCCAACCTGCTGGTTAAGGACTAGAAGCTTCTAGGTGTTTCCCCCAAATCTGCTCCTATCATTCATTCCTTATCACCGCAGGGCTTTGCAAGATTTGGTTGGAGGTGAAAGAAAATCAGAGTAGTAGAAAGTGTCAATGGGCTGAATTCGTTTATGCTAGACCACAACTTGCCATACAATTAATTTAATTACCTAACTCTGCGGAATATAGGGAATGTTATATGCAGAATAGGATTATGAAACTTCAAAGAACGGTCGCTGACTCTATAATTTCGAGTGGCGCATTCTGCAGCATATCCGTCATGCGTAGCCCTCTTTATTCGCTGGTTCAACCGTTGTGATCTGCTGTAATCCTTATTCGCTTGTTACACCGTCCATATTTTGGGGGCTTGGTCGCGGTTTACTTTGGATCTTCGTCTTCGACATTGACGCCAATGCTGGTCCTACCAGGAAATTAGTCCTCCTGACGGCATCGCTCTCATATTTATTGGACCATACACGCCGTTCCACCACAACCATGTGCGACAATCAGAGGTACGCCCATAGAAACATATACACATAAACACATATATTTTACATTGTATGTCGTTGTAATCTGTCCCACATTATTATGTAAATTAACCTATCAAGAAATATGTCGCTGAATATGTTTAAGCTTATTTTAATACTAGCAGTATAACGCGGCTTCGACCGGGTTTTCCATTACAAGGAATTTTCGCTGTTCAATTGGAGCAGTTTAAGTTTAAAGACAGCCCCCTGAAAACCAGTATCAGTAAGAACAACTGGGTGCAACGTAGGCAGATCCCCAAATGGCCGGTTAACAATTTGAATGGGTGTGGCCTTGAAAGTGTCTGTTTTTGAGTTCTCAACCCTGCAAGGAAAGAACTCCTTCCATGAAGCACCATAATAATAATATACGATCAGTATTATATATATATATATATATATATATATATATATATATATATATATATATATATATATATATATATGTAATTCTAATAATACTTTGCGTTAGATTCCAACACTCTCAAATGATTGTAAGCTGCTTTTACAGAAATTAAATGTTGCCTTTTATTTTTACCCAAAGTGTTAAATCAGTTTTTTTTCGATTTTTCACCTTAATGGTGGTAATTTTTCCAGCCAGTTTGGACTCAAAATTGGCACTGAATAAGTATCTATTAAACAAAAAAAATCATCGAAATAGGATGAAAAACATTATCTGATTGATCACACACATACATTCACACATTTTGAGAATTATAGATATAGATAAGTTATATAAAATATAGAAATGGGATAGACACCTCATATAGACATGGGATGATAGATAGTTTGCTGTTAATTAAAGTATGACAAATGAAACTAATCATTCTAATATCCCATTCTACGTACGGCCAGACAGCGGATAAAGAAATGAAAACGAAGGTGACCTGAAGAATTCATCGTCTGATTATTAAGGAATTACGCTACCGCTGAGAAATCTTGCATGCATTAATGAAAACTATCCCCCTTAATAACTGTATTCTTTCTACCAGATAAACTGTTATCTATTTACAGATGATTTCAAATGTAGCTAGTAAAGACTTCTCTTGAAAAAGGACGAAATTTGTCAAAGTGATGTTATCAATTGCTTTCAGAAAAGGTGCTAAACCCCCAAGAACATTCAAGTTGACATGGCTGCTATATAAGGGCATGATGCTTAAGTTTTATAAACAGTGACAAAGAGGGCACTGGATATAGGAGAGGAATTTAATGTCATAAGCATGGCCCAATGTCTGGACGGCCTGCAGCTGTCACCCTCTATAAAGAAGCTAATGGCTTCAGTTTTCTTTGAATGCAAAAGCCACTGTGTGTGTGTGTGTGTGTTTTTTGGCTATCTTTAATGGGACAAACCATCAATGAGAAGCCATGTGCCAAGTTTCTGAGGCAGTTACGAGAGGCTATAAGGACCAAACCCCAAAGAAAACTGACAAAAGTTGACTTGTTTCATCAGGACAATGCTGCAGTAGATTAGTTCCATGTTATGATCGTGGCTTCGAATTGGTTAATTATTGTCTCTTGGTTTGAATATCATATGTTCTCCAGTATGAAAAAACCCTGCCTGGGAAACGGTACTGCTATCATTATGACGTCTTCTCTGCTGTTAAAGACTTTATAGACCAACACGATCGACAGTTTAGTTTGGACGCTCAAATACCGGTTTAACTGCAGAAGAAACAATGCAGTTATTAATAAGAAAAGTTAAAATGAATGCATGATTGAAATTAATAATTTCACAACTACAACGCCACTCCTATATTGTCAGACTATGAGCTTTTCATCCCACTGTCGTAAATAAAAATAAATATTGGTTAATTTCCTGGCCAGGATAGAGCATTCAAACCAGCCTAAATAAGGAAGAATAGATATAGTAAAACTTTTATTATCTACTGTTTTTATGTATAGTACACTTAAGTATTTATCCAGTTAATGATTTATTGATTTTCTGGTTCTTCTAGATGAAGTTTCCTTTTAAAATGTTAGCGAACGTATATTTTCATTATTTCTTTTCCTTTTTTTAGCTTTTAGTAAAATTTGACTTATGGCCATCTCTCCTGATTCCTGTGCTACTAACTATTTACATATTCTTTTCTTTCCTCTGTTTCAATCTGCCATGTGAGTAACAAATTTTCAAACATTTTTTATTCTTTATGGGCCCTAGAAATTCCAACGATCTCTTTCTGATTCTATGTATAAGTGCGCTTTTTGTTTCTATTTTCTACAAAACCTCGTCATTGATCACATTTTCTGTCCATGGTATTCTCAGCATACTTCCGTAGAACCATATTTATGTTGCCGCAAATCTGTGATAAGATTGTCCAGCATTCTCTGTCATATGGGCAGGAACGATATTACATCAAAATGTAGTACACCTTCCTTTTTTTCTAAAGTAATTTTCATGCTTCTTGATCCTTTTCTCAGATTTTGGAAGGAAATATTCGCTATCTTAATGCGGTTCAAATTTCCGTGTAGTATATCTCTCCTCGGTTAAAATACTTTCCAGATATTTATTTTTTTCACTTGCTTGATTCTGGCTTCTTCATTTGTAATTCGCATGTTGGGGAGTTCTGTTTGCTGACAACCATTCATAGGGACTTCTTACAATTACTCTTATATTCTTACTTTCCTTTACTACCATCTGTAGGAATACCTAACTGTTTCGAAATAAAGAGTGATGCTGAGTGGCATATTATCTAAGCAAAGACATTCGATGATCCAAGCGGTAGACGTTGATTTCACAAACAAAAAGAAAAAAAAGAACCATTCCACGCAATGAGAGAACGTTTATATAATAAGAAATATTTAAAATTACAAATTAATGTATGTTTTGTGTGCATTTATCTTAATTTGCATATCAGAATGCTGTTAGATTCCCCCAAGAGTCGTATTCTTCAAAACACTAAAAAATTCTCATTCAGTTGGAATTTAGTAAACAGGCTCGGAATATGGAATCTCACCATCTGTTTCTATTCAAGATCTATGACAATTTCCTTCTGGTCGACATAAACCAAAAACAAGGAATACAAGCTGGTGAAAAAAACTGTATGAATCTAACATATATATATATATATATATATATATATATATATATATATATATATATATATATATATACTGTCTCCTTTGAAGATAGTCAAAAAAAGGTTATCCTTTGAAAACATTGTTAAATGTTGAGAGCCAGATTTTCTTCCATTATAAGATTTACGGAATATATAGTTACTCCGCCGAGAGATAAGTGCTTATCCTATGTTAAGGCCTCGACAATAGAGGAACGATTAAGAACAATATCATTTAATGCACCCAGATGTCGAAAATCGTTAATGGAATGCACTTACGTTACCGACTTAAACATCTGGGTGCATTGAATAAGGGTGCATCTGGGGAGAGGATATAGCCTTAGCAGAAAATAAACGCTGCACATTTTAAGTATGACGTGATGGCAGCATAACGCTCAACCGAGCGGAAAGTAATTTCAGCGAGACGAATTCGAATTTTTGCCGTGACGGATGCCTGCACATTCCCACAACTGCGACTGAAAAACCCATGTATGTTTCTATTCTTATTCTCCTCCCTCCTGTATTATTTAAATCGGGCTAGGCACTCTATCCTTGCGTGTTAAATAGAGATATGCTCTATTTAGACTCACATTTTAGTAGGAGAAACACAACTCTGATTTCAAAACCGTGTCTAAGACTACGCAACACATTACGATTATTTCTTTAAAGAGGTCCTTAAAAGTAAGATAATAGTAAAAATATGCGTAGACTCCTGAAAATACAAGAAATATATATAGCGAATGTTTCATTTACCAAAGTTTATCGAATGCTCAAGACAGAAGCGGAAAAAAATATAATGTGTAAGAAATACAAAGAGCGTCTAGTCAAATATCTACTAAAAACAATGTTTAGAGATAAAATTAATCACACGCACACACACACACACACACACATATATATATATATATATATATATATATATATATATATATATATATATATATATGGAGAGAAACTTTTCTTTTAAACATATCTCGTTAATATAAGCGACAAAGAAAATTTAATTTAGTTTTTCCATCGGTCCTATATTTTTCTATTTTCTGGGATTACAAAACTTTGTTCATTTTGTCCATTGTCATATCTATCTATCTATCTATCTATCTATCTATCTATCTATCTATCTATCTATATATATATATATATATATATATATATATATATATATATATATATATATATATATACATATATATATATGTATATAAATATAAATAAATATATATGTATAATTATTTATATACTATATGCGCGGTACTTATTAGAAAGCGCTCAATATCTGAAATAGAGTTTGTCCTACGACCGCCAAAGCGTGAAACCCAGTGTCACAAGCTCACATCTATCCAACCATATATATATATATATATATATATATATATATATATATATATATATATATATATATGTATTCATATAACGGCACACACAATTTTATATATATATATATAATTCACTTTTACTGAGTATCTATATATAACTCTATCCCCCCTATATACCCACTTTTTCTATTTATAACTCTATCTCTCTATATACACATCTATCTATCTATCTATCTATCTATCTATCTATCTATCCATATATATATATATATATATATATATATATATATATATGTATATAATTATTTATTTAAAAATATGATTCCAACTCGCTACATAAGAGGTCTCATGTTTCAAAACAAGAGCCGAAAACTTCAAAATAATATTTGAATTAACTTGAGTTAAAGTAGGCTCTGTTCCATCTTCAAGCGATTTTTTTTTTTGGGGGGGATGACTTATTTCTGAAATTTACGAGTTTTAATAGTATAGTCAGAATTGAAATAAAAAATTCAATGGTAACATCAAGGGCGGATTGTTTAGAATAGGCAGGGGTGGGGTGTTAATAATTTGTATCAGTATAGAGTTACTTTCATAAAGGCCGGGTCATAGTAAGGTGGGGGTGGCTAAATTTACGACGGAGGAAGTTTTTGCATAGTCTGGCCCTGGACTTTGCTGCAGGATAAAAAACAATAACGACCTGTTTGACATCACTATGGGATCATTAGACTCTGCAGAGTCTTCTGACTTGGTTGGTCTTTTAATATTGTACAACCTAACGGCACACCGCGATATTGATATCCAGGACATCGGGCTGTATAGAGATGACGGGCTCATGGTGGTGAGGAGTTCCACTAGCTTTAAGATAAAGAAGATCCGTAAAATTATCTTTAGTGAATTTAAAAATCTAAACTTAAAGATAACAGTCTCTTCTAAATTGAAAAAGGTAAACTTCCTCGACGTAACCATAGACTTACCGAGCAACACGTACCAACCTTTTAGAAAACCAAATGCTTATTCATTTCGTTTATAAATTTTATTACGTGAAAACCGAGATGTCCAACCAATCACAAAGAAATATTCTGTATATATATATATATATATATATATATATATATATATATATATATATATATAAAATATGTATTATACAAATTATTCTGAAATGGATGTGAAATTTCGCATAGCTAAATAGCCTCAATTTAGCTGTCCAAATTTTCGAACTTTGGAAATAAATGGATTTATTTGCAAATGTGATCAACCAAACAATCTGAAACACACATACTTTCGAACCACTGTAGAGGCGGTCTTAATGTACGGTGCCACTGTTTGAAAATTAGCTAAAACCCTATTGTCTAAACTTGATGGACATACACTCGGATTTTGAGAGCTCAGTTTTTTACAATCTTCCTTGAACGGACATAGTTGTTGACCAAGATCATGCGAATGATCTACTGCTCTGGTCACCTCTCAATGTCGCAAAACAGGTTGGTCGCCTAGCAGCTGTCTATATTTATATGTTTTGATAGTATGCAAACATAATGACCTTCGTAACTTGAACATGACTGTGATGGTTGACGTGATAGTCTCGTTATTGTCCGAGCTAGCTCGACCGAATATAAATACGACATTATTTTGGGGACATTTGGAAAATGTGCTTCAAGGTGCTTTTTTCGCTGCCGAGATGATTTGTGTTGGTGAGTAGGTAGTTCAACAGTAACTGTCCATTAATGGTATGAACATTGATTGATGGGTTTGTCTTTGGTTTCATGTTTTCTTTATTTTTACTTCAACTTAGGCGACACTATTTTTCGAACATGACACAAATTCCGGGTTTTTTTTTAATGATTTAGTGGTCGAACGTCTACAATATGCAAATTTTCTCCAGGTAAATTATACCCTGACCATTACATTTGAGTATCTTTATCATTCACTGCAAAAACGTATTAAAATCCTGAAGAAGAATGCATTCAAAAGAAGTCATCAGTTTGGTCCAAAAGAAGAGAGAAGACGGTCTCAGCACTGAAAGATCGCCGCTGAGATGAAACTACCGAAGTCAATTGTTGAATACATACTAAGTACAGACTATGAGCGGAAGAAGAAGAAGACAGGACGGAAAGAAACAATTTCCAAGAGAACAGAATGAAGAATGAAGAGGAGTGGTACGAGGTTGTTATCATCTGGAGAAAAGGTGACAGCGAAGAAAGTGTGAAGTGTGAAAGAACGTCTAAGAACGTCTCAGCGCTTGGATTTTAGAATTAAACAACATTTACCCCCCAGAATTTAAAATCCGGCCGCTAACAAAAGCCAACTAATGAATACATCCGGGTCATCTATAGTGGAACACGCTATAACTAGCAGGGAATGTGTTGCTGGTTTGAGTGTTGACTGTTTTTCCATTCTAGCGAAGTCACACTCCGCATATCATTTGAAGGTTCTTGAGTCCATTTACATCAAATCCCGCAGGCCGTCTCTCTGTAAGCAGAGAGATTGCTTGTTGGGTTTGAATGTGATTGGGCTCTAGTTCTTTCTATCATATTTTTTTGCCCTCCCCCTTCATTGGATAGTTTTTTGTTTTTAAGTTTATGAATAAATAATCCTAGTGTATCAAACCTGAGGAGTACTGCGACGAAACCGGTTGTTTGTTTTAGTTCTTAGTTTTCATAATTATGTCCTCTCCATTCCGCTTATTCCTTGCTATAATATATATATATATATATATATATATATATATATATATATATATATATATATATATATATAAGCATGTAAAATTATACTTTAGATCGTAGGAATCTTTTAAAAGTATATAACTATAGTCATAGATCAATCTTTTGAGTATATTAGGCTGGTGCAAAATGATGACGTAATAATGTCCTTTTTTTGACGTTAAAAATACATCAAAAAACGACATTATTACGTCATTATTTTTGCACCAACCTAATATATCATGGAATGTGTTTTACATGAACTCATCTTGTTGAAAGAAAGAATAAGAATATTTTTTCTTCTTAAGCTTAAGTTTTTTTGTGTCTACTGAGTCTGAGATAATATAAGAAAAAGATAATATTATTCAGGCCGAATACCACAAACGAGAACTGCGAGAGAAGAAACTGTTTGCATAGAAATTACGGTTACATCTATTTCCGCTGTAAAATGATTTGACCGTGTAACCTGTCTTGCACTGCGCTTAAATTCATACTGTCTACGCAGTAAAGAGAAAGTTCATTAGACCAATTGCCATGACAATATTTATAGGAAATTCACGTGTACGCTCCACAGTGCAGTAATGGATAGCGGCTCGGATTGAGGAATTGGAGAGCCGAGTTCGAATTCCAGTTAGTTACGTGCTATTACCCATGGGAAATGTATGAATCCAATTCTTCTCCCCCAGCTATGGGTAAATAGCAGGACTGACAGAGTTCTTTAACTTCGGATGGATATACCGCAGAAAGAAACGGAAACCTACTGCGGTAAAAAAATCCGCCTCGTCAGTCATGTATCGAAAGATATATGATCGCTTAAGCGTGTATCACGCATGGCTCGTAAGTGACTGACGCTACATTACGTTGGTGGGAAAATAACTGAAGACTATATGCCAATAAAATTGCTAATTTCTTTTTATAATTCTTAGCTCATGTGAAAGCAAATAAACATGAGGCAGTGGAGAATTCTCAGTTGGACCCAAATCCATGCCAATATTTACGAAATAGATATTTCTGGAAGGTCTTTGGTCGACATTAGATTTTTTTTATACCACATACTATGCATAATTTATTTATCCCATCCCTCAACGAATAAACTAACTTCATATACAAATGGATGTGTACAATCACTATGACAAATAAGAAAATAGAATGCGGCTCTAAATTTGAGAATTTAGAAAATAGGACAAAATTAACGGGAACCTGCTGATTGTAAAAGGAATCTTAAAAGAAAAAAAAATCGTGTGCTTTTTACGGTCATCTGCGGAAACACCTCCAGTGCCAGGTAATTGATTTTGACGAATAATGTTTTCGTTTGAATTATACATTTAAGCGACAAACTAACCAAAAATACAAGCAAGAAACAAAGTTACACATTTTCATTACATATCTATATCTATATATATAGAGTGATATGCCAGAAATCAGGGTATTGGTGCTTTCTGTTGTGTATCATAAAATCTTTTCCGCTCAATAGCAACAAAGCGAAGTGACACGAATCTTTTGTTAGAAGACCTCTGGAAGGATGTTGAGTCATGCCACATAAATTGATTCATGACTTCCCTTCGAAATCTCCAAGAAATGTTCGATAACTTTCATGCGACCCGAATATGCTGCACGTGAGTGCTTCGCTGAACACTAAAATCCTAATCTCTTCAAGCCTATGGTGAATGGTTAACTATAGTCAATATCCTTGTAGGGATACAAAAGTCGATTTCCCCCTTTCGATGCGGTGAAGTCACAAAGGTCACGTGACGGCCGGGTGTGACGTTACGGATTGGGACTAGAAGGACAGTTGCGATGTGAATCCCGGAAAAGTCCTACCAGTAAGAGAGGTAGGACTTACTGGAATAAACACGCATTCTCACCAGATTCTTAGAGAAACCCCAGTTTTCCTATCGGAAAATATTACAAGTAATGCTCCTGCCAATTTTATTTTACACACTGCTTGTTGTTGCATACATGCTATAATTTCTCTGTGTGGGACAAATGTATAGTAATTTTCCAAGCGTAGTTTAGATGTGGCACAAGGCCGAAAGTAGTGGCACATAGTGAGTATCGAACTCAGTACACAGACGTAATTGTTTTAATAAGAATAGCTTGCTAACCATTACACCGCCTCGAGGCGTCCAAATGTGTGTGTGTGTGTGTGTATATATATATATATATATATATATATATATATATATATATATATATATATATATATATATATATATATTAGGACTTATCATCATAAAACTCGCATGAAGAGGACAAAGCATGGTTAATGGCATAATAGACTTTTCTTCCTTTGCGCATATATCATCGTCATAATATTTATTTCTTACGTTCATATCAAATAACTCATTGAGTATTCTTCTACCTCAAGTCGCTCTTGGAACCTAAATTAGTTGAAAGTGGTACCCAGCTGTTGAAAGGAAGATGTTTTAATTAAGAGAGAAAAAAAAACAAAAAAAAACTTGTAGTTCCGACAAATAATTTATATCATGGAAATATTTCAACTAGCTGTTGCTAGCCTTGGTCACTACTTTAATTTGAGTAAAACAGTGCATAGAAACTAGAAACGCTTAAGAATTCATATCTAGGAAAACCCGGAGTTGATGACGTTTACAAAGTAAGAGCATACGTTTTTTTTTTAGCGAAGTCCATGTCTTATTCGTATCAAAGTTAATTATACAACTAGTAACAGAGACAGGCATCCTAACTTTGAAAGGGGGTATAATCGGACTATCAGATCCAACCCTTGCCACGGGAACATCCCTCATAACATAATAGGAATTTTTTGTTGATAAATTGTGGTCAATGGATTCAAGATATTTTACTAGGAATTACTTATTTATGATAGGCTTCACTTAGCGAAGTCAACTGCTCTAATGATCTTCTGTAACTATTGTAATGCTTTTAAGAGGAGCGCCATCGTTGGCTTTCTCTTACAATAAGAACTTCGAACGGATCTGCTAAATATGCGTCTGATACGCCCTGAACTAAATGTAGACGTCACTTGAGCCTATGTTTCTTGCGTATTACGCCCGTCATTTCTCTCCAGACAACTCCGGCCCTGATTATTAATGACCCGCCGTCCGACATTGCGCTGTCTACCGTGTGTGGTAATGCCATCCATCAGCTATTCAAGCTAGACACATAACACCGGAGTTCGTGAGATGTCAAATATCCCCATAATTTCAGAAATGTGACGAGCCCTTCGTCTAGCACCAACTATATTTTACATTATTAAAATATTGTACAGTCTGTAATTTTCATGTTAAATACTGTTTGAACAAATATAACCTAGCGAATTTTAAGTACATTTCAAAACAATAGTTGATATTTTTACATAGATTTTTCCAAGAAATATTCGACTAATTCCGTCCGTTATATTTCAACATGTTTGAAGCAATTCCAGTATTTCATTATCGCAGAAATTGGCATACTTCTTTGAGATGCACTTGTCTAAATTGTGTATACAGGTTTCAACAGAATTAGACTTATTCACATTTAGAGAACTCTTTATAAAAACTGTATAATCCGTAATATTCATGTGTAATAATATGTTTTGGCCCAAATTACTTAGTGAATTTTAAGTGAAATTCAAAGGCAATTTTTGAAATTCTTACATAGTTTTTTCGAAAAAATAATCAATCATTTTGCGCACTCTATATTTAACATGCTTGCAGCAACTTCAGGATTCCATTGGCATATTTCCGGGAGTTGAACTTGTCTAAATGTTTTTTACAACCTTCAACAAAATTAAAATTATTCCCATTTAGATAACTATGTAGCTTTAAGGAAAGATATTTACGCCTGTTTTAGTAGAACATCCCAGGTAAGCTATACCCATCCCGGGACGCTTTTACCCCTTTACTGCTTTTATTCAGTTCAAATGTGTAAATTCAACCTCTGATTTTGTGGAAGTAACACGTAATTCAACCTCTGATTTTGTGGACGTAACACATAATACACACTATCTTTCGCATATATCCAATATTACAAGAAAGGATCTTCTCCAGATGCAGACCGACATTTGAAGCGCTTAACGGTGGCTCCTTTTCTTTTATCCGCACGAACTTTTCGGCATCACATTTTTGTAAATACTTTTCCTCCCTTGCTTTCATCCATTTTTTGAATGTATCGTTCTGTTGGCGTTTATTTTGTTTTAGATCGTGAGAGATGAAAGCGACATAGTGATTGACGTATCTAATTTTTCTACGATTCTCATATGAGAGGTGTGGTAAATCAGTCCTGTGAGGCATCGAGTGATAAAGATATAGATTATTTCCAAGATTTCAATTACATCATCATCGACAAGAGCTTGCGCGTTGAAAGATGCTCTGTCTTCCAGATCAAAATTCCAAAGTCTGAAATTAAAGAATCACTTACCAATACATAACACTGTAGGTAGCAGGAGAGCGAGAAATCGGAAGAATGTTCCACAAGTGAAAAGTGTGAGAAAAGACAATATTAGAATAAAAAAAAAATATGGTTGCATATAACTGTTTCAATAGGAAAACTAGTTGCCAATCTTTTAGTATGCTTAAATTCCTCAGCCTGATTTATAAAGGAGGATATCTGATAAAAAAATAATGAAAATATTTATAGAAAAGAATGCGGGATGCCATGTTACGGCAGTGAGAAAGTAACTGATGTCTGGATGCCAGATGAGGACCGATAACATCAGGCGTCTAGTGATATGGATTATTTTTAAGTTTTTGATTTTCGATTTCCTCATTAACAAGAAAAGCGTGCGTGTCGAAAGGTTCTCCGTCTTCCAGTTCCAAATTCTGAACCTAGAGAATCACTTACCATTCCTCTCGTTTAGGCAACCGAGCCATAAACGACATAACTTTTCTTTTCTTTTTTGGTTTGTGTAAATCGTTTCAGTTTTCCTTTAACGGAAAAATACAACTAATTTTCTTTATTTTCATTTAAATTAAAAACATTTCAAATACACAATCCATGCACGAATCTTAGGAAAAGACGTTTTGAAATGTCACCTTTCAGAATGTTTATTTGTCATGAATTTCTGTAATGTGCAAAGTGCAATCGCGTGTTCAAACGTTATTCATTGAAGAGAACTATTAACATTTCTTCTAACCCAGTACTCTCGTAAATAATCTGAAACTAATAAAACTATGTAATCCTCCAAAGAATAGCGGCAAGAGTGAAATATAATCTACTGTAATGTACACATATCATCCACAGATTAACAGTGAAAAATATTTCCGAAAATATATTTATTAACATTCCGAAAATCAATAAATATTAAATGGTTATGTAGGGCAAAATATGCAGACATATAATAATTTGCCGTTTGCATTTTTAACGCCCTCAACTTAAACTTTTCCGTAACTGACGTACAGATTTCAGGTGAAATGAACGTGTTATCATTTTTCAGTTTTTCATTCTATGATGTTCAGAAGAATCATAGATAACTTGAGAAGGTTGCAAGTCTAATACACTAGATTTAGTGGTTTCGTTTATTTGCAGTCATGTAAATTAGCAGGGATACCTTGCCTTATCAATGGAAGCAAATTGACATTCAATAAATATGTTAATTTATTTTTAAAAAAATATATGTTACTCCGTACTTTTATTAGGTTGGTGCAAAAATAATGACGTAATAATGTCGTTTTTTGACGTTAATAAATACGTCAAAAAACGACATTATTACGTCATTATTTTTGCACCAACCTAATAATCATTGTGGACATTGTATGTTAATTTTAGCATCTTCTATGACGGTTATTTGATCACCACGCACGCACACACACACACACATATATATATATATATATATATATATATATATATATATACACACAGGCACACGTATATATATATATATATATATATATATATATATATATATATATAGATATATATATATCATAGGGTGATAGGATACAGAACAAAATGAAACGTTTATAAATCTTGTATGTTTAGCCTTTATTAAATGTTCATCGGAGGATGACATGCGGAGAAAAAGAAAGAAAGAGACAAAATATGTTATTGAATTTAAATGTTGTTTATATTTCATTGCAAAGCAAACCTTTTTCTTTCATTTTTCTCTATATAGCATTCAATGATTAAATATTAATAAAGGCGAAAAAATTAGATTTATAAACATATAAACATTTCCTATTTGTTTCTATCATTCTGCCGGATTCAAATCCTTATTTGATTTATACCTGATCCCAATATATATATATATATATATATATATATATATATATATATATATATATATATATATATATATATATATATATAATTTGTGTATTGGCAGAAATCCTTCTTTCATGCACATTTCATTGAACAAGACAGGCAAGGTGTTTTCATATAGTTTTTTATACAATTTCTCATGATATTTTTTCTTTTCAGATGATAAATTATATAAAATCTATTCGATTGTCCTTTTTATCACTTTTTAGCATTTTCGGCTATACATTTAGTTATTTTCAAGGTTTAAATATATTGACTTTTAACAAGAAACAAAGTGTTGTATGTATGTATTTATATAAAATTTTCATTTTCAAAACACTGCCAAGATATTGTGACCATGTTCTTAGTTGAAATTATTGAATGTTGCTATTTTTGTTTTTATTAATGAGGCTTCCATTATTTTTAACTCCTTTTGGGTGTAGATGATGTTATTATATTTGTGTTATCAACAAGCATGTCACGAATAGTGTCCAGTAGGTCTCCATGAATATTTAGATGAGATATAATTGAGCTATGTCCAGAAAGGTGTAGTGTGAGTCTTTGTGTCAAACATGTTGTAGTGTGGCCTATATAATTACGAATTTTGATTGATCAGGAATACACGTCCCTATTCGAAATTTAAATTCGTAAATAATATTTCTCCTATTTAATTTAGTTCTAACAGGTGAATAATTATTTTTAATATTATTATATTTAATAATAATATTAATAATAATAATAATATATATATATATATATATATATATATATATATATATATATATATATATATATATATATATATAAGTGAACATAGAAGTCAACACTTAGAGGTGACAGTCTCTTTCATGCTAGGTACAATCATCAGGTCACGAGTCGTGGTCTGACGATTGCATCTAGCAGAAAAAATAGTGTCGCCTCTAAGTGTTGACTTTTACTTTCGTTTTATATTTACACACGCTCTATCTCTAATATCGAGCACTTTATCTCATAAATATAGCACATCTTACGACTATATTTCCTCTCATATATATATATATATATATATATATATATATATATATATATATTATATTTAATATTATTATTTTATATATATATATATATATATATATATATATATATATATATATATATATATATATATGGGTAAAAAATCCGCATGTAAGTAATACAAATAAATCCTAATAAGATAAAATATTACAACAAACCACAAATGAGAGCTCAATATATTTATCATAGAGCATAAAATCTCTTTAATATACAAACGTAAAAACTCTTTCTCACTTTAACACATTATAATTCTTTATGTAAATTTTCCTACTTGAACGAGAGTTGTAATATTAAATATTGATTAATGTTAATTTTCAACCTTTTTTAACTTATGTCTACACATGTATGTATATCTAGTCTTCTTGTTTCCTCTCCCTTTCTTGTATCTCTCTCATTAATTTGGTCTTTTCTTCCCTCTATTTATTCTCTCTATTCCTTTTATTTGAAGTTTTTTCCCTCTTTCTTCCTATCTCTTTCAATGTTTACTTTTTTTTAATCATTACGATTCATTTATTATCAAACATTTCGTTAGTGACAAGTTCCACAACACGTAGCTATAAGCAACACCTATTCAGGGAACAAATAAATAAAGCAATTTCCACACCTAGATAAGACACCCTAATGTATAAAATTAAAAACAAATCCAGACATATCTCTCTTGTAACTACGTTCAATAAAACTCTTAGGCCATTATCTCAGATAAGCAAAGATCCCTGGAAAATAATACATCTGAACCCAGCCCTAAAAAAATTGTTAGAGGAACCTGACCTTTTAGCAAATCGTGGACCTAAGAAACGTAAGGGAATTATAGGTAGTGACCAAATTCCAGATGTTAAGGTAACCCGTATTAGACCAAGAATAAAAACAGCCGAATTTTTCCAGAATAAAAAACAGCCGAATTTTTTTTTTGTAACAACAAAAAGGAGCTTGTGTTATAACCACAATAGACATACCAATTCGTTCACTTGCTCAGACACTAAATCTGTTTTCAAAATCTACCACAACACTAACTGTAGAAGTCATAACACAAGTTACTTATTACAATGCACACTATGCCAGGAAAAATATGAGGAAATCTGAATGGCGCTTTCACTACAGATTTAATAATTATCGTAATCGGATCAAGTCGGTTTCACGCGAAAGAACAACATATAAGCCTAGAAAAACATCATTTTATAAGCAATGCAAAATTCACTGTAATTGAAAAAAATAGAAATAGACAGAAACGATAACCTTAGAAAAATATTCGAGGAACATGAAGACAAATTGATATTGCATTTCAAAACACTTTGTCAGGACGGAATTAACCATAATTATAACAGTAAGGTATAATTAATATATAATTCCATAAATCAGGTCCTACTCACATTTCTCACCCACACAAGATAGACACGCCTACAGAGGTGATGAAGTCTCAAACATATACACACACTTTCACCAGTATATACACATCACACACACATCACACTAATTCCCGCAAAACTAAAAAATTACATATACATAACACACACATCCCATTCCCAACAACCAATAAAACTAACAAAATGACCAAGGAGGGAATTCCGAGACTCAGGATTTTCCCAGCCTCTATTTTAAAAACAACTTGAAACCAATAGGTCTGACCAAAATCAACGATAAAAAAAAAACAAAAATAAAAAAAGAACAAAAAAAAACAAATGAAAACAACAAATAAATTTCATTTTCTTCAGAGACAATCATTCACTCCTGTAGTTCATTGCTACTAAAAGCAGGGACGTTTTCCTCCTGATGATGGCCATGCTGCCGAAACAAATCGAGGAAACGAATTGAAATAATAAAGCAAAAATATTAATATAAAACGCAGTGTGTTTGAAAATTCTAATTTGTTTATATTTTTATTGTCCAAAACACACACACACACACACACACACACACACACACACACACACACATATATATATATATATATATATATATATATATATATATATATATATATATATATATAAGGGCCGAATTTATAAGGAGTAGAATCTCTGAACGGCAAATTTTAGTTCTGATGCAGAGAAACCGTCTGTCTGTAGATGACTACATATATATATATATATATATATATATATATATATATATATATATATATATATATATATATATATATATATATATATGTGTGTGTGTGTGTGTGTGTGTGTGTGTGTGACTTGCGATGTAGCAGTTTTATCGTTTTAATTTCGCGGTTGTTTTTTTGATTTTGCCGACTACACATTATAAAAGGGGCAGTTGATATTTTCTGTGCGAAAAAAGCAACATGACGCAATTCTCTCAGCCAGAAATTTTCTAAGGGAATGCTGTAATGCTTTGCATTCGGATCAGATACTCCAGTACGAACATTTCAGCCTGTTTCGTCATTCGGAAAGAGTTGGAAATTTCTAATAGTGATTACGAAGATATTTAGTGTTATTACTACTGATGGCGATGTTACGCTTGCATTTATCTTTCCGCAGGGCTACAGATTAAACACTGAGGCCTACATCAAGTGTCTTGAGGAGGTTGTGCTGCCCTGAGTCAAGAGAGTAGCTGCTGGAAGACTCTAGATTTGCGGGGAAGACGCAATTTTTACTGGAAGTGGAAGCAATGATAAGATTTTAGTAAGGAGACAGGACAATAAAAGACCAGGGTCCAGGAAGACAGAAGATTTTATTGCATTTAAATCTTTGCAGACTGTAGGTGGCAAGAATTCGAGTCACCAGAAGATTGTTCCATAAGTAAGAATTGCGTGATAAACAACTATTAGAGTAAAAGTTGCGGTTACATCTAGCTTATGAGACCTAGTTGCCAATCTAGTCGTATGCTTAAATTTCTAAGGCCAAGTACGAAGGAGAAGAACTCGGTAAGACAATTAATATATATATATATATATATATATATATATATATATATATATATATATATTCATAGAAAAGAAAGCGTGAATCCACGTGGCGGCCAGGGAATTTTCGTTATCATTCTCTAGATTATTAGTACATCACATTACTTTTAAACTATCCATTTTCTTTTAAAATTCTTACCCAGTAAGAATCTATTTCAATACTATATCATATCTTTTATTTTTTTTTCTTGTTACAAACAGATCTCAAATTATCAACAAAAAAACTGTGAAAAAGCACAGGATACTTAATATTGTATTGTTATTTCAGTTTTAACCTAAT
This sequence comes from Acanthosepion lycidas, assembly GCA_963932145.1. NCBI lineage: Eukaryota > Metazoa > Mollusca > Cephalopoda > Sepiida > Sepiidae > Acanthosepion > Acanthosepion lycidas. The sequence goes on from OZ010579.1 coordinate 83,176,330, forward strand.
ATAAAAATAGAGTATATATTCAAAGAACAATCAACTTATAGCAGCTTTAAAGTCGGAGTTATCTAAAATAACTTACGATTTCTGTCTATATTCCTAGGTATTGCAATTATTTACACTATTTACATTGTTCGGACTGTTATCCTCATCTTCGTTGCCATATTCACGAAGTGTCGCCGTTGAACGCTCCGGCCTTCTTTTCGTGTTGTGGAATTTTTTTAAAGCTTTTGATGAATTCAGTGACCTGACCCAAATATTTGTGAGTTCAATACCTGGCTACAGTAAAGGTAAATAAAAACTTGGAGAGTTTAGTTAAAATGGAGATAACTGATATAAAGAAGTTCGGAAAAGGCATGGCACGGGGAACTGGAACAAGCTACATCGGTGGACGAAATGAAGGTTCAGTTCGAAATTCCAATCAGGCAAGAGCGTACAACGGCCGAAACTTCGTGAATATAGCAACAAGGACGCGACCAACAGTTCGAACATTTTAAATATTGTAAATAACTTACGATTTGTATCTCAAAATGATATAATTTATATCTGTTGACTTTCGTTTCGATTTATATGGAGTCTGACTGCATGAATTTCGTTGTGAAACAACGCTTTTCACACAGTTATTTTATTATGAAGAGGGTGGCTGGCGACAATCTTTCAGTGAATAGCTACCATTAAATGAGATAGGTCAGTGGGTGGTAATGCACATGTGGTGTTATGAACTGCTAAGGAAATAGGATTTATGGCGAAATGCTAGAATTTATCTTGACTGTAAAATGATTTAACCCCTTTGTACTCCGATTTTAACAAGTCACAACCTTTCGTATATGAATTTGTTGAAGTTTTTACCGAAATATGTATATATTTATAAATATTTTAAACATTTAAATTAGAGATATCTTGTAGCCGAAACAACTTTTTCGTATAGCTAGCTAGTTTTTTTTTTTTCTAGAATCGTCAAAAGCTTTACACATAAATAATAAAATGACAGAAAGTAATCTTGTGCAAACACAATCTGTTAAATTTAGGGGGATGTGCGACTGGCGTAACGAATCGCGGCTCAGACTGAGAAATTTGAGAGTCGAGTTCTAATGCCAGTCGGGCGTGATACATCCACTTCCACGCAAATACGCTTGGAAAAGATATGAGTCCATCTCCTTTCTCCAGTTTGGGTTAAATAGCGGTAATTGTCGCTTGAAAAAATAATTGTTATTAACAAAAAGATTGATAATTTCATATTCAGTCGAAAATAAGGAATTGTTCTTACAATTCAAAATATGCTTCGTCTTTAAATAACCAGCAATGGATTGATAAAAAGTGAATTATGGCTAAATCAATAAAAACATCTCACCCTGAGTGACTGCGTAATGTCTTGCTTGGTCGAATTATTTACAGTAGCAGCTACATTTTCGTGTGAAAAGAGAAGTTATAAAAGAAGAAATATGTATGCATGTATGTATGTATGTATGTATGTATCTATCTATCTATCTATCTATCTCTCCCTCTCTCTCTCTCTCTCTCTCTATATATATATATATATATATATATATATATATATATATATACATATATATGTCTCTGCGTACGTGCTTGTATCTGTGTGTCTGTGTGATAGAAGGAGGAAATGGGCGAGGAAGTGATTCCGTTTTTGACTTTTGAAGATAAAATTTTGTAATTATATAAAATAACTTTATTTTCTATGTTTGCTATTTATAAATACAGTCATTAATTTTAATTATCATTTTTTTAGCTAAGTTTAGCACATAAGTTAATCACACAATTACCAAAGTGCTACATATAAATAGAATCGAATTGACGGCATAGTAATAATGGTCAATCGAGCTAACTTCCAACAATCTATCTATCTATCTATCTATCTATCTATCTATCTATCTATCTATCTATCTATCTATATCTATCTATCTATATCTATCTATATATATATATATATATATATATATATATATATATATATATATAATTTGCAGCCTCTGTCTGTTAATGAAGTCCTCTTATAGGGTTTTGGAGATAGACCCTCATTACCATATATATTCTGAAACTACATTACCCTCTTTAAAGTATATATCATTTTGATCAAAGGCAGTCGCCGTGGGCCACAATCCAACCACTGAATTTTTTCCCTTTGATTCAAATGAAGTTTAAATTTGGACAAAGAAAAAATGATATATAATATATAAAATATAGAAGGGGAAAACCAGAAGATGGTGGTCATATCGACAACATCATTAAGTACTATTGAAGTGAATTATTTTTCTCCACACATAACAATGATTTAAAATCAATCATCATTTCTCAAAAAAAAATGTGTGACACGCAACAAGCCCTGTGGAATTCAGCTAGTATTAAATAAAAGTTTGTCCTGTGTTGTTGCATTAGCTAAGATGTATCTTTCTAGTCTTATTCATTCTAATTTGAATTTATCTGTTTTCACCATTGTATTAGAGGGAAATTTACTTTTACTAATATTTGGATGAAAATTCTAGGTGTGGCAGAAATACATGCCATTATACACTGTCATCTGTCTGGTACTAATGAACATAGGCAGTGGCAATTGTGTCTTTATCTAATGCCTTACTATTTTTTTTTTCAATTGATCATCAGTTACCATTATAGTGAACACTATGAATTTGTTGTTGAAACTTTTTTTAAAGTCTGGTGAGTGTCTATTTGTAACACAGAGGGATTTTCCTGCTCGATTCATGTTATATTGAAATGATGCTTTTCTGGATAGAAATTCGATACTGCTATGGGTTCTAATTTTCATCATAACTGGTTCTTTCGTTAACTGGAAGACCTCGAAGCGCTCGATCTTACAGAGGATGGAAAACTTTCAAAATCGTCTCCAAAACAATTTAGCGAATAGAACCCACCATTTGGGCGATGATGCAATTTTCAAAATTAAATGAAAAAAAAATATTTCCCTTTGTTTAAATAACAGCGAAATATATTTGTTTTAAATATCAGTTACGGTGTTTTTTGTTTTTGTTTTTGTTTTTTTTGTTTGTTTTTTTTTTTGGTCAAACTTTATAATGTAAGAGGTATTTCTGCGCATGATATATATGAAACTATTTTAAAATCAAAACAACGGTTTTGGAAGAAGCTATATAAATAATAATGCCCCACACTTAAGGGAATAACACGTTGAAACATGTTATACACTTAAGCCCGTGTTACCGAAGTTAAGCAAAGCTGGAAATGCTCAGTAACTATATCGGTGACCACTTGGAATACCAGCTACTGTAAGCTTGGATATACGGTGGTGTAATAGATAATGACTCAGAATAGTTATTCGGAGAGCCGAGTTCATAATCCAGTCGGTTTCATTATATTTACTTACATGCAAATAACCTTGGGAAAGCAATGGATTCACCTATTCTCTGACCCACTACAGCTATACGTTAATTAAAAATATTTGTATTACTATACTGCTATTTTCTCCCCACTCCAGATTCTTACAATCTTAAACTGTCTCCCGGCTTTAAATGAATTTCAGTGGGTTGATAAGCCGTAAATGAATGAATGAATCAATAATTAATGGCGCCAACCTACCAACATTCTGTACAGAGAATCGTTTATATATCATAAAGTTAAAATACAGCGTGTGTCAAAAATACAGCTGCTTTTTATTTAACATTCATGTGCTAGAATTTAATTTTATTTAAATTAGGGAAGTTTAAGAAAATATATAAGTCGTGTCGCATGAAGACAACATGAGTATTAACAAACTATTTAACAACTGCCTGTATTTCTGACATGAGGCATTATGATTACTTGTATCATTTACATTATTAGCAACGTTATCCTCATCTCAATTGCCATACTCACAACGCTCCGCCTCCCTTCAGGTGATTGGAATTTCGAACCAAACCCTTTTTTTTTTCGTTCACCGGGGTAGATTTGTTCTAGTCCAACCCATCTTTCGGATTTCAGTTATTCCCCTTTACTTCTCCAAGTTTTTGTTTACCTGCTGTAGCCTGGTATTGAATTCTAGAAACTGGGGTTAACCAACGACTTTAAACACTGGAACATGTTTTCAGTGCTGCTCTCTGTCTGTCATTTCATCATCATTACACGGGTGATCTCCCTTTTCCCTCCATATGTGATCAGTTAGGCCTGATTTTTCTATTTCCTCTTGTGTTATCGTTTTCCGACGCTCTTTTAGTTTTGCCTTAAGGGGGTGTTTCCTCTTTGTATTTCTTACCACAATTGCACGGGATAGCGTACACACAATCCTTGTCATGTTCTACTCCATGGGGTGTCTTAATCGGAAGCGGAAGCGTGGTCTGCGAATTGTTGACCCACTTTTGAAGGCTGTCTTAATATTATATGGACCATATATACTTTGTATTTTCTCCGATAATCCCTTCACGTCGGGTAAACAGACTGAAGCTGTTTTCTGCGTGCTGTTATCCTCATATACCCGACTATCCCAGCTGCTGCTATGTACCTCTGGTAGTTGTTAATTGTAGAGTACTGATTATACTGATCATTTCTTTTCCGTAAGTTTCTGGATCGACACGTGACTTTTGTTCGATGTTGTAAGCAGCGGAACATCCCTTTCTTTACACTGTATTCATGGTGGGTGTTGAAGTTGAGGTATTTTCCGGTGAATGTTGGCTTGCTGTATACGGATGTCTTGAGCCCCTTCTCTGTTCGAGATATTTCTACATCCAGGAAGTCGAGGTACGGCACGTGAAAGTAGAACAATCTACCCCGGTGGATAAAATAAAAGGTTTGGTTCGAAATTCCACTCACCTGGTGAAGGTCGGAGCGTACAACGGCCGGAAATTTGTGAATATGACAATAGAGATGAGGATAACCGAACGAATAATGTAAATAATGCAAGTAAACTATTTAGCATGTTCAATATAATGCTTACCCCTTTTAGAGTCAATTCTAAAAATCATTTGACACATTTATATATTAATTTAAGAAAATTTATCAGAAATCCCTTGTTTAAATTCAGGAATTGTTTACGGTTTGAGCCCACAAGAAAAAAAAATGTTTGGTTGTTTTGGGTCTGATGATGATCACTTAATTGCATCACGTCTTCCTATCTAACTCGACTAGTAAAGAGGGGCATTACTTTTGGTAATGTACATTGCTAACGCTTTTATAACAGAAGCACTGAATATTTTTTTATTAGAGGAATACATGAAAAATTTTGGAGAATATATTTAAATATGGATTCATTCAAACGATTTTTACAGTTGGCTAAATATATGTATAATAGCGCTACAAATGATGTTACGATACATATATATATATATATATATATATATATATATATATATATATATATATATATATATATCGTAACATCATTTGTAGCGCTATATATATATATATATATATATATATATATATATATATATATATATATCGAAAGTTATTGTGAGTGAACAGTTATAAATAAAAGCGTCAGTGAGAGAATATACTGCCAGCAATCTTAAAGTCGATATACACTGCTTTTTCCGAATAGGGGTTATCATTGTTCAGTAAATAATATCTGCAAAACAAGGACTTATATATGTTGTGTAAACTGATTCAGTTTCCTTGTAAGCAATATAAAAGGGAAGATTGCTTGCAAAGTAAATATACTTATATTTCACTAAAAAAAGGGTTATTATTACAAGTGCAATTCCCCAGTTTAGCGAGAAGTTGTACAGTAAACTGTGTTTTGCAAAAAAGAATTTAATTTTCGGAAACGAGATTTCTTTCTCTCTCTAATATGGAAATACGAGAACACGTTTTGAAATTATTTTCTTAAGTATACTGCTATCTCTCAAAATTTAGTTATCGTAAAAGTTGGATAGAATGTTCCAAGGCGTTGTGGATGTTCTGCAGAACAGGAAATTTCTTTACTTGATCTCATTAAACGGACAGGGAATTGGGTAAATCATACATTTATCTCATGTATATATGAGATTCTGGTTTAAGTTGCTGTACACAGAAATAAAAAGAAACTAGTCTCTATGCAAAATTAACTAATTACGGATACTAACACATTACGACCTATCAGACAGATATGTGCCATACGTGATACATGCTTAAGCGATCATGTATCCTTCGATATATAACTGACGCAGTAGGTCGCAATTTCTTTCTGCGGTAGACCAGCTAGCATACAAGTCAATGGAACTTGGTATCTCCTGCTATTTGACGACAGCTGGATTGGGAGAGAAGAGGATTCAAACCTTTCCGAATATATTAGCACTTAAGTGAATGTAATGGATTCGACTGGAATTCGAATTCTGTTCTACGATTTCTCAATCCGAGCCGTTATCCATTACTCTAACGTATCATGATATTAATAAAGCTCCTGATTAACCAATTCCATAGAAAAGTATCACGTTGCTACGGGAAACATATCTCATAAAATAATCAGACACACATTTATATATTTTCTTCTATTTCGTTCCAAGAAAGGCGGTAATGTTACTAGTATTCACGGGGTTACTGAAAATGATGGTGAGAGCAAAGGCGGAGTATACGGGAGATTGAAGAAAGGATAAAAGATGAACAGGATTCAAGAAACAGAAGATGGCGATTGACGTTATATTTATATATTTGAAGAATGTAACTTTTAGGGAAGCAAGTAAACGGAATGAAATTACACAGGCAATAAGTGTGAGAAATGAAACAATTAGTGTAAAAGCGGCGGTTAAATTTAACTTTTTCGACAGTAAAATAGTGGGACCTAGATGCCAATCTAGTAGCACGCTTAAATTCATTTAATCGGGGAACCAGGAAAAAAAATCTAGTCACAGCAGTTCTCATGAAATTATTTGTCGAAAAGATCGCGGGAAAGTGACTGAAGTCCGGATGCCAAGTCAAGAGCGGTTACAGTGCCAACCCTTCTTTGGATTTTGTCAAGAACTTTGAGATGAATAACAGGGTAACCAGACCAGATATGGCAGCAATATTCAATGCACGAACCAATGGTAGATTTGTAAATGTGCAAGATGGAATTTGATGACAAAAAGCTTCTGGCACGCCACAGTGACAAAAATTTCTAACACTAGATGCAGCTATTTATCCAATGTAGTCGTTCCATTACAAAGGCACAATGTGTCGCTCTACAGGAGTCTAGAATCAGCCATGTCACTGGTGGACAGGAAAGTTTCTCCATGGCGGTTAAAAAGAGAGCAGTTTCGTTTTGGAGGCATTAAAACTTAGAAGATAATTTCTGTCCCAGTTAAAATCTGATTCAAATTCCTTTTCAAGAGTAGCGGACAGGTTACCTTTGTCAGGTCTGACGGATTTCCGATTGAGTTAATGGTGTTGCCATCTACATAAACGCATACTTGTGAACTGATGACACCATGAAGATCATTTATGTAGATCGGAAACACAGTGAGACCCAGGATAGAGTCTTGAAATACACCCGCTTTCTTGTGAAAGAATCTGGAAGCGAAGCCGTTGAAAACGACGTTCTTTTCTCGATTTGATAGGAACGATAAGATTAAATCAAATAATCGTCCTGTAATACCGTAGCGCTTACGTAGAATACAGCGTCCCAAACCAATTTCAAACGTCTTCAAGATATCTAGTGCGACGGCTCAATCTTTGCCGTTATTATCAAGAGCTTAATATACATATTCTCTGACAGCCGTTACCACCTCACCGGTAGAACTAGTAAAACTGAAGCCATATTGTTTGTCAGAGATTAAGTCGTGAAACGTAAGATTTTAACAACTTCAGCATTGATTAAAGCCACGAGTATTTTGTCCAAAAGGCTGTAAGAGTCAATTGGTTCTCCAGATTTCTCTAAAACAGGAACTATAGAGGAGGACTTCCAACAAGCTGGAAAGCAGGAATCAGCGCGGCAATAGCAGACAGTTTGGAGAGAAATGGAGCCAGCTCTGGGGAACATTTCTGTAGGTCGACAGCTGGTATCCTGTCAACACTGCTTGCCTTATGGATGTCTATTTTAGAAATTATATCCGAGAGACGAGGTTATACGCATATCACTCAGTAGATCCTCTGTTCTCGTGGTGAAATCAGTCTCCAAAGGAGTCGAGTGTTAAGTTGGAAGAGAATTTCCGAGTAAAGCATCCAACATTATCTGCAATTCGAATTGATTGAATAGACGACAGATTTGAGGATTTGCTGTCGTTCAACACATTCTTGCTGGGCCTCAAATAATCTCAACAAACAAATTTGCGGGATGCTATAAGCTGTTTCATTCTTTCAGCGGACAGAATCTTCTTTACGAGCAGAGGCGCCTGTAAACAAAAACCTGAGAAAATTGGTAAAAACGACATAAAGAAAAAATAATGATTAAAAAAAAAACGAGAAGCTTTAAAACAAAGCAAGAAAAAACAAGAGAATAAAAATGTGTAAAAGGAAACATGAAATAAGAAAAGACAAAAAGACATACACTTACCAAAAAGTATGCTACAGTGCTCTGTGTATAAACTACAGAAACAGGCTAAATAGATCCCCCAGCTTCAAGACTCAGAACGAGGCGTATTCCAGAGAGCTACTATTACTTCTTTCTCATTCTTTCTCTCTCTCTCTCTCCACACTTACTTACACACACAAACACACACACACACACACACACACACACACATATATATATATATATATATATATATATATATATATATATATATATATATATATATATATATATTTATGCGTACACCCACGAGATGCAGTTAACCAATGAGAAACAAGAAAGACTGAATTTAAATGCACCGGAACATTTTCTTCTACATCTTATTTCCCCACAAAATTAAAATTTCTGTTAAATAAAAGGGAAACATGTTAAATTTACAAACTTTTCGTTACTTGACTATCACATGCCCCCCACACAAGCGCACATACATATATATATATATATATATATATATATATATATATATATATATTCATAATTTAAATAATATGTATATATATTTATATAATATATTCGTATTATATAAATATATATATATATTCATAATTTAAATATGTATATACATATTTATATAATATATTCGTATTACATACACGCACACACACACACACACACACACACACACACACATATATATATATATATATATATATATATATATGCAGCATATTTTCATTTAAGTATGTTTGGTTAAACAATTTAGACGTATTATGTTTATTTTAGTTTTAATACTTTCAAATACACGAATTGATTTCTTGGTGGCTGTAGAAAATTGATTAAGAAACATTCCTAAATTTTCTTTCAAATAAATTTATTTTCCCAATTACTTTCAATCTCATCAGGGGTGCATATCTATGGAAGAGTTATCCGTTAATACCGTAAATTCAGAATATCAATTTGTGGTCTTAAAAGTATTAAAACTAAAATGAATACACACAAAATGTATATATATGTACTATCAACACTTTATTCATTTCACGAGTGTAAAATGTTCTCTGTCAACTTTCAATTTCTCAGTGGATATCATTTATCAGTTAATTGTCGAATGAAATACAGACTCCTGATGAATATAACAAGGTACAACGACCGAAGCATTATGAACCAAGAGAGTAAACTTAGAAAGCCCAAAGCGTTTAAGGGGAATTGAATTATCGTTCCTGAAATATGTATTGTTTATTCTAAGTTATATTTTGTGCAAATATGAAACAACCGCAACGTTTGTAGTGCTGCGACAATAGATGTGTTGCAAAAGTTTAAATCGATTTGTCACATGACTACGAAAATCAATAATGGCGTCAAAGAAATTATACTACATTTGCTTATTAATTTTCGATCATGATAGAAAGATTAGTGATGCTATACAGTACGGACATTGCTTCGCTCTTTGCAAGTTGATATTGTGTTATGTTGTACGTGTCAAATATAGCATAATTATTGATGAGGTCTTCGTATGATGATGGCTTTCACATGAAGTCTTATGAGAAACGTGCGGGTTGGTCATTGTTGAATACGACAGTTTGAGTAGGTCATTATGAAAATGTAACTGATCAACGGGATGGCGGACGTAAGGATCTCTTCAAGATGAATGCGTCTTTAAACGAATAAAGAAACAGAGGAGAATATATCTCATTAAAGAAACTCTTACTTTCAAAGGGACGAATATTTCTAACGTAGAAAATGTTCTTCGTAAATACTTTAGAAATGTCTGACTGAAAGATATATAGACGTGACGTGACGTGACGAACATAGATTTATATATTTTAAATATTAAATTCTTAAGAATAAATCTTAAGACTGAAGATTTAACATAGATACAAATAAGGAGCGAATTTCTTTCGAGATGCATTCATTTTATTCAAGGACTAGCAGCGTAGCCCGGCGTTGCCCGTGCTTGATACAAAAATCGTACGACTCATACAGCAATCGCTATCACTTGACTTAAAATATTTTTGCCCTTCCTTGCCTATAAAGGAATATCCTTTGCCGTGTTGATGTTGCTACATGCCATACTTCTTGCCTATCTCACGCCTCGAATTTTTTCTAAGCTCTATACTAAACATATCTCTTACGAAAAAAGAACAAAACAAAATAAACACAAAACGACCAGTTTTAAAAAAAGGACTCGTAACTGGAAAAACGGAAGGAAAAAAAAATGTCAACGACAAATACTTTTTCACACCATGCGGAATCAGAATCAACGTTGAGTTTATGCAAGCGAATGATCCAATTGGAGTAAAGTGCCATGCAGATTTAAATGTTTCCCATTTGTGACGAATGGCTATCTATATTTTTTGCATGCTAGCATACTAGTTAGCATTCGTTTCAGTCAGCTGTTAGCTCTCACGCTGGCCAATCGAATCTTCATGACTAATTGTGGAAGCCAGCTATAGGCTCTCACCCTGGCCAGTAGAAAATGTCCGCAAATTACATGAAAACTGCCGTAGAAGGATTTAAAAAAAATCGATTATTTCCACTATCGATGGGAGTTGGGAAATTCAAAGTCGGTCTTGGCCTTCCCACTAACTTGAGCATGTGCATGTAAGTTTTGGTGCAAATCCGTCTACAATTGCAGCTGTGCATTCGTTACACACACACACACACACACACACACACACACACACACACACACACACACATCCTCCCTTTTATAGATAGAGATGAAATTTAACATTTTGCCAAAATTATCTCCTTGATGATCAAGAATTTAAGAAAAGTTATACATATTAGGGTGTTTAGATATTATTACAGGTTTCATATTTATAAATTATTAGCTAAAAATTCAACGGCAAAACAAGGTTGAGTGGGGGGACATTGCGTTCGCTATTTATCAACATCTTCTGTACAACAGTGTGTTCTTTATAGTGTAGTGGAAAACTTGCAAAGAAGAAATCCGGTTTCTTCAAGAGAACAGATTAGCTAAGTGTTCTTTTAACCACGAATGGAAACTTCTAGCTTTTGCCCTGCATTTTCCCATGACGAAAAATGGGTTTCGCAATTTCACAGAAAAAAAAAAGTCAGCGGTTATCAAAGAATGATAGACCATTGCTCAGACCCAAGCCAAAACCCCATCCCCCGAAACACTTTATCTATGTCTGCTGTTTCACTCACGAAGTTGTCAATATGGAAGTACCATCACAGAGTTTAATTGTCAGAAAACTGACCGCGTATACACAATATTAGACACAATGTGCTCTGCACTTGTACATACAAAAGATGCAATTCTCCAGTATATATCTGTCAATAATAGTTGACATTCTGAAAAATTTCCCCACCCCAAAAAAGATCGCCAGGAAAAGAGTTTTTTCCATATCCTACTTCCATACCGGAACTGACATCGATATAATTTTCATTTGTTTCGATCTATTAGGTTGGTGCAAAAATAATTTCGTTTTCTAACATATGTTACTATGTGAGAAAACGAAATTATTTTTGCACCAACCTAATATAAATCATTTTAGACAGAAGAGTAAGTTAACTTAAAAAATCAAAATATTATATCTGCATGAAGAAAAAGCAGTTTCTCTTAAATGTGCTAACTTTGTTTTGTCTGTAGACATTGAAATTGAATTAATAAGGGAGTAAAAATGTCTTATAATGGTTTATATCTTTCGTGAAAACGTACTTAGTTCCCAAAAAACTTACTATGTATCTATATGACGTTACGTTCAAAAGTAATACCACATACATTCTTACATAAAAGGATGCAAAGCGTTACAAATATATCTCTTTAACACTTTATCATTCATTTATCTGGAGCCTCTTGAGGATGTTCGTCCAGAGTGGAGGTGCTGAATATGACATCAATCAGCTAAGTGCCAACATATATATATATATATATATATATATATATATATATATATATATATATATATATATATATATATATATACGTTATTTATAGAAAAGAAATATTTAAGTAAATTATCTGTTTATAATAAGCAATATTAACAACGTTTAACGGCTTTACTTTTACAATTAAACATATACCCTCATCAATAGAAAATAGAATTAGCAGTAACTCCGCTAACGAAGAAATATTCCACCAACATAACGACTTCTATAACACTGCCCTAAAAATTAGTGGTTATAAAAATGCTAACATTAAATATAGGGACAATTGCAATAACCAAAAGAATAAAAACAGGAAAAGAAACATCATTTGGTATACACCTCCGTTCAACCAAATGGTTAGTATTAAACTAGGACAGAAGTTCTTAGCTCTAATCGATAAACACTGCCCCACCAAAAGTAGGCTTAGTAATATATTCAATAAGAACACACTAAAATTGAGTCACAGCAGCACTGAAAATCTAGAAGGTATAATAAGAAGACACAATAATAAAATCCTGAACAAACCCCCTTACCTGAATAGTTTTAATAACTCTACACTTAAGTCAGATAATGATAGGGAAAAATTATGTGATTGTAGAAACCCGGTAGACTGCCCATTAGAAAATAAGTGCTGCATCAATCTGTAGTATACCAATGCACTATATCATCCACGGAGAACCCTAACAATAATATGATATACATTGGGTCCACGAAAAATGCCTTTAAAACCAGATGGAGGCAGCATAAATGCTCCATCAACAACATAAACTTAAGACATCAGACCTCTCCATCTAAATATTGTTTGGCACCTGAAAGAAAAAAATAGGACACCTAAAGTAAAATGGAAAATTATTAACAGGACTAGAACTTGAAAAACTTGGGATGACCCATGCCCTTTGTGCCTCCATGAGAAACTACACATTATTAAGCTTCTAAACAATAAAAACCTATTAAACAACCGGCAAGAATTAACGGTTTTCTCCCGACACAACCGAACTTACGCTCTGAATAACTAGCTAAAAACACGCATACAATAAATTAAATTTTAAAATCTATAGCCCATATACATAGTTTTAATACCCTACAAAAACTGATAACCCTTTATGAAGTCGTCAAATAACAAACGTTACGGCTTTTTTATATACTCAAATCCCTTTCATAAAGAGATATAATAAAAGAATAAAATAAAAATAAATAAATAAATCTCCGTAGACGCTGAAGGCAGACTATGCGAAAACTTCCTCCGTCGTAAATTTAGCCACCGCCACCTTACCGTGACCCGGCATCTATGAAAGTAACTCTATACTGATACAAATTATTAACACCCCTCCCCTGCCGATTCTAAACAATCCGCCCTTGATGTTACCATGGAAATTTTTGATTTCAATCCTGACCATACTATTAAAACTCGTAAATTTCAGAAATAAGTCATTCCCAAAAAGATTTCGCTTGAAGATGGAAAAGAGCCTACTTTAACTCAAGTTAATTCAAATATCATTTTGAAGTTTTCGGCTCTTGTTTTGAAACATGAGACCTCTTATGTAGCGAGTTGGAATCATATTTTTAAATAAATAATTATATTTATGCTCTACTTTCGTATCGAGCACTATTTTTTAAAAATAATAACAAAAATACTAAGGAACTTTGGATTATTTACCAAACCAGTTTCTTTCCTATTTTCTACAATATTTTCACACATATATATATATATATATATATATTAGGTTGGTGCAAAAATAATGTCGTTTTTTTACATTAAAAATATGTCAAAAACGATATTATTTTTGCAACAACTTAATATATATATATATATATATATATATATATATATATATTAGGTTTGTGCAAAAGTAATGTCGTTTTTTGCAACAACCTAATATATATATATATATATATATATATATATATATATATATATATATATATATATATATATATATATATATATATGTATGTATGTATGTACGTATGTATATATTAATCAATAAACCCGAAGCAAGGCGATAATGCCACTAAGACTCAACTTGCTACCGGGAAGCTGATGAAAAGACCTTAGAAAGAATTGGAAACCCAGTGTTAAACAGGGAACAAGAGATAACGATTCTGTTCAAATGGAGAGAAGTGTAAACTGGACGATAAGGGAACCTACCTTTATTAATTGCTATATGCCACTTCTCATTGATTCTCTTTTCTGCAGAGAAATATTCAGTAAATTCGAAATGCTTGATAGTAGCATTTTACTATTGACAGATAATAAAATATAGTTATTAACTGAAAGGACAATATTATTCCACGACTATAGGATAAGAGTAGGTTATTTCAAAATAAGATATATATATATATATATATATATATATGAGTGTGTGTGTATGTATCTTCTAAATGTTTCAATCGATTGAATACAATTTTCACTCATTGAAGCTTCTAGTCAAAGAACTATGTGTCAAACTTCCAGTCTCCGTTAAATAATATCTCATTCGTATATCATGGATTGTATTACTTTTCCAATCTAGGTCATGTTGCTGTTTTTCTGGTTCTTAATTAATTTCCTGTTCAATGTTGTGGTTCTCTTTGAGTCTATTTAATTTAAGTTTCATTTATGTTTTCTCCTGGGAATGAATAGTCCTGGTTTATTTTTAATAGTATGTTTTATGTATTTATAAATACGCTTTTATATATGCTATGATAATTAATTCCGGACAGATAAAAACATAAGTACAAGCATATATTATTTGTTTGAAGCAATGAAAATATCGGATTAAAATCGATACATTAATAATATCTCTCTCCCTCACACACTCTCCTCTCTCCCTTTCTCTCTCTCCATTACTATATATATATATATATATATATATATATATATATATATATATATGTATAGATACATACATACATATATATATATATGCATACATACATACATATATATATATATATGCATACATACATACATATATATATATATATATATACATACATACATATACATATATATACATACATACATATACATATATATATATATATATATATATATATATATATATATATGTGTGTGTGTGTGTGTGTGTGTGTTTTCCCCGCTGTTTGGTCCAACTTTAACTTTCAGTAAAGCGACAAACGTCAGGAACAATTTATATCATTTTATATATTGTACCAACATTCATATATATATATATATATATATATATATATATATATATATATATATATATATATATATATATATATATGCGTCTGTCTGTTTGTGGTTTCAGAATTTCTCTATAGAAAGACCGAATGATAAGTAATGCGTGTACATAACAAAAGCCTTTGAATACCAACAGTCGATGGTTGCCGTCAGTTTTCATGACATTCGTTCATGATGCAAATTGATCTTATCATCTTCTGCCACTATATACCCACTGATTCTATCTATCTATCTATCTATCTATCTATGTGAAATATTTCGTATAAACATACCTGCACCATTGGAAATTATCGTTTATTCCTACAAATTCATCATACATTATCGACATGTTTTTCCGTCTTTTCTTGACCTGACGCCATACACGGGAAAGATTTTCAAATCTAATCCGCTTTTGATTTGGAGATATCTTCTCGCGAATTATCCCCGTCTTATATTTGCTGAAGCCGCCGATAGGAAAAAAAACAACGAGTGTTGTATTGAAGCTACAATCTGAAAATGATAGCACTGTAGAATATTTTACACCTGGAATAATTCCTCGCCCCTCCATCATGCATAGCTGGCTGTACTTAATTCACTTCAAGAAGATGGATATGGTCAACACATGGAAACGTGTTTTATGTCTTATTCAAATAGGCTGACACATCCATAGCCACAATTTTCTGTCGGGCATATAGAACTTTCTTCGTCTTTATTAGTTTTCAATATCAGCATTTTTTTTTCAGAACGTTTTTTCTCCTTTTGCCGGCGGCCAAGAATCTCCATTTTTAACAACACAAACGGTTTATCACTTACTATCAGTATAATTAATTCATTGTATCCGTTTTAGCGTACCCAATCATAAAGATTAAACAGTGAACCGTTTGAATTTTTTATACAGCTGACAAAAAATCGCTTCTACTGAAACGGGTGAGAAAGTGTTTACACTAACGACACTAAAACTTGAGTAATCTCCAAAGACAATCCCAAAATTACCGTGCCAAGGTAATTCTGTAAATAAGCACTCGCGCGCACACACACACACATATATATATATATATATATATATATATATATATATATATATATATATATATATGGTCATGGCACATAGAGGCTTAAGTTATAGAAAGCACACTATCCTTAGGCGGCAACTGGTGAAGCAACAGGAATTTATACAATTATTTCCCTAATAGTGCAGGACCAAGGATAAGAAAAAAATATGTGGAGAGCCATAGCTGCTATGTCATGAAAGGGAAACAGTAAGTCAGTTAAGTGTCATTTAGGATACTGTTGTGACCAATTAAATGGTGAAGAATAACAAAACGAGAGTTTGCAGATAGTGTATTGAACAGTAAATACAACGGAAGAGTGTTACACTACTTGGGAGCGTGTATCGATTGACCAGCGTTCAGTCTATCACTGTTCCGTCTGGAGCGTACTTTTCCGAGTAACTTTATAGTATGTGGAAGAGTCTACCATAGCCTCATTAGAGGGAGGACGTCACAACAGATACACGGTTGCGCGATTATATCGCTTTCGGTTCAAGCCTGACTCGGCAGAAGATTTTCTCGCAGTAGATTGTCATTTTTTTTTTGCGCTAGACTGGTTGCCACTCAAGTCTATAAGCCTGCCTTGCTATTCATCCCGCATCGATATAGAACTGTTCTGCTATTTAACCCATATCTGGGAGGAGAAGAAGTGCATTCATACCTTTCGCATGGTTATTTGCACGTAAGTGAAAGGAACAAACCCGGGAGAAATTCGAACTCGGTTCTCCAATACTGCATTCATTTATTTATTTAACGACACTGCACATCCATGAAGTGACACAGTGTTTATAAAACTCGGTGAATCAATTCTGTTTTTTTTTCTTCCTATTATTTTGATTTTTTGTATTTCAAAAGTGTAAACATATCTAGAATGTAGAGATTTTCGTCTTCGTTTTTTCGTATGTGAATTTATTTATTATGGAGTTTTCTTATGTGCAGTGTCCATCAAGGACGTGAATTATCATGCAATACCACTACTTCCTGTTTGTTGAAGTTCTAAGTAACATCTAAGGTTTTACGATTTATGTTCTCATTCTGCCAATCAGCTTTAAAATCTACAGAGGTTACTTGCTGCTTCACACCCCTTCTCCAGCCTGACATTTCCCTGTCACTAACATTTTTACTGAACTCTCTTTTCTGATATTGTATTCCAGCATGTTCCCTCGTCTGCTTCTATTTTTAAATAAAACTTTGATTCTCATTTTGTTTAGAACTTCATCTTTACTGATCTGTACTCGCAGCATCCGTCTATAGAGCCACATTTAAGACTGAAGCTAAAGCTGCTGCAACCCAACTGAACAGTGTAAATTTAATTGTGAAAATGACTCAAACGTGGGCAATAATTACTACCACTGATGATGAGATCCTTAGAATAGTTATTTCTATCCGCTGAAAACTTTAATTATTCTTTAAAGAACCCCATTTAAATAATTAAGTTTTGCAATCATTTTTTTTTTACCTAGGTCATTAAGCAAACATCATTACCTTTAATTATAAAAGAAACGGGATTTAAAGTGACACATATTAATAACGCACCGGTTACTCGAAGATTCAGGTATTGATATACGTTTGTTCGTCTTAGAAACATATTTTTGCTGAGACAAAGGACCAAAGAAAAAGGGTGTCCTTCTTAGAATAAGGGTTGGAATTAAGCATTTTTTCATCGATTTTTTTAAAAAAAATAAATCGAAATTTCTTTTCAGTAGTGCAAGAATTTCATATGCTAATTTTTAACTGGTGAACTTATATTAGATAGAATTATAATTAATTTCAGTTTTTGACTGATTCGTTTTTTACGACTTCTAAACACTTTGCAGGTTATTTAAAGACAGAAAAAATATTTTTATATTTTTTTATAAGCATTTGATAAGCATTGACATACTTGTTTGAGATTTTTTTGCCCGGATTAACAGGCACTCGGTAAAATAAAAGTAGAAAACGCGAATTCGATCTAAATTTTCTTCATACAACTTCGCGGTATCAGATTATACGAAACTTATATATTTGATTAATTCGTTTTCTAAGGCTTATAGATTAACAAATTATTAGCAGATTATTTAAGGCCAGAAAATTTATTTAGATTATGAAAATATTTGTATTTTAATGATAGTGATTTAGTGATATAATTGTTACTAATTAACCCATAGCTGGGAAGTGAAGAGGTGGATTTATACATTTCCCAAGGGTATTCGCTTGTAAGAGAATAGAACGAACGCAACTAAAATTCTAACTCGTTTCGCCGATTAATAATTCCGACACATTATTCATTAAATTAGACGCTTATTCAAGCTTACGCCGTCTGGTAAATCCAAAGTGGTTACCCATCTTGGTATTGATCAATCTCGACGTTGTTTAAACTTCGGTGGAAATTCAATTGTTCGGAACAAATCCTAATAATGAAAGTAGCATCCTAAAAAAAATATATTTCTTAGTTATAACAGGTAAGGAACATTGGGTCACATCATCATCATCATCAATCAATCAATCAATCAATCAATCAATCTCACGACGTTTTCAATCATCAGGAGGATCTGGGGACAGAAGAAACAGACAGCATGTTTTAGGAATGTCTGTCGCTCCAGAATGGCATTTCTGTGATTCCTCTTCCCCGTGATCTTTTCAGAGGACTTCCAAAAGCTCATCGGCACATATCTGTTCTCTAAGCTCTTTAGCGACAGCCCAAACCTAGGGAATATGATGTTGCTCGCGTGCGTTCTGTACGCCAAACGGCACTTCTTGGGTTTTAAAAGTCTGACCTATCTTTCTCCTGATCCGGTTCTAGTCTACCTTATTTACCCACGAAGTATATATTATATAATTATATATTATACGAATTATATTTTCAAGCGTAGCCTGTCAAGACATATACACGTGAGGTCTGCTTAACCAATGAAAAAATCAATACAAAAATAAAAAAAAAAATACCAGATTTTTTTCTCCTTTATAGAGTGTATTTTCTATACATATTAATTAATTCCTATATATTTAGGAGTAATGAAAAGACCTCTGCGCTACTCATTTAAAAAATGACTCAGTTTTTATTATATTCCCTTAGGGGAAAACCTTCTTGTTTGATTCGGGAAAAATTTCAATAAACCCTGGGGAAATCATATCTGGTTAAACGTATTTTTAAAGACTTTTCATGGTACCAAGTTTCATTTTCGAATTATCGATAATAATCAAATATCTGCGAATATCAATTTAAATGGCTAGTAGTTGTTTCTTGTGTGATATATATATATATATATAAACTAATAGAGAAATAAGTGGTGCGATGGATAAATTGTCGCCTTTTTATATTTTTAGTTTCGCGCATGTTGTTTGTTTGTATTTGAATTTGTCGACTGTACAGTATAGTAGTTACAGTTGGGGATCGTCAGTGAGAATGAAAGCACCATGACGCAATTCCCTCTACTAGAAATTCGGAAAAGGCCTGCTGTACTGCTTGGAAGCTCCAATAGGAACATTTCAGATTGTTTCCATGTCAGTCAATGAAGAGGATTCAGAAACAGTTGGGTGAGGCTGATGGTGAGTATGAAGTTGCGGCAGCTCGGAAAAGTCACTCAGCTCGTTCTGATAAGAAATGAACACGCGGATGTGTTGGTGAGAGCCTACACAGAGGCCTACATCATGTATTTTTAGGAGATAGTGCTGCCCTGGTTCAAGAGAGTGGTTGCTGGAAGACCCTAGGCTTGGAAACAGGATTCTGTACCAAACCACACAAAAAGGGGGACCCAGTCATGGCTGTCAGACAATTTTCCAGACGATATCCCCTTTTAAATCTGGCCACTTAACTTGCCAGACTGCAACAATCTTGATTGTTATATTTGGGGTGTAGTTTGGCGGGAGACAAACATAACTTCTTGTAACACCAAACATGAACTAAAGGCATGGATTATGGCAGTATTCAAGAACTTACACAAGAAAACCGCCCAGAAGAGCTGCAGGAGATTCTGAAATCTTCTGAAATCTTCTGAAAGCCGTGGATGAAGCCAATTGCGATTTTATTGAGTTAAATTTATTCTTTAGTTTTTCAAGTTATTTTTGTGCAATTTTGGTAAATGTGTCTGTTAAAATGAGAAGCTAGTGATATTTTTAATTATATATGGTTTGTGTTTACTGCCACGTGTATATATGTATATATGTGTATGTATGTATGTATGCATGCATGACTATACACTTATTTCTGTAGGTAGTTGTTTTTATCTTATTTTTCTTCACCTAACGATTATCAATTTACCTGATTAAAATATATGTTTTTATTGATATTTGGGGATTTGGAATTTTCGTTTTTTAATATATCAAATAATATTATTTTTAACCATTTTTATAATTGCATATTTGCTCGCTTAAGTTATATTTTAATAAGTGGCTAGCATTTATTTAATTACACTTTCAGTCTTAAATATTTATTGGTTGTGGTATCTGATTGTCTGGGTCAATATCAGGGGATGTGTGTACATGTATTTATCGGTGTCTATGCTTGTGGAAAGTGCATTCACTTTTAATTGTGTATGTATGTATGTGTTTGTTTCCCCTATTCTTCTTCTTTTTTCCTTTTTTTTTTCATAAAGGGCCGTGGAGATATTCTCTGTCTCGTCACTTTTTTGTGTGTATATATATCTAAATATGTCTGGATGCTTATGTACTATAATCTGATTCTGTTTGTGTTGTTTGACCCCATTCGCACCATTGGGATTAAAATGTATACATATATATTGTCAGAGGACCGGATGGAGTAAGGTCTATTCTAACGTAATTTCAACGAAGAAATATGTTGAATAACATATGTATTTCCCCTTTTCTCCTCAGTAATTTTATAATTTTAAACTTAATAGTCATTAAATTTGAATTTTAAAATTGTCAGTTTTTAATTTTGATATCAAATTCTATCATATAATTTAATAATTATTGGTTAGAATAAATACTTTTTTTAAATTTTACCCGCATTTTAACGATCTGAATTGCTATTATAACATGACTTCGTTGTCAGGCTTTTTGAATTTTCCTATACTTGTATTTTGATTGGTCATTCTAGATTTTGGAACAACGTTTTCCCCTTGTGAAGGTTCGTTAACTAATTTGAAACTTTTAAAAGCATTTGTTTTGCATTCAACCTCATCACTTGATAAGACACCGAGGGTGTTGAAACAAAATGGCTATTTTTGTAGTGATTTTATAACATGTTTATGTTATAAATATTCTAAATAAATAATTATATCTACTCTACTTTGCATTGAGCACTCTTTCAAGAATAGTAAGTGTTGGTTATTGGAATTCATTCCGTATACACCCATTATATACTTATATATATATATATATACATATATATATATATATATATATATATATATATATATATATATATATATAAAGACATTTTTATGTTTATACATTCGTTTTGTAGATACAAATATTTAAGTAAATGCTCTGTTTATAATAAACAGTATTAAACATTAGGTATAAACAGAGCATTAACATAAATATTTGTATCTATAAAAAGAATGTATAAACTCAAAAATGTCTTAAAATAATTGCCGGACTTTGTCCATTCCAATAGTGTATCACAAAAGTGAGTACACCCCTTACATTTCTTCAAATTGTTAAGTGTATCTTTTCATGGGACAACACTGACAAAATAACACTTTGACACAATGAAAAGTAGCCTGTCTAGAGCATATATAACAGAGTTAATTTATTTTTCCCTCAAAATAACTCAAAATATAGCCATTAAAAGCTAAATCCCTGGCAACAAAAGTGAGTACACCCCTTAGGAAAAGTTGTCAATATTAACATACAACATGTCAACTCTCAATATTTTGTGTGGCCACCATCATTATCCAAAACTGCCTTTACTCTCCTGGGCATGGAGTTTACCAGAGCTTCACAGGTAGTCACTGGAATGCTCTTCCACTCCTCAATGACGACGTCGTGGAGCTGGCAGATATTTGAGACTCTGCGCACCTCCACCTTCTGCTTGAGGATGCCCCAAAGATGTTCTGTTGGGTTCAAGTCTGGAGACATGCTTGGCCAGTCCATCACCTTTACCCTCAGCCTCTTCAGTAAAGCAGTGGTTGTCTTGGATGTGTGTTTGGGGTCATTGTCATGCTGGAACACTGCTCTGCGACCCAGTTTCTAGAGGGAGGGGATCATGCTCTGCTGCAGTATTTCACAGTACATATTGGAGTTCATGTTTCCCTTAATGAAATGTAACTCTCCAATACCTGCAGCACTCATGCAGCCCCAGACCATGACATTCCCACCACCATGCTTGACTGTAGGCATGACACACTTATCTTTGTACTCCTCACCTGGTTGCCGCCACACATGCTTAAGGCCATCAGAACCAAACAAATTAAATTTCGTCTCATCAGACCATAGGACATGGTTCCAGTAATCTATGGGCTTTGTTGATATGTCTTCATCAAACTGTTTGCGGTTTTCTTGGGTATTGCCTTCAGAAGAGGCTTCCTCCTGGGGTGACAGCCATGCACACCAATTTGATGTAGTGTATGGCCTATGGTCTGAACACTAACAGGCTGAATCCGAATCTCTTTAATCTCTGCAGCAATGCTAACAGCACTCCTACGCCGATCTTTCAAAGAAAGCATTTGGATGTGACGCTCAGCACGTGCGCTCAGTTTCTTTGGACGACCTACCCGAGGCCTGTTCTGAGTGGACCCTGCTCTTTTAAAATGCTGGATGATCTTAGCCACTGTGCTGCAACTCAGTTTCAGGGTGTTGGCAATCTTTTTGTAGGCTTGGACATCTTTATGTAGTGCAACAATACGTTTTTTAATATCTTCAGAGAGTTATTTGCCATGTGGTGCCATGTTGGAACTTTCAGTGACCGGTAAGAGAGAGTGTTAGAGCTGCACTACAAATTTAAATACACCTGCTCCCCATGAACACATAGGCATAGTTACACTAATGAGTCACATGACATTTTGGAGGGAAAATGAAAAGCAGTACTCAATTTAGACATTTAGGGGTGTAGTTTCTTAGAGGCGTACTCACAAAAGTGAGTACGCCTCTAAGAATATATATATATATGCCCTTCTGTGTACCTATTTGTTTGTGGGAGTTAAGGTTAATTTGAATAATGTAATGAAATATCAACTCTTTGAGCCAAAATGTGTTATATAGGAATAAAATTTCGCTGTCGAACATGTTTGACCATAGATCGTCAGTGAGCAAACACAGGCATTTCCATTATTGACACATATATAGAAGGTAGTGGCGTTATGTCTAAACGATCGCATGTCTATTCTATCCTCTATTACCATTCAGATCTTCATTTCTAGCCTATCCTCTATTACTATTCGGATCTCTATTTCTCCTCTATACTCTATACGGGCGGCTATTGTCTACTCTATTCACTATAATTTCTAAAATCGAATCACTATTCGAGCGAGTATTATCGAGCAAG
Organism: Acanthosepion lycidas; assembly: GCA_963932145.1. Taxonomy (NCBI): domain Eukaryota; kingdom Metazoa; phylum Mollusca; class Cephalopoda; order Sepiida; family Sepiidae; genus Acanthosepion; species Acanthosepion lycidas. The sequence continues at coordinate 83,200,230 of OZ010579.1, forward strand.
TTCTATTAGTGATTTTCCAAGCGTAGCTTAGATGTGGCACAAGTCCGAAAGTATGGGGCACCCAGTGAGGATCGAACTCACGACTCAGTTGTAATTGTTTTATCTAGAGAAGCTTGCTAACCATTACACCGCCTCGAGGTTCCCAAATGTAGAGAATTTCCAAGTGTAGCACAAGGCCGAAAGTATGGGGAATCCAGTGAGGATCGAACTCACGTTTCAGTAGTAACTGATCTAGCAAGCCAAGCTTGCTAACCATTACACCACGCCGAGGTGCCCCTGTTAGTGCGGGATTATTCGAAGACGCCTGACACCAGCATCGTTCAACAGCTTACTATAGTTGTATCTGTTATTACAAAGTCTCTACTACAACAAGCATTACTAAAGTGATAACGAGTATTCGTTGATATCAACGTTCAGCGTTCGTTTTTTTTTTTTTTTTTTAATAATTTCTTCTTATTTAATCTCAATGGATGTACAAATATTTCAAATCATTGTTTTCATCTACAACTGAGCTATCTTATTTTTTCCTAAACTTGGTGACATATTAATCGTAAGTTCAATCCCTGGGCCAGGCAGTGATTACTTGGACTACGGGGCGAACAATAATTGAGAAATGATGAAATTTTATATATTTTGCATATACAACGGTATTTGTCAAAAATAATCAAAAAGTGATGATTGTAACAAGTCTATTGCATGTCGTAGTCACTCCTCTTGAAATCAGCGAGTCGGGTTCGAATTCCAATCGATTTCGTTACATTTGCTTAAGGCAAAATTCCGTTGAGAAAGGCATGAATCCATCTCTTTTCCACCCAGCTTGGTAAACCGTTATCAAATCATCTTTTCTCCCCGATATGTATGGGTTGAATAGCCTTTGTTATAAATTAGTTTGACGCAGAACGAAAAGCGAGACGAAACAGCCATGACACTTAACTGTGTGACTCATTTCATTATTTAATCTAGTGGGGAGTTCGTCTACTGTGGAATTGTCAATTATGCCTTCTTTTAGTTGTGATCAAGATGAGATGGTCAGTTTTAAATTCATTCCTACTACCTCAATAAAACTTCCCTTAATATTTGCTAGAATATATATGGGAGGCACACGCAAATATCTGAGAAACTATTTTTTGATAATTACAGTATAATCAATGATACCCGCTGTGATCTGTCTGTCAATGTAAAGCGTGATAGCAGGGATTAAGCTAATTTTTTTGCAACAAAATGGATGAACTAGTATTTGTGTTTATGTTGCCTCTCTTCAGCAATGTTCACGATTTATTTCATGAAGGCAAATAAGAATTTCACCAATCAAAATTGTCACTAAGTGCTTGCGTAAAATTGCATATTTCTCTTTAAAAAAAACCTTACCGTATTTTCTCCAGTATGATACGACGTATATAAGACGCCGCCGTTTTTCTAACGCTAAAAGCAGGGAATAAATTACATTCTTTAGTATATGACACCGTAGTAGTTTGTAATGTTTTGTTTTTTTCAAAGTTGCGCCATATTATCTATTCAAATCTCGCTGACATACACACATTCAATTATCTTAAAATTTTGGGATTTAAATTTACATGTACCAGTGTACACTATTTATAGAGCAATGTAAATATCTTGGTATTTACATATCTATTGTTTTATTTTTTCAAATCATTTGAAGTTTTCAAAATGGATTCGTTGTTTCAACAAACGGAAGTATATGAAACAACCCCTTTTTCAAACGGAAATATCTGAAAAAATTAGATTATTAACATAATAGGCTTTTGTTGTAACATTAATGCTATATATATATATATATATATATATATATATATATATATATATATATATATATATATATTCTGTTTATTATATTTTTTTAACAATTTCCTGTTTTTGAAACAGAAAAAATTAAATTACGCTGATTCCCAAAGAACAAATACATTCATCTTATGAAATACTTTATGTAAACTATTGTTATCACCATCTGACTATTTGCGTTTTAATATCTATCGTACTAACTAGTGTGTTTGAAAAATTACTGTTTTAAATAAGATTTTTTTTTTAAGTTGAGTAAACATATCTGCATATGTGAACATCTGGATAATAGAAACACATCTTTATGCTTTTAATTTCCGTTTAATAACTCTCGTATTATACACAAGACAATAGAGTAAGAAATAATAAAAATTTTAATAAAGTTGAGAAACGACTAAAAGTGGTCTTTCACATGCTGACTGATGATCAGTGATGAGACAACAATCAAATAACAGTAATGCGCATGATCTCTTCAAGAGATGACTTTCAGAATAAATCGTTAATTCCTATCGAACAAGAACAACCGCGAACAATGAATGTGTGCAAGTATTTCCCTTTCATATTTAGTCTAACAGTAATGAAAGCAAAAGTCCAGGAAATGGAAACAAATGCCGATGTTGGTCCGAAGAAGATTATTAAAAAAAAACCTCTGCACTAACATTTGAAATTTTCATAGACAGAGGTAAATGCACAATCTCAATTTCAAATCTATTAAATACCAGTGTCTAAAGAGAGGCTATATTCATGCCAGAGAGTTGTCAGTGATCAACCTCTGCGTGACTTTGCTGTAAAGAAATGTTGAAAAAGATTTTAAGCTACATGTTATTAATTAATTTATTTATTAATATGTATTCAATGTTGAAAACGATTCCAAAAGTATCCCACTCACTGTTAGATCGTCAATGTTATCCCATTAACAAATAAAAACAATAAAAAAATGTTATCCCATTAACAAAAAAAATTAAATTATTGCTTTTTTATATAACAATATTTGTAAATTTCCATTATATTTTTGGTTAAAATAGCTCGTTATTCCACGAGATATATATACCCTTCCTTTATAGAAAAAGTTTGATTATGCGTCACAAGAATATTGAACAAGAAAATTATATTCTTCTTTTTAGGATATATATATATATATATATATATATATATATATATATATATATATATATATATATATATATATATATATATGGGGGGGTACTTAGAGTATAACAAACATTTAAAATAATTTTGCTGTGTGTTTTGACATAGAGCTCTCACTGGATCTAAACCCTCCTGGAAATTGCATAAGGATCACCATATTGTATCATTACTACACAACCACACACACACATATGTGTGTGTGTGTGTGTGTGTATATATATATATATGTGTGTGTGTTTTTGTATATATATATATATGTGTGTGTGTGTGTGTGTGTGTGTGTATATATATATATATATATATATATATATATATATATATATATATATATATATATATAGAGAGAGAGAGAGAGAGAGAGAGAGAGAGAGATGATAGATTCTCCAGCCGATTTTGACATATGAAGAACCGACGACATGAATTAGTTTTTATGTTTTTGTCATAAGTGACACTTCAGCGATGCTAGTGACTTGCATACAAGTCCACATATTGCACAACACCGATAATCGCGGGATATAGACACAGGGATATTTGCTGACGCTTTTTGCCCTTCTTTTACGTCACTTGGCTGATCAAGACGTGAGATTTTCGAAATATACTGATATTCTGCCACAGTTATTAACCCCATTATTTCTATCCAGGCCTGCTCGTTCGAAGTCATTATGTGACACATTGATAGCTGAGAAATTACTCTTCTATTTTGTCTTTATACTTATAACATGATTGTACATCAGTCATTGATATATATATATATATATATATATATATATATATATATATATATATATATATATATATATATATCGATGACTGATATACTAGCAGCATTACCCGGCGTTGCCTAGGTTTATTCAAAAAAAGATCACGAACCTCATCCAATCTGTAAAGTTAAAATAAAGAAGTTCTTTCTTTAGTGCCTCTTATCTATATGTCGAAAAATTATAATGATATGAAGTGTGAAAACATTTATAACAGGAGAAAGTTGTTTTTTACAGATGCACGGAAGATACGAAAATTTTTCAGCAAATGAAGAGTATATTAATAGCAATCGATCTTCAAAAATATGTTGTGGAAAAATGCTTTGTTGACAGCTTTTGCTCAAAATCGAATGAACAACTGCTTCAGTTACTCGATATAATCTCAATATGTACTGAAGTTTTCGTTGAAATTGGGGAATACTGCTACAAAATACACTTGTAACGCAACTGAGGCATCAAAGGGTTTATAGTGTCATCCTGGGGACCACCTCATGCATTTTTAGAAATTTGACAACCGATTTCTATCTCTTTCATCAAAGCAATTTGAATTTTTGGGGGTCCCTTTGGGGCACTCTGGGTTCCCAGTGTCAAGAGAAACAAAAATCAATATAGACTATAAGAAGCGTGACAGTAAATTGCATACACTTATCAAGTTTTCTTAAAATCGGCCTCAGGTTTTACACTTCAAGCCTGAAAGTTTAAAAACAGCCAAACTAATAGAAATTCCCATTTAAACATTATATTTGTCGATTATCGGTTATTGATTTTTGAACAATGACTAATTTTGTTGCCCAGACACACCCAGTATCGAGTACAATTTATGTTCCAAACTTGGTGGAAATATGCCGTATGGTTCTCTAGTTGTTCGCGAACACACACAAACACAGATACACAAACACACGCGCACACACACACATAGTCTGTTGTATATATATATATATACTTCTCGTGCAAATTAGTCCTCTTCTGAAGCCACACACTTTATCAAGTGTCGCTTCAATTCACGCAAGCATTTCAACTGCGGGAACCCCTTTTTGTCGGGCATACCGAGGAGCTGCCTCGTCGTATTTCTTCGGATTTCCCCTATGACTTGAAGACTTCATCTTTCACGAGGAATATGATTTTTGGAAAGAGGACAAATTACGAGAGGAAATCTATCTTCTAGACTTATTCACCGTTTTCTTGATGGTTCTTGAATAGAATTTGGAGATGGGAACCGGTTTATGAATATTGGTACTATTATTGAAGGCCTTAATGATCTTTTTCCACTCACCATTGGTCAATTGGAAATAACAGTGTGACTGGCGTAAAACTAAATTACGAAAATTCGTGTCAAGCTAGCTAAACGTCTTGTCTAAAAACCTGAAAAAAGACCTGCAAATTGTTTAATGACTTCTTTAGATATTAAACACTTGTTGGGATGGTTATTTATGTTGTTACACGATTTGGACAATTTTGTTCTTACATCATATATATATATATATATATATATATATATATATATATATATATATATATATATATATATATATATGTATATATATATATATATATATATATATATATATATATATATATATATATATATATATATATATAAATAAATAAATAAATAATATCAAACATTTACAATACCATGGGTAATAATTTTCATTTCATGAGAGCTCTTAAAAAGTAGCTCTCAATCTTCAAGACCTACAAACAAATCACAAATGAAATGGAAAATATTTCGGATTAGAATCAAGAAATATTGCAATTTTATTTAGAGAGTGAGAAATTCTGTTTTGATATATTGACCTTCGTATCTCATATGAGAATGATGAACGGGCTTAAAGTGTAGTTAAGTGAATATATATATAAATTAATCATTCCACCCAAGACAGTCAGGAATTTCATTAGCATACATGGGGGCTTTGAGGTTGTGAAAGTGAAAGAGAGAGAAAAACCTGAGAATAGGGATAATTGATGAAAGGAAAAAGAGTTTATACCAAGATAGGTGATGCCGATTGGCCTTGAATTTAAAGTTTTAGAGATTGTACTTCTCCGGGAAGCAAGGAAACACAAAGTACTTCCACGAGTAGGAAGTACGAGAAAAGAAACTGTTCTTGTAGAAATGGCGGTTGTATTTAGTTATTTCAATTTTATAACTGTGTAAACTAGTTGTCAATTTAGTAGCGTGCTTAAATTCATTTAATCGGAGCACGTCGGTGAGAAAGTGACTGAAATCGTGATACATGCTCAGGTTCGGTTATATTACAGTTCTTTCTTTTGATAAGCACACACACACATGCACACACACACATATATATATATATATATATATATATATATATATATATATATATATATATATATATAAATAGATAGAAAGGGTATCCCTAAATTATGTAATCATAAGAAATCCCATTAACGATATATTTTAACGGCACAGTTTAAACATTTTATTGTCGAAAAAAGAAATAATTGACTTCATTTTCTGGATTATTCAAAAGAAGTTCGGGTACTCATCGAAAATCGCAGATGCGACACAGTTGACTAAACGTATTAAGAGTGAATGTGCTAATATTTACGGCTATCTGAAATTATTTCAATTAAGTTCACGTGAATCATGCAAAACGCTTCAACATTTGTTTAAAAAATGATGGATATCGTACTGAAGTTGTTATTTGTTAATATAATGTTTTTGGTAATTTCATTTCTTGAAAATATGCATTTGTACTATGTTTCCATATTTTAGGGACATACTATCTATCTATCTATCTATCTCTTTCTCTCTCTCTCTCTCTCTCTCTCTCTCTCTCTCTATATATATATATATATATATATATATATATATATATATATATATATATATATGTATGTGTGTGTGTCTGTATGTGTGTAAAACACTTCTGCTTCTTGCGTTCTAGAATTTGACGTTTTAACAAACCTATATGAAATCAAGGATTGCTATTGCACTCTACCATTTTGAAAATGAATGATTTCAACCCATTGCCAGTTTAAAGAAACATCAGAAATTCATATTTCCTTACACTTTGTCTCCTTTTCTCTGTATATATATATATATATATATATATATATATATATATATATATATATATATATATATATATATATATATATATTCATAAGATTCACATGCACAGTGATCTCGTGTGTCTGGTAGGGACCACTCAGCATATGGACTATTTAATAAGACAATCAATCAAATTCAAGAGAAATCAAGCGTCGTCTGCCAACCAGAACGGTCACAGTTAAATAAGCCATCAATCAAAGCGACGCTACAAATTTATCGGTCACTTTCCATTCTAGCAATGAATACGGTGGTGCCAAATTGTCGCCGGGGGTATTCGAACTCAGGCCAAAGTTATGATTTTAATCAGATTACTTGAGATTTAGCAGACCGTAATATTTTAGTCGGTTAGGCTGCTAGGTACTCAAGAGATTAAAAAATAAGATAATAATGTTTTCATTTAGTAAGCCATATTCTTAATTATCTTAAATTGTCATATCCTGTTTTATATTTTATGGCTTTACTAAAATCGGACGATGGCTTGACGCTCGTTAAATATATATATATATATATATATATATATATATATATATATATATATATATATATATATATATATATATATATATACTGGATGTTCCCCAAAAATTAACAGCAATTTAATATTGTGTTTTTATTTCTGAGATGAGGCATTTTAACTATTTACACTATTTATATTGTTCGGATTGATGTCCTCACCTTCATATTAGCGACGTTTTCCGATCTGGCTTTATTTTGAAGGAGCCCAGCGGATACAACGCACGAAACATCGTGAATATGACTATAAAGATGAGGAGAGCAGTCCGAATATTTTAGATAGTACATATCTATATATCGTTCACTCTCTGTATTATATATATATATATATATATATATATATATATATATATATATATATATATATATATATATATATATATACACAATCTCGACTCTCCCGTCGAATTCGACGTATGAGGGTCAAGCAGATCAGTTCCTACGAGACCGACAGCCCGACGCAAGCACAGAAGTTTTGATTATAGTGGTGAAGGTTTCGTGCAGGACCATCCACACTTTTAGAAGGGCCGATTACAGAGACCTGGTGCACTTCGTGCCACAAGGTCTCCATATGACCCTCCCCAGTTTTGAATGCAGAGGTGTCCTTCTCCCACACCAGTTGTTATCTCCGGCTCTAGAACCCAGTCTGTCCTGCTATTTACCCATAGCTGGAGGGAGAAGAAGATGATTCACACCTTTTCCAAGGATACTAGCACGTAAGTGAATGTAATGGATTCGACTGGAATTCGAACTTTGCTCTCCAATTCCTCAATCCAAGCCGTTATATGTATGTATCATGTGTAACAGAAGACTTCTCTAAATCGTGTAACGGCATAATTATCCAACATTGATACCATCACTAATACTGTGGCATCTATTTTCAATGTCCATTTAAGAACCATCAAGTTAAAAGTGACTAAGTTTAAATCAGATGGAACAGTATAGAGGAAAACTGGATTAGGAAGTTTCAACAAGAAGAGGGATCATCATTTCAACTTAGACTTAAAGCGATTAATTAGAAAAGATGCAATTCAATTCATAAGCCGTTTGGCAGTTTAGAGAGGGATTTCAGCTAAGGCAGTCCAAAAAGAAGAGAAAAGGATTGGAAATGAAATCGTTCGTGAAACCTATGAGACATCATGTTACTCCAGCACAGAAAGTTAGAAGTTTGGAGAGAGCGAAGATCATCTTGAATAATTTGGAAAATAATCTTGGTACAATATATATATATATATATATATATATATATATATATATATATATATATTGACTTTATTTCAATATTCATGATAAACTATGATTAATTAATACCGAACATGTCATTTCTGTTTGTAATCGATTTCATCACGATACTTGTGTTAAGCTTGTGGAGTAATTATACATTCTTATTGCCCAAAGTACAATGCAAAAGTGTTATAAAACCTAGGAGAATTCCAGTAAATTATATTTAATCATTTGTAGGATATAACGGCTCAGTGCTTAATATAACAATTGGACCATTTTGCTGTTACACGATTTGGACTATTTTACTGGTACACTCGGTATATTGTTATTATTATTATTATTATTATTATTATTATTATTATTATTATTATTATTATTAGTTTTAGTATCATTATTACTGCAAATATGCATAATTTTATTCAGTCGTCAATCTTGTTTAAGAAATGTAAATGCCAGTAATTATAATAGAAATGTAGCCGAAAAAAATAATTATATCTACAAATGTCTATGAATGCTAAACTTAAAACAAGAGTAATTTGCGATATCAAACGTCAGGACGTATCTATGTAGTGTTAATAATGGCTAACGGATATTGGATCAGGTGGTTCTTTTTCATGTTGGATATCATATAAAGAACGCCATACATCAAAGAATTCCTTAGTATTGTGGGACCGCTTGTGGTTCTACCTTCTAACAAACCCCCAGGCTTAGCAGTCCAGATGGTTCAAATGATGTGATCTTGTAATACATATGTTGATGTCGCTTAAACCCTGAACGTGATTCTGTTAGCCTCTAATAAGTGAGGACAGTTATTTAACAATATACGAATTAACAATAAACAAAGTATTAAACTGAAAACTATTCATATTATATAGTCTCTTCAGACCTCGAATTTCAATGGCTGTTTGACTTGACATCAAGCTCGTTCTCATCTCCACACTTTACATTGATCGGACTGTGGTCCTCATCTTTATTGTCATATTCACGAAGTTTCAGTCGTAGTGCACCCGGATCTTCAGATGATATATGTTGTAATTTTAAACTGATCCATTTATTTCGCTCACAGGTGTAGATTTTTTAGTTTCAGTTATTTCATTTTAGTAATTCCTCATTTACCTCTGCTTTGGTCAGGTATTAAATTTACAACTCTTTGGGTTAAGTCATTAGATTAATTCAAGCAACACTTTTATCCACTGGTCCATGTGTCCTTGGAGACATCAGTGTATGTTCTAATCTATCATCTTTATATAACGCTTTTCACTCCTCTGCGATTAAAAACCGCTCCAAGCGATCCTTTAGGACATAAAGAAGAAAGTCCTTCATCAGGCACAATAAATTAGCGCTACAAAATTAGAAAGACCTCTAATAGATAACAAAATACACATTACCTGTACACTTCCAACAGCACTAGAACAAACTGGTAGCAAATAGAAATCAAGAGAAAGTAATGATATAATTTTTTTTAATCAAGCAATGCAATAAAAGTAAGGAGACAGAAAATAACGACTGGAATTTCAGGCACCACCACTTTCTTGATGAAAAAACAACTTAGCATTAATAATAAGACCCCAAACTTAATAAAAAATAAATGCTTCTAGTGTTATTAGGAGAAAAGACGAAAGTATTTTTTGCTTATTTTATAATTTTTTTAATCCTTTCTAGCACATTCGGAATTTGTGTCAAAATTTTTTTTTCTCCTTTTTTTAACATTTATAAATATAACATTTGTACACACACACACACACACACACACACACACACACACACACACACACACACACACACACACATATATATATATATATATATATATATATATATATATATATATGTACATAATTCTCTTTATGTCATGGGGCCCTTCACTTTTCCATATAAGTGGACTCGACTAAAGTGTTAGTTGGACTGCTGCCGTTAAATACCGAGAGTCAGTCAGAATATATATAGAGAGATATTGGCAGAGTGAGCAGAGATTGTGATTAAGTTGGAGGTAGAGTAATAGTGTAAGGTAACCGCTTGTGGAACTCAGTTACAAACACGGAGACTCTAAGGAAGT
>OZ010579.1:83215802-83243302 GCA_963932145.1 Acanthosepion lycidas
ATATCAAACTCTGCGGCTTATTTAACATCGAAATCTGCATGTTTTTATTAGTTTTTATTTTTGGGTGATCATAATGGTATAGCAATAAAAGTCATAATTATTAACCCATATCTAGATGGGGAGCAGTTAGCATGAAAGTATTTTCTACAAATATTTTTATGGCAGCTGCCGAGATTTTTGGCTGATGTCCTCACTACGAGAATAGAAGCGCACTAATAAATTACCATGTATGACTGGCCACTCGTATTCGATGATACCTGTCTACTAGCGTTAATTCTGATGAGCTCAATACGCAGGTGCTAATACTGTATGAAATTAAGCTTGCTACTTGCTTAAAAACTAGATTTCGCCAAAATAATGTTGAATTAATTATCTTTGACCCCACACTTCTAGTATAATAGTTTCTTTTCTTGCGGTTCCTACCTGTAGAAGTACCTTCTGATTTATTCAACAAATGTCAACAAATGCAATCTTTAAAATATATAAATACAATGTTAATCGTCATTATCTGTCTTCTTGAAACCTATTCCTTTTATGACCTATCCATAATCATCCCTACTAAATTCTTATTCTCTTTAAATAAATCTAGCCACTTTCCTTTTCTTCTACTTTCGACGCTGGTACTGCTTTCACTCACGAATTAATTGGCAGTAGAATGTGCAGTCGGGACACACATTTACCTAAAGAAGTACAATAAAAAACATAGAGGATTATGGAGGAAATAAATTTGGTATTTTGAGAATGTAGAATGCAAAACTTTATTAGATATGAATTAGATTCATTCTACCTAAGGGTGGAAGGAACGATAAAAAAAAAATCTTCGCTTGCAAGTCCTGGGAGATATGTCGCAAGAAACTTTATATATATATATATATATATATATATATATATATATATATATGCAACAATATATATATATATATATATTCACACACACATATATATATATATATATATATATATATATATATATATATATATATATATATATATATATATATATATATATATATATATTGCTGTTGGTTTTGATGATGATCTTTTGAACTATTTAAAGTTTGGCATGTTTTTCGGTGGTGATTCTTCCACCTTTTGCCTGTCGTATGAAAAATGTCCCCGATATAACGGACCGATTTCCATCTCCTCTATTCTCTTTCGTGACCACCAGATTTAAAGTCCATTGAGCAAGTATGAGCTAAATTGCCGATCTCAAGTCCCAAGGAACAAATATAAACACTTATATCCCTACTTAGGCACCACGTAATTTCTTTAATTTTGGAACAATTCAGTTGAAATTGGAACACGGTTCTGTCCAATCTTCGAAAATCTTTGAAAAAATGTCGCAAAAATCATATTTATATTTGTGCCATGGAGAGATCTTTGAGGAAAAGTTTAATTGCGCCGAATATTTTGTTAATTATCATAGGCATGATGATAATTGTATTGTGATGGACAAACTGTCGCCTTTTTATATTTTTAATTTCGAGTATGCGCGTTGTTAGTTTTTGATTTTCTCGAATATACAGTGTCATTTGAGAAAAAGAACACCATGACGGAGTTCACTCCTCCAGAAATTTGGGAAGGGCATAGTGTACTGCTTGGTATTCACAGCGGTAGTTCGAATACGAACATTTCACAGAGTTTGGTGTACAGCGCAGAAGATTCTGAAATAGTTTGATTGTTTTAATTGTGATTACAAATTTGTTTGGTTTAATCCCGAGTGATGGCGACATTTTGACTCCATTCATATTTGTGCAGAATCGATACGAAACCCTGTCTCAAGTGCCTTGAGGTGGTAGTGGTGCCCTGCGTCTAGAGTGTGATCGCTAGAAGACACTATATCTAGAAAACAGAACTCTGTACCATGCCACAAAAAATCAGGAGAACACAGTCATGGCTGTTAGACAATTTCCACATCACTCATTACATCTGGCCACATAGCTCCATACACTACATTACCCTTGATTATTCTGTGTGGGGCGCTGTTGAGCGAGAGAAGAACAAAACACGTTGTAACACCAAAAATGCATTGAAGGCAAGGATTATTGCAGCATTGACCAACTTAAAGAAGGAGATCCCATTCAGAAGATTTGCACAAGATTCTGAAGTCCTCCTGCGGCTTTGAAGCCAATGGCGAATTTATTGAAGAAATTTACTCTTTAGAATTTCTCGCTATTCTTGTGTAATTTTGGTAAATATGTCTGTTAAAAGGGAAAGTCAGTGTTATTGTTCATTTTTTGCATAATTTAGCATCGCGCACACGCACAGACACACAGACAGACATATATTTTGCAATCATCGACTATCGATTATCATATACATTATATCTATAAACAATGTTCAAAGAAGTAACTACATATATAAATACACACACATACACGTATATATATATATATATATATATATATATATATATATATATATATATATATATATATATATATATATATGTGTGTGTGTGTGTGTGTGTGTGTGTTTGTGTGTGTAAATTTCTTTTTATTTTTTGTTTCAACCTTTGGAAGTAAAGTCTAATGATCCACAGTCCTTTAAAAGGGCTGTGGTGAAATATTTTTTTACATGGTACCTTAAAGTGGTCTGTTTTTATTTAAATTATTTGCTCTGGATTTACATTGAGCTCTCTAGATTTTATCCTCCTTGGGCTTACCCATACGGATTACCTCTACTGATCAAAAAAGAGACAAACTTTAAATCTCTACTAGAGTTTCTTGTTAATGCGATGGTCAGAAAGTATTTTTTCGTTTTGGACATTTTTTTTCCAGTTCGTGTTTCATATTCTTTGTTTTTGTCGATTTTCCTGTTGGTCTCATTCAGGTATTTATTGATGTTTGTAATGTAAGTTTGTGTAATGTAATGTTGTAGTTGTATTAGTTTTATCAATAATTTGCTCTGTTGTATCTATCTATCTATATATATATATATATATTTATCACTGTTTATTCTTTCTATCTATCTATCACTGTTTATTCTTTCTATCTATCTATCTATCTATCTATCTATCTATCACTGTTTATTCTATCTATCTATCTATCTATCTATCACTGTTTATTTTATCTATCTATCCATCTATCTATTTATCTATCTATCTATCTATCTATCACAATCGCTTCATTATCTATCTAGCTATCACTACTATTCACTATCTATCTCTCTATCTCTCTATTTATCACTGTTTATTCTATCTATCTATCTATCTATCTATCACAATCTCTTCATTATCTATCTAGCTATCACTACTATTCACTATCTCTCTCTCTCTCTCTCTCTATCTATCTATCTATCACTTTTTATTCTATCTATCTATCTACATTGAATTAAAAGAAAAATTAAGCACACTCATTAATATGGACTTTTCTTATTACATCGTTAATGAACAAAGCAGACGAGCCATTAGAATTATTAACATAAATCAAAAACAATAGTTTCTCAAATATCAATCTACATGTTATATACTATAACTATGAACATTAATGGATATATCTCAATCGTCATAAATACGTTGGACACTAATTTCAGTGGTGTCTAAAATGCTGCCTAAACTGGCAGCGTGAGCTGTCATCGTGGGAAGCTTTTGCTATGGGCAGAGAAGGAACCCGGACGAGACTATGCGTATGCGGGGTCTACCGGAGATTTTTGCCCGAGCACACGCGCTCGGATTTCCCACATTAAATTTGGCCTTGTGATACATCCTACCTCCTGGGGAGGCAGGTAAGTATCGTAATATGTTGTCTAAGTAGTCCACCATTAGCAGTGTTTTACCTACTTCACACTGCTGGTGGGCTTGTATGTTGTTGATGCTATAAAGGTTGCTATTTCATTTCCAACCTCCGTTTTGGTTATTCCTCATTCAGTAACGCATTCTAGGTTACAAAACTACTAAACCGTAATCAAATGCATTTTAACTATAAACAATATGAAAAAGTTGGACCAAAGCTCATAAGCACTAACATATTCCCCACTGATCCCAGTAAAAAATAAAAGTAATTATATATTGTATATTAATTTTAACGCAACCAACTTAATCATACGCAATATCTCATTTGAGTCAAACATTGTTTTGGAAAAAGACAACATTGTCTATCAATTTAAAATGTCCGTTGTGAGATTATATCACTGAAAAAAAAGAAAATACATATATTGGTTTGACAGAGAAAACATTATCAAGACGTTTTACACGTAATTTTTTCGGATACAAGTTCTATTGCATTATATCTAAAAACACATTCATGTTTACCTTCACAATTGAAGTAAATGACAGCACCAATATTCTACACCATGAAAATAATAAACAGAAAATTTCAAATTCTCGAGGTCATCTATATCAAAATCACCCAACCAAAACTCAACAAAATTTATGACGAATATAGCAGGAATATCTTAAAATGCATATAACATTTAATACCCAATTATATTTTTTCCAAATTTCTGGTCAGCTCCCATATATTGAAAAGATTGTTTTGCAATAAATTTCATAAATACAACAGAGAAATTTAATTTTTTTAAAAAAAATAGCTATAACAGAGCACTTACACGCGTGGTATTAAAAATCCCCATCACAAGGAAATGCAGATTTTTTCATCGTTACAATAAGTTCGTCATTGTAATTTACCCGTGAAGATCATCTTAGAAAAGAATGAAAGAATTTGTCTGAAAAAAGCTATGGCGACTTCCTTAATGAATTTCTTGATAACATCAAGAAACTGATCAGAAAGCTAGAAAGAATAAATATAAAAATAGAGACTCAATAATTTTATATTATTCAATATAACATGTTTAAATGAAGATATATATATATATATATATATATATATATATATATATATATATATATATATATATATATATATACATATATATATATATATATATATACATATATATATATATATATATATACATATATATATATATATATATATATAGATAGATAGATAGATAGATAGATACAAGTGAATGATTGCTGTATACGGAATAAATTCCAATCACCAACAATTACTATACTTAAAAGAGTGTTCAATAAAGAGTAGAGCGAATATAAATATTTATTTTAAAATTATAACATAAATATGTCATAAAACACTACTAAAATAGCCATTTTGTTTCAATACCTTTTGTGTCTTATCAAGTGATGATGTTGAATGTAGATTCTAGAATGAAGGTACATTATTCTACAATCTACATTGAACAACATCAATTGATAAGACACCAATGGTGATGAAACAAAATGTCTATTTTTGTAGTGAGTTTATAACATATTTGTTATAATCTTGAAATATATATATATATATATATATATATATATATATATATATGTATGTGTGTGTATGTGTGCGTGTGTGTGTGTGTGTGTGTGTGTGTGTGTAATGTATATTTAAGTAATGTCTCTTCTTCTGGGAGGTATAAAATAAGATAATTTTCCACTCTTTAAACTAATCGATTCTTCTATGTCTTTCCATAGACAACACTGGTGATTTGTAAAAATCAGTATCATGTGCTATTGATTTGTCATTTAGATGAAATTGTCTGTTGCAGTTAAATATAACGCCTCGCCTACTGAGAATATGCCTTATGTATACTACTTATTTTTCATGATATCATATGACGCCTACTGTTTAAATGAAATTATTCAACACCAGAAAGAAAACATTTACTTTTTTATTCGTCTTCAAATTTTAAATATTATTGAACTAGATTATTCATTTGCATGTCAGCCATTGGGAAAAAAACATTTATTTATCTTGTATAAAGTTATTGTATTACGTTTTTGTTGCATTTAAACTCAACTCACAGATTGTTCTTCCAAGATAAGGTACCGTACACAAATTAGTAAAAAATGGTTATTTTTCTTTCTGCTATTATGCGATGTGTCTCTTCACGATCTAAGCGATCATATCTCTCCTTGAAGCTCTTACTAAGTTTTGTCTTTTTGCTCTATTCTCCCAGACCCTGTTCTGCCATCAATTTGCTCACGCCCATTCAGCATGTTACGCATTGTTTTTCCCTTCTTCCTCTTTCCCCTTATTCGTCCTGTGAGTATCAGATTTACCAAGCTTTCCTTTCTAATTTCGTTTCCCAGAAATTTCAGCTGACTCTTTCTGATGTTAATTATAAGATTCTTCTTTGTTTCTATTCTCTCAAAAACTTCTTTGTTGCTCATTTGGTATCCTCAGTATCTTTCTGTAATATCACACTTCTGTCGTTTCGAGTCTCTTCATCTTTGATTAGATTGTCCAACATCCCCTGCCATACAGGGGGACAGATGTCACGTAATAGTTCAGTACCCTTTTCTTTGTTTCCTGTCCCTTAATACTTTGCTTAGATTTCGAAATTTGGTCATCCCAATAATTTTTCATATCTCAGCATCGCACTTTCTTTCCTCTGTGAAAGACACTTCCCAGATATCTAAATTTATGCAACTTCTTGATTTAAGTATCCCCGACCTGTAATTTGCTGGTGAACATGCATTGTCGTCTGCTAGTTTATGTTTAGTCCCTTCGTGCTCTCTTTTACTACCTCCTGTGGGATGTTTTGTAGTTTCATTTCTTTGTCTACTATCAGCACTGTGTCATCTGCATATCTGATATAGTTAAGACTTTGGCTGCTAGTCAAGAATCCTGCGAGGATTTCTATTTCTCTCAGATAATAATTTGATGGGCGGTGACTTTACGGACATTACAGCACGGAAGGCAACTATTTTTAACAAACACATCTACTCTATTCTTCTTGCAGTTCACACAAATACTATTAGTTATAATAATCTTCATTTTTTTTTTATCTGAAGCATTTCACGTTATCAATGTTTCTGTATTAATTCCTTTAACTTTTTTTCCAGTTAATTCTTATTTCTCCTTTCAGATAATGATTCTTTAATTATTCGAAAACAAAAACATGGAATGAAAACAAACAGATAAATCTACCCAAGGTCTCAGACCTTCTTTCCTAGAAATTAGGATTTCACCAACGTCGAATCAAAGCCAATTATGTCTTACGGCCATATCACATTGAAACCTTGATAGTGACCGCGTGGGAATATCAGGTTGCTGTAAGATTGGATTTGCTGGTGGTGTAATTGATAATGGAGCGGAATTGTTAATAGGAGAGCCGAGGTCTAATTCCAGCTGGGTTCATTATCTTTACCTAGGTTCAAATAACCATGGAAAACGTTTGAATTCAGCTCCTATCCCTTCTGTTATGTGTAAATTACTATTACTATTGCTCACTAAACCATTATAATCGAGAACAAATGAAATACGACTGCAGAAATAATATTCAGGTTTTGGCATTAAATCAGCAACAGATGTGACATGCAGCTAAACAAGAGAGCCAATCCTAAGTCAAGCATGGGGGATAATTCTTATTACTCAATAAAGTTTTATTATATAGTTCGCTAAACGCCATAATAGTAAAAATAGTCTATTCTTCAGTAAGTGGACGAATATGTTGTCATGAATTATCAAGAGTGGTCTACCCTTTTTTCGTTACTCTCCTCTTTTAGAGAGCTATTTCTGTTTACTGGGACTATAAAAGGACACCATACGCCAACCTTGTATACTTAGTTGAATAAATCTTTCTTGAAGCCTACACCTACGTAATTTTGTCATTACATATGGCTTTTCACAATTTCTCCTCTTTTGTAAATCTTAGTAAATGTTGTCATTCCTTTACACAAGCTCAATAGGTAATTTATGCGTTGTTTTCGTTTGTCTCTCTTGCCTTCGATATGTCCTGTGAGTGTGCAATTTTTGCAAGACAATTTTCCTAATTATGTGCGCAAGGAATTACAACTGTCTCTTTCTGATGTTTATTAGAAAACTCTTTTCCGTTCCCATTTTCTCTCAGACATGTTCATTCTATGGTATTCTCAGAATCCTTCGGTAGTATCACATTTCTTTTGCTTCACGTCATAAGAAACGTTAATCCTGTTTTCACTCTTTGAGTTTCAAGAACGTTTAAATTGATCGATTTCCAGTTTGAATGTTTTTGAAAAGGTCATGTCTCTACAGGGTGCAACTATCATGTGTCCTTGTATGGTCTTAGAAAAATTACATGAGTTTTTCGTAAGCCGTACAATGAGACTCCTGAAAAGACATGTTTTTAGAAGACAATTCAAATTACAAATTAAATAGATAAATAAGAGTCTACCTTGGCTCTTGGGACTTTCATTGTGGAAGCAATAGACCAAAGAGATCTCTTTTCTTTATTATTTATTAACTAGCATTCATTCTGAGAATAGATAGTAGGAGTGGTATCAAGTTGTATTTTTCACGGTGGCAAATAAGAGTTTCCGAATCTACCATGCCCTTTGACACCTTACTAGCAGGAAAAGAAATGACTTCATAAGTTACCTAAGCTTACTTATACTAAAAGTGAATCCAAATACGAAGCTGGAATTTTCATTATATATTCCGCAAGATATTCTTCAAATTATACATTATTACGTCGAATGATGACGGATATATGCTCTTATATATCAAACAGTGTAGTCGTCGTCTTCATTCTTAAACCGAATATTTTCTTAATCAGGTATTACCTCTTGTGACAGGATAAGGAACAAATAGGAAACATTTATATATCTAAAACCTTTCGATTCTATTAAATCACCATGCAGAGATAAAGAAAACTCTTGATTTTTTTTTTAAATTTTAATTAAATAATATTCTAATTTTAATTTTTTAACTCGTAATACGAAGAAGCAAAACAGGCCATAACTTAGGATTTTATAAATGCGATCCTAATTAGAAAATAATATAACTCTTTACGCAGAAATTTCTTCGAGATAGTTCTGATAAATTGTTACCGTCTCTAAACACATGTTAAAAACACGTTATTATATCATGAAATTTTTTTTTTATGAAATTCATACTTAAAGAATCTTGAATATATCTACCTGCCAACGCAACTGGTTTAAATTAAATTATTTCATACTCACACAAAACGTCTCCAAATAAAGCACCGATGTTGGATATAAATGAATACTAGACGAACATATACACGCACACACACATAAACACAGGCACACGCGTGTACGCACACATACACACAAACACACACACTCAGAAGCAAAGAATATGCATAATCACTCGGAAGCCGCATAAACAAACTAAACTTATGATACATATACATAAAATGATTATACATACGAACGCTGCTTGACAAGACAGATATACCTCAGGTCAGCTTAACTAAGGAAAAACAAACAACACAAAAATTAAAAATAGCAGAATGTTATGTGTCTCTTCTATAATTCATTCTGAGATGAATCTATAATTAAAGCGAAACATGTTATATTTACAAACGTTTCTACTTGTTGCTTTTTCAATTTTCTTTCGGATCATATTTCACCTCGATTCTTTAGAGCCTATAAAGGTTCGATGTCAATGCCAGAGTCTTTTTGAAGACTGGAGAGTTGCAGCACTGACAGATAATGACGCTGATCATTTTGATAGGGACAATATTGTATTACGATATCGATCATTCATGTGGAGATAATAGTGTTCTTTGATATCGTATATTCTAGTAGGGATAATACTGTATTTTAACCGTCATCTTTCCGGAAGAAACTATACTGTATTATGATGCCGATAATCATAGTAGAAACAGTATTTTCATTTTAATTTTGATCATTCTGGTTGAAAATATATTTTATTTTAACCTTGATCATTCCGGTTGAAATAATGTATATTAATGTTGATCATTCTGGTTGAATCAATATTTTATTTTAACGTTGATCATGCTGGTTGAAACACTATTTTATTTTAACGTTGATCATTCTGGTTGAAAAAATGTATTTTAACGTTGATCATTCTGGTTGAAACACACTATTTCATTTTAACGTTGATCATTTGCTTGTAGTAATGTATTTTAACGTTGACCATTCTGGTTGAAACACTATTTTATTTTAACGTTGATCATTCTGGTTGTATCAATATTTTATTTTAACGATGATCATTCTGGTTGAATGAATATTTTATTTTAAAATTGATTATTCTGGTTGAATCAATATTTTATTTTAACGTTGATCATTCTGCTTGAAGTAATGTTGTATTTTAACGTTGATCATTCTGGTCGAATCAATATTTTATTTTAACGTTGATCATTCTGCTTGAAGTAATGTTGTATTTTAACGTTGATCATTCTGGTTGAATTAATATTTTATTTAACGTTGATCATTCTGCTTGAAGTAATGTTGTATTTTAACGTTGATCATTCTGGTTGAATCAATATTTTATTTTAACGTTGATCATTCTGCTTGAAGTAATGTTGTATTTTAACGTTGATCATTCTGGTTGAATCAATATTTTATTTTAACGTTGATCATTCTGCTTGAAGAAATGTTGTATTTTAACGTTGATCATTCTGGTTGAATCAATATTTTATTTTAACGTTGGCTGATTAATTTCAATTTTCCGGCTTATCAATATATTTCTGATTGTTTAAAGTTATTGTAACATCTTCTTTTAGATAATAATGATTTTCTGATGTAAATTTTACTATTGAACCCATACCTGGGAAGAGAAGAAGGAAATTTATACATTCCCCAAGATTATTTTGCACGTAATCAAATATAACAATACGGACTGCAGTTCGAATTAGGCTTTTCATTGGGAGTCCTTATCTATTACAACATTTACATATCCAAGGTTACAGTACCTGGCATTTCAGACCTTCACACATCTAGGTAATGTCCAGGTTCAAAGTTAGGTAGTTCCTGTGATTGGAAGAGGACTAGTTTAAATCTGATATATCGGTAAAAGCTATTTTAATGTTCATAATTATGATAGAAATAATATTGTATTTTAATGTTGTTCATTCTGAGAGAAATAATATTGTAGAATGAGATTGATCCTTCTGGTCGAAACAACACAGAAATTTAACTTTGATAATTCTTGTAGAAAAAATGTTGTATTTTAACGTTAATCATTTTGGTAGAAACAATATTGTATTATGACGTTGATCATTCTGTTACAGACAACACTTATGATGTCGATAATACTGGTAGAAACAATATTAGGTTGGTTCAAAAATAATGTCGTTTTCTCACATATGTTAATTTTATATATGATTTCTGAATTAATTCATTGATATATATAGCCATGTTATATATCATTTTGAAGCGCCTTTTTCGCTCTATCCAATCGTGTTATTCGGTACCGTTCTCAATCTCTTCATTCATTTTTTTGCAGGCTTTTCGACAGCATGGACAAAATTCAAATCCGCACGATTTTCTTGTTCCAGTTCAAACTAGGCAGAAAAGCTGCCGAGACAGCTCGTGATATCAATTATGCGTTTGGCCCAGGAACCACTAACGAACGTGTGGCACAACGGTGGTTCAAGAAATTTCGCAATGGTGACGAGAGTCTCGAAGATGAAAACGGTCGCAGCCGGCCGGCCGGCCGGCCGACTGCGGTTGATAACGAACATTTGAATGCCTTAATTGAAGCCGATCCTCGCAAAACCACACGAGAAGTTGCTGTAGAACTCGAGGTCGAACACTCAACAGCCGTTCGCCATTTAAAGCAAATAGGGAAGTCAAAAAAGTTGGATAAATGGGTGAACGATAATAAAAAAAATCATCAAAAAACGACATTGTTTTTGTACCAGCCTAATATTTTAACGTTGATCATTATGCTAGTAACAATATTGTACTATGATGTCGAACATTCTAGAAGAGACAAATTGTTTAACGTTTTCTTGGCTTGATTAGGTGTCACATTTCGACATGATTCACCGACATTTGCAAAAATGACACTTCTTTGTTAATACAAGATTCCCCCCCACAAAAAAATCTAACACTAAAAAATGTTAGAAATTGGTCGATGCTGATAATTACAGTAATTACACCATTTTCTGCGCTAGCTGACAAGTTAGAAATCATTCGGCGGCAACGTTTCGATTTTATTCATATTTGTTTGGTTATTTAGTTTCGCACCAATCAACACCTATTTTCTTCGCTATTTTTTATGATGTTCAAAAAATAGCCAGAATATTTTTTAAGTAATTAAAATTAGGAGGTATGGGAGAGTTTCAAAAATTGTTTTTCCGATTTGCCTCACACGAAATGCGAGGTTTTCGAAGGCTGCATCAAGACAATTCCATTACGAAGAAAATGATGTAATTGGTTTGAATTATTTTATTTTATTTTGGGATTTAAGCGTAATTAAATGTGATCATTTTCAGAATGGCTCAAATGAAAATCTACAAGTATCAGGAAAACTTGATATCAGATATCAAAATAATGTCGTATATTTCAATTATAAACATACCCAGATGGCTCATCTCTGATACTTTCATCGACTGAACAATTCATTCCACTTTATGTTTCGATTCGGTTTACATCGATGTGAAAAAAAACTCAAAGGGAAAAACGTCATTGCATTCCAATGCGTAGCTGAAAGTAAAAATGACGACATAACGTGAAGTGAAAATGTGAATCCTATCCCAATATATTTGTTAATTAATTAATGTTCAAAGAAATCGGTGTCCTGCGGAAAAAAAATGAGTTGAATCTTAATTAAAATTTTATTCACTCCAACATTTCGTCAGTTACGCTCAGCCATTTTGTGGTGCGATCCTCCGTGGCCCTGGTTCAGACAAAAAACAGTCCATAACCTCGATTTTTCTAAATACCACTCTAATTAGGAAAAAAAAACTTCTTTACGCAGGAGATACTTCGAGGAAGTTGTGATAAATATATTACCATCTAAAAACATACATCAGATACACTTTATTATATAACCAACATTTACAAATTCCATACTTATAAAAAGGGTTATGACTATGTGCAATTACAATCGGTGTAAATTAAATCATTTCACCCTTTCAAAGAATGTCACCAAATAAACATGTGAAAAACCGTCAAACATATATATATATATATATATATATATATATATATATATATATATATATATATATATATATATGAATGATTTGGTCTAGTAGATATATATATATATATATATATATATATATATATATATATATATATATGAATGATTTGGTCTAGTATATATATATATATATATATATATATATATACATCCCTACTAGACCAAATCATTCATTCTATCTGCAATGTGAAAAATGTCCCCAAATTCTTGAAATGGTTATTTATAAAAATCGCGTGTATGACAAAGTATTTGCCCTGCCAGTAAACCGGATGTAGGTTCGATGTCATATGTCTCCCCACTTGCCGGTCGTTACTGACCCCACATCAACACTATGGTGCACCCGGCTTCCTTGGTGTCAGTCGTGAATTGCGTGCAATGCTCAGTCCGTCATCATATTTCACACAGATTCCCTTGGCATGTTCTAGGATATATGGAGGTCACATAGGGCCACTTCACCGCTACAACTGTTTTTTCCATACGACAGAACAACGGACAACTCTCCTACCACGCATTTGCCCATCTGAACATGGCGACGCGAAGTTCGCAACCATAACCTGAATCTCTATATCTCTACCAATGGATTGCAGCTATTTATGGGTTGTTCGGATCTGACCATTTTAACTGGGATTCTGCTTATATAAGTTTACATGTATTTATTTATTTATAAAATTGTCAGCTGTATTCAGCCACTTTCTAGCATCAGTGATTTAAAATGATTTTTTTCGAAATTGGTTTAGTGGTGGTATAGATTAACAGATAAAAAAAAATAACTTCAATCGAGGATTTTCAGCAGCATCCACATCTAAAATCCTTATCATATGTGTCATGGGTTCATTGCCTATAACTACAGAATGAACTCTTCCTAACACTATGTATACTACGCCTCTGAAGAGAGAGGCTCGATACGAGCCGAGCTTCTCGGCTTGACGGTCGAACTCTCTGCCTCTGAACAGAGAGGAACTCGGACGAGGCACCGCCCAAGTGCAGAGTCTCGTTCGGGGAGGTTGACCAAACCCATCCCGTTTATACGGGTTCTACGGGCAATTTTTGGCCGAGCTTATAGGCACGGGAAACCCACGTTAAACTCGGCCTTGTGCCGCATGCAACCCTCATGGGAGGGTGGCTAGATACCGAATCGAGTCGAGCCGATAGTTGTTCACTCCAAACCAGACTGACAGTCACACTAACACCTTATCACATCTTGTATTATTATTTCGTGTAATATACCTCCGTTATTTCTACTCTTATGTTCGTGTTATTCTTCCTTGGTCCTAACCTGGACCATAACAATATGTAACTCGAAAAGAAAATAATATCATAACCAATTTGTAGACGTTTCACATTACTTCAAATAAAAGTCTTTGAATGAAATCTTCAAAACAGCGATAATAGCTGCTGAATTTATTAGGAAGGTGACCTTGATATTATAGGTCTGGAGGAGGCGATCCCATACGAGGATTTAACCGAAGACGTTTGAGTGATATTTCTGATGTGTTGATGGTTCTACTAGCACGAAGTGATAAGTCATCGTGACAGAGGGTTTGAGCGTGCTTGTTCAGACCATTGATCATGCTAGAAAACGTTTTCTCTCCAAGGCATTATAACTAACGTCCATTTAGCATACTTTCAGCATAAACCACAGATAGGCTCTGTGCCGGCGTTGGCCACATGTATTACTTAGACCAAATAGACGGGCATCCAAAATTAAGAGAGGACATCCATCCAAACTAGAGCATACCTTAAATATTGAAGCTGAGCTGTCGTTATAGAAACTAGTTTGGCAGATTATTCTTTCTCGAATTACTTTAATTCTTATGTGCCATTTTGAAACAACTAAATGATATTTTCCGCGATGTCTGTTGCGTAGAAAAATACGCCATTTGCTTCCTTGTCGAAAATGGTATAATCGATTCTAAAGTAAAGCCACTAGAGCACAAGAGGTTATTAGAGAATATTCGCGAAAATAGTGTTAAGGAGAATAAAAGAATAATAATCAATAAGACAGAAGATAGCAATTTACATTGCATTTAAATCTTTGAAGTTCAAAATTGATTGGGAAGCAAGGAGATTCCCATAAAAGAGAAGTGTGGCAGAAGAAAAAGGTAACAGAGAATTTGTGGGTACAGCTAGCTATTTGAATTGTAAATTGATAATACGTTGGCGCCAATCAAGTACTGCGCAGAAATTCATAATATCTTGGTAATATACAGGAAAAGTCATCAGAAAAATTACAATGAATTTATTTATAGAAAAGACACAGAGAAGCTACGTTAGGGCTGTAATTGTTTAGATGAGACTTTCAGCCAAACCTCTGTCTAAGAATTTCACCCAAGTACAAATCAAATCTGTATTTTTTCTTTTTGTCTATCGCGCAAACCAAACCCATGTATGCATTATTGATTCTCATACAAACGAAACTTATATCTATCTTACTAAGTCTGATAGAAACCTACGTATGTCTATTCTATTCAATCATTCACAACAAACATGTGGCTACCTTCGTGAGTCAAGGCTAATATATATATATATATATATATATATATATATGTGATTTGAGCCATAATTTTTAAAAAAATTAGAAAAATAAAAATAAAAAATTTACACTCGGTTGCATATTAATATTTTATTATTTTATTATTTAAGTTAGATTCCTCGCCTAGTTTCGGCTAGCCTGGCCATCATCAGGAGAAAAAGATCCTGCTTGGTAATTGCAGTGAACTATATATATATATATATATATATATATATATATATATATATATATATATGTGTGTGTGTGTGTGTGTGTATGTATATATATATATATATATATATATATATATATATATATATTTGCCTTTCTGACTCTCGTGTCAACTTTTTCGATTCTCATGCAAAGTAAATCTCTTCCTACCACATCACAGCGACATAACTTGGCGTTCAATTGTTTGGAAATACTCTAATCATCATATAACAAACCAAACCAAGAGAGATGTAAAAAAAACACACTATAGATGAGACAACACAGTGGTCGAAATGATTCTTTTTAATACGCGTGTGTGATTAGCAGACACGTTATGCAGCTGATTAAGATGAAAGCCTACCCTAACTGAAACCCGTGGAAAAAAAAATCAAGAATATTAGAACATTCTTCGAAAGAGGGAAAACGAAACCGTTGAAATAATATGCACTACCCATTCACATCAGTGGTCAATCAGTCCATTTATTAAAATGACGCAGCTGTCAGATATGCAATGAAGTGGATAACATTTCATGAGAGGAGAGCCGTATTCCGTACTTGAAGCCAACGAACTGTCGTTAATGGCATTACAACTTGATGCCATAAAATTCTGTCTTTTTCTCTCTCGTTTTCTTTGTTTTGTTTTTTTTTCGCTTTCTGTAGACGTTTTCCTTTTCTTCTGTTTTTATCGCCATTTTCTCTTTCTTTTCTTTTTTAGCAACATTTATTTTTTTCTTTTTCCATCACTATTGTTCTTCTTTTTCTATTAACTTATGCGTTGGTCGGCACTTTACAACACAAGTACTGTCACACGAATCAAGACATCTGAGACGATGGACCAGTAATGAAAAGAAGAGGAAAATCTTTTTTTAGCTGTCAACGATGACATCTCTTGCACCGATTTAAAAAAAAAAGAAGAAATATTATTCATTTGAGTCGTAATTTTTAATGTTTCAAATTCCTTTGTTAGTTTTCTTAACAACGAAAACCGGCAAAAGAAGTAAAATATTTAAAAATGCGCATCTGATCGATTGACGTGTAGCTCTTGGCGATTGCGTACATACTACCTTTGTTTTCAGTCTTTCTGATCAGGTTATCAGAGGAAATAACGGATTTACTCTAGTCACTTGTTATTACCTGCAGATGGAATGTTAAATAGCAACAAGTATAAGAATGAATATATATATATATATATATATATATATATATATATATATATATATATATATATATATATATATACATATATTTATGTATATATATATATATATCGTAATTCATCAAGCCCAGAATAATTTTCAACAGAATGAAGAAAGCAATGTATGGCCATTTCGTCCTACTTGGGGCTAATCAGCAGTGTGCATCCACTACGGTGAATCGAATCCGGTCCATTTTCATACAAAGCAAACGTCATACCAATTTCAGCAGTCGTGGCTCTTGGAGCACTGATCCGAGGTTATCTGAATACTTGGACGAGTATCTCTGTGAAACTGAGTGAGTAGCGGTGCTGTATCGAGTCTATTTTCTGCTTTCTTCTTCGTCGAGGTCCGTGGTACAGTTGTTAGGACGTTTACGTTGTATCGAAATGGTCTGGGTTCGATTCTCGGTAGTGGATGCACACTGCTGATGAGTTCAAATAGGGCGAAACGGCCGTCCAGAGCTTCCTGTGTTCTGTTGAAGATTATTCTGGGATCGATGAATTACTATATCTGATTAATCCAAAAATTTATTCTGTATTTATATATATGAGATGGACTCTCCCGTCGTTTTCGACGTATGTGTCTCTTTCATTTCGTTTTGTATGAGACAACAATCCTGCTCGGGCCTTGCAAGTATATCCACACGAAGGGCGTACTGAAGGGTTGACCGCCATATGGGCTGATGTATTAGCCCAATATTTAGTGTTAATTCTTAATTCTTTCAGATTGTTAAGAAAATTCTATTCAAAGTTACTTATACCTCGGCAGCAGATTTTTCTCATGTTTTCAACAGCAAGGTCGAACACCTCTAAAGGGATGCTTGCAGCAATTAAATTTCATTTAAGTTTGTTCTTGAAGCGTAACCAAGGAGGGCCTACATTACGCTTACTATGAAAAATTTTCGGCATCCGATCATTACTCATTCTGATGACATGACCAGCCTATCTGAACTGTGATTGGATAAAAAAGGATTCAATACCACCGACGCCACATTGGATGAAAAGATCAGGGTTAGAGATTTTATCCTGATGTGTATAATCGCATATTGAACGAAGACAGCGTTTATGAAAAGCATCAAGTTGATTGATGTGCGTCATTATGGCGTCTAAGATTCTGACCTATAAAGAAGTGTGGTGAGAATAACTGCTCGATAGACACTGATTTTCGTTTTCAGTGAAATCCTATGAACTCCCGACAGGCGATGCTTAAGCTTCCCAAAGGCATCGGCTGACTGTGATATATGGTTAACTATTTTGTTATCTACTGAGGCACTTGAATTGACTTTTCTTTTAGGTTGTTGCTGCCAACAGTAATGGGAATGAGTATATATATATATATATATATATATATATATATATATATATATATATATATATATATATATACTCTTATACTTCTTGCAATTTAAATTTTCATCTACAGGTAATCTGTAAATTAAAAAAATAACAACGAATGACTGGAGTAAATGTGTTATTTTCTCTGCTTTCCTGTCGACGCAGCATATGTTCATTCAAACGTGTTACCTCTTCCACGAAAAATATTTTCTACATTGAATTAATAAAAAATTAAAAAAAACATTAAAAATTATCATTAATAATGAGTTTCCTAATTATATCGTTGATGAACAACTTAGACAAGCCATTAGAAATATCGACATAAATTAAGAATATAATATTGCCTCAAATAACCCTAAACATATCAATCTAAAAAAACCGTCATCAAATACATTCTAACTATAAACAAGATAAAATATCAAAAAAAAAAATCCATAAGTACTAATATGTTTTCCACTGATCCCAGTAAAAAAAAACAAAACAACATAAAACTAATTAATTAATTAAATTTAATTTATCCTTTTTAATCATATGCAATAACACTTCTCCGTCAACTAGTTAAAATGTCCTTTGGAACATTGTATCATGTGTTGTACATATGTAGATTTGACAACCATAATATTATCAAGACGTGTCACACGTCATCTTTCGTATAGAAGTTCTGTTGCACAAGATTTAGCGACACATTCCATATTCACCAATATTGCTAACCCGTGAAAATAATAAACAAAAACTTCAAAATCTGGAAGCCCTCTATATCAAAATCAACCAAATAACATTGAACAAAATTCATGGTGAATATAGCAACAACGTTCTGAAATGAATTTGAACAATATTTAATGCTGTTTTGCATCTCTACCATGTATGCCTACTCCGTTAAGTAGGAACACCTTTCTAAAAAAAAAAAAACATAACTTTCAAATTTATAATAATAATAATAATAACAGAGCGAGTTCATGCCTGTTTTAAAAAATCAGCATCACAATGATCAAAGTTAGAATCAGTTTGTCTTTGCTATACACCACTGAGGATGAACTCGGAGGAGATCGAAAGTACTTGGGTTAAAAAAAAAAAAATCTACAGCATCTTCCTTGGTGAATTTTTAATTAAACACGAAGAAGCTACTTAGAGAATTATAAAGGATAATTATAAAAATAAATAGACAAGATATACATATATTCTTCAATCAAAGATTATGTTATCATCTATCATGATAACTACAAAGTATATAACTGTAATCATAGCTTGGGGAAACCATTCCATTTTTTTTCCAATGTTTTTTGTGGCAGGAGAAATCTGACTCCTCACCACGACAATGCACATTCTCGCAACACCCTGGACATCTTAGAGTTTCTGGCAGGCGGAGGCATGAAGATGACCGTAACGAAGACACTTAAAGGCATCCAAGAAGAATTCTTCCAGCTGTGCACAGGACTATAGGAGAGAAGTATGGAAAAGTGAATTACTCGAGGAGAATTACTTTAGCCTTGTACTTTGTTGCATGGAATTGATACTAATTGTTTGTAATACTATTTTTCGGACAAATCTCATCTATATATATATATATATATATATATATATATATATATATATATATATATATATATATAGGATATAAAAAATGATGATAAAAAAGCTACACAATTACAGTCATGTTTCAACACCGTAAATCTATCTCCTCAGGCGATGTTAAACAACTCTTTTTTTTTCTTTTTTTTAATATCCTAAAATAAATAACATTCAGCTCCACTCTGCATTGGTCACTCCTTTAAATTAAATGTTTCACTTTTCTTTCTCATTTTACTTATATGATTATATTTGATTATAGTTAAAATGGTTAAGAAAAAGAGGAAGTTATCTACAACTTCGTAATCGTTCCTGATTGGAAATAATCAGTAGATAAAAAGAAAAAAAGATCCACTGAAAAAATATCACTGTGATATATATATATCACTGTGATATATATACATATATATATATATATATATATATATATATATATATATATATATATATATATATATATATATATAAACATAAAACATTAGGCAGCATATAATTTACATAAAAAGAATATATATATATATATATATATATATATATATATATATATATATATATATATATATATGAATGTAAAATATATATATATATATATATATGTGTGGGGGGTGCTAATCAGTTCGATTATTATTATATCGGTGACTTAGAATTGCTTTCGACATTAAGGACACCGGACTCTATAGAGATGACAGTGTAATTCACCTCTGTAAAACAAGCCCAGGATATTAGACTGGTTAAGAAGGGAAGTGAATTACTTTTGAAAATCACAAATTAATATTACCACGAGCACTAGCGGGATTAACTTTTTCGATGTGACCTTTTTTTATTATAAACAGTATGCCAATGAACTATATAACCATAGATACATCAGTAAAGAATCCAGCCGCCACCGCCACAAAATTCGAGATAATTTACAGAAATCAGTCCAAGTTAGATTATCTTCCAGCTCTAACGATATGGATAAGGATAAGGATTATTTGATAATAACAAAATAAAGTATATAACGGCTTTAGAACAAAACAATCATAAAGTAGGTTTAGAGTATTTAGAAAAACAAAACAAAAAAGAAAGCAAATATAAACAGAAACCTCATAAGCGTGACATTATACGGTTTAATCCACCTTTCATCGTAATATTCAAACGAATATCGGAAGAATTTTCCTAAATTCAATTCATAAACACTTTTACTGTTCATCAACACCAAAAAATAATATTAACATCAACTATAGCTGCCTTACTAATATAGATACATAATACACCTTTCATCAAATGGGATATTTTAGCAAGAGACATATTTTTTAACAGGAAGAAAAATGAATGTAACTTATGTCTTTATTTACATTATTCGGACTATTGTCCTCATCTTTGTCGCCATATTTATTACAACGTTTCGGCCGTTTTTCTCTCCTGCCTTCTTCAGGTGGTTGGAATGTCGAACTGTACCCTTTATTTCGCTCACTGGTGTAGACTGTTCTAGTTCCACGTGCCATGTTTGATGGATGACAGTTATCAGTTATCTCCTGTTAATTTCCCTCTGAAAGTTCTCCACTGCCTTAAGCGGGCATTGAACTCACACACTTTGGGTTATGTGACTGGATCTAACCAACGCCTTTATCAACTGTGCCATGTGTCCATCTGAAGAAGGCCGGAGCGTACAACGGCCGGAGCGTACGACGGCCGAAACGTTGTGATAAATATGGCGAAAAAGATGAGGACAATAGTCCGAATAATGTAAATGATGTAAATAATACCTCATCTCAGAAATATAGGCACACTTATGTCTTGTTGAAAAATTGGTTACCTTATAACACTTAAATAACAGGTCAGTGTATACGTAGTACCTGAAGATTGTGTTGTGCAGGAAACTCCGAGCCTTGACATCGTGAGGGATAATATATACATTTATTAATATATAGCTCTGTTGTATTACATCCACCACAGTTTTAATAACACCAGCACTATATGTGCGATATATATATATATATATATATATCTTTCTTTATATATATATATATATATATATATATATATATATATATATATATATATATATATATATATATATATCGTATTTCTTTTTCATATTTTCAAGATCAATCCAGTGTTAAAAATACGAGAATGAAGACTTTGCTGTAACCTCTGTTTCTGTGTCATAAATCATGAGAGCATCTGTTCGCAAGTAATGAAAAAGCATGATTTAGATCTTGAAAATGTCACCCCAAATCGAAAATTCTCATTTACCACATACCCAATTAGGCTCAAATTCAAAATACTTCAGAATTTTTATTTATCAAATTGCTAATGAAGTAATTGGACAGTATGTAATTATTTTTAATGCATTTAAATGTTTATAGCTATAGCCTAAGATAAAAACTTTCAGATAAGCAGATATTACAAACTAACATATGCTTTTCAATTTGCTAATGATTTATTTTTATAGCAAGTATGTATTTTAACGCATGTAACTGTTTATATCTATAGCATAATATAGAAACTTACAAATAAATAAAAATTGCAAACTTGCATATATAATTAGAAACGTACATCTAATCTACATGTTGGAATAAAGAAAAAGAATAATGAATCTATACTATTATCGAGAAGGTGTTTCAATGTCGATTCCTTATTGATATAATTGCCTACTAATATTTGATGCTGGTTGATAAGATTGACGATGTGACTAATTTGGTTGTAGTTTTGGTTTTTGATATAATTCTTCCTTTTTTCTTGTAGATTGTTCTTCAGAACATTCGGGTTCATCATAACCACTTTATAGTTGGGTCTCTGATTCAGTCAAGGAAGTTGAAATTGTTGTTGTTGCTGTTGTTTTTTTAAGTTCTCCCCAAATCACTGTTATTCATTTGGATGGATGTATAGCTCTGGAACTCGCAGACATTCCACTTGTATATCTAACATGTTATTTGTTTTCGATCTGAAGTTGATAAACTGTCTATCCTCACAACGCAGCCATACATAAATTTCTTTTTGGTTTCCAAAAAATTAATTCGGTGATTTTCCTCCTTTCACACATTCACTGTAAACTTTCAGCAGTTGATCTAGTTTTTCTTCTATGACTTTTGATACATTTGGGAAATTTAATTTAATTTACCATAAACTTGTTACTTCTTTGGCGAATCTTTATACGCTATTGCTTTAATCTCTTGGATGCTCCAAGGAACAGATAGCGACCAACAATTTGAGGGTTTCCTGCTTTTGTTTTTCAGTGATGATTCTTCTAATGGAATATTTTTTTTGTTGTTTTCTCATATGATTCTTGAAATCTCATAATTTTTTTTTTCGCCCAGATCTGGTTTCTTACAGTGGTAAAAGCATTTTTCATGAGACATTATAATTAAAAATGAACACATGGGGATTTTTCAGCTAATCAATCAACATTACCCAACCAGAAAGCTTATAAATTTAGAAATAGAATATTTGATCGCAAACATAACACACTTTTCCCATTTGCCTTATCTAAATAACAACACAACCAGTGCTCACGCTTAAATTTTCAGAAATTTTTAGAAGTTTCTAGGAAGATTTAGATGCTTCCAGAAATTTCTAGAAGGCTCCAGGAAGTCATAATGCTACTATACTTATATAGAATTTTAGAAATGTTGTGTTGGTAGTGACACATTTAAAAAAATAAATTGAATTAAACTATTCTTCATTATTTTTTAACAAAAGTTCATCGAAATGTGATACAGGAAATCACGTGTTTTGCATAAAGTCATAACTCTGATATACCCATACAGTTTATGGCAAAACAATGCCTTTTTTCGAGATGAGTTGAACAAGTCGACGTGGAGCAACTGAGTGGTATCACGGTAACATGGTTTATCAATATCAAACTTTTTCATGTGGGTTGTATTGAAAGATCTTTACAACCTCAAACCGAAAAGATTTCCTGAATTAAAAACAAGCAACTTCTAAAATAAACTTTCTTAAATAATTTGAAAAATGTGTCAACTAACTTGTGGAAGTGTCGCTGATAGAGGTCAGCGTTGTATGGAACATGATGTGGAGACTTTTGAAAATGTTAAATAGATTGTTAATCATGCTCTTTTTATAGACATCGATTATGCATTTTGTTAGACTGCTGTAATTAAATTTTGTTCAATAAAGAATATTAAATAGTAAATGGCGTCATCTGGCCACACTCTGTATACACTCTGTATATGCATAAATATGTGTACATCAGCATATATACTGATTTATGTACACATATATACATATGATGACATATATACATATTATGTGGGTACAAGTCGGTAGAAATGTTTCATTCTGACCATGAGACACGAGTTCGAATCTCACCATGGTCGATTTTGTCAGGAAGGATGTTATCCTGATGTTATTGGACTGGAGGGGTCGAAACCAGTGTTCGGCACCTTTGAAAAGTGCCTGAAAACACGACCCAAGCCTTGTGAGTGTAATTGGACAGAAAGAACCCTTGGCTGTCGTCGATAGCTGTACTAGCAGGAAGTCACAACGTGAAAGAGTGTTTGGGGGTGCTGGCCTTGTCAAATTGCTGATCACGCTAGATAACAGGCTCTTTCCCAGAAACTGTAACTAAGGTCTGCTCAGTATAGTTGCAGTATAAACCACAGGTGGGTTCTGTGGATGTTGAAGAAAAACAAAACATGCTGGAGTAAGCGTCTTCAATAGTGATTGGTTAGCCACCATAGTAGACGGGTATCCTCGGATACGATTGCCAGCTATACATACATACACATATATACACGTACATATATTCATGCACATATCTACAACATAAAAAATATACATGCACATATAGTAAAACAGATGGGGATGAATGTTCACAAAGGCTGTCAGATTTTTTTGTAATATATAAAAGTGTAACAAGGTTAACTATTTTAACTATTATATCGTTTTTTATTTTGAGACATGCGTAAGGACTTTGCCTATTTAATTTCAATATACTCACCTTGACGTAGGTGGGTTAACAAATCATAACACTGATTTAGTCAACCGTTAAGTTTGACCACCACTGCTATATCTAATCATATGACGCTGGTGATATAAATATAAAGACTTATCTTTTCCAGCTCATATATAAATATAACATCTATATTATTACTCTGTCTTATTCTTAGTAATAACAAATTGTTATATTTCACAAACACATTATCTTCGACATTAAAAGAAAAATACTTTATAGCATTTACGACAGATCAATGAGGACAAATTCATTTATATTCGTTTAGCGGTTCTCCCCGGTGATAAATTCAACAAACATTAACTTCAGCGTGTTTCGACAGCCTTTTGGCTAAATCTGCCTATAGGACTGAACTACTGGTAATACACCGGAGTGCTGATACACGGAATCTGGTCGGGTATTTTCCTACATTGGCACCAACGAGAAGGGTGATAGCTTCCTCTGATGGAATCACCGGACACGCGTCCGTCACTGAGACGACCTTCAAGTCGTAAGCCATCGGATTTGTTCTGACCTGTATAGGGATGGGCTCCACCAGGTCTAATTTACCCAAGACACACTAACGAAAGAATTAATATTAGGTTGGTGCAAAAATAATGACCTACTAATGTCGTTTTTGACGTATTTTTAACGTCAAAAAACGACATTATTACGTCATTATTTTTGCACCAACCTAATAGTTATTTTCCAAGCATGGCTTTCATGTAGCACAAGGACGAAAGTAGAGGGTACCTAGTGAGGATCAAACTCACTACTCAGTCGTAATTGTTCTAACGAGACACGCTTGCTAACCATTGCACTGCCTCGAGATGCCCAAAAGAAAAAATGGATATATGGAGGAGCTTGTTAAGATTTCAACTGCGCATCATCCCGACCATAGGTCTGATGTTCATGAGGATGCAGTAGTTAAAATGCTTCCTCAGAAAATTCTTCATATCTATACATATAAATGGTTCTAACAGTGACCAAAATTGGAAAAAACAATTGTTTTTGCACGAAATCAATTTGAAAGAAAACACGATTAAGAGGCATCACGAGAATGAAAGGGGACAACTCATATCGAGTTATACTTATTATAAAACCCATGTTGCTTGTGTGTGTGTGTGTGTGTTAGTTTATATATGGGAACGGATTTCCTCCATTTTTCAACAAAACCACTTTTCTTTTTTTTTTGGCAGGTAGTGTTTCTTATTGTATTGCACACTTTTTTCTTTATTTTTACATTCAGAATGCTTTAAAAATTCCATTTAAAAAACAATTGTTTATAATAAAATTCTATTCAATCGCTAACGATTGACACGAATAACGATTGAAAGCAATGTTTTTCTTTAAGTTTGCGTTTGACTAATTCGTAAAAAAACAAACAAACAAACAAAAATTAAGACATGCGTGTCTGTCAACCTTAAACAATAATCTTTGTCAATTTTATTTTTCAATCTTTATGATGGTCGATACTTGATCTATCTCTTACTGTTACATCCCCGGACAATCCTCTACTGCTAGTATATCATAAAACTATTGCCATTAACTAAAAGTTTATTGTAATACATATCTATTATCTATACATATCTATTTGGTTACAAGGTAACCAAAAAAGTATATCACATTTTTATTTCTTAAATAAAAGAAGATATACATGAAATTTGACATACTGTTAGTCCTCAGAATAATTTCCATCGGCATCCAAAAACATTTGACAAGTTGCATCCAGCTGCACAATTCCTTGGCAGGAAAATCAGTTGTCTTTGACGTAAAGAAGCCTGTGAATCTCTACTGCAAGTCTGCCTCATGTGTGAAAGGTTTCCCATGAAAGTGGTTGTCCAGGAGATGGAATATGTTGTAATCTATTGGCCATGTTCTGGAGAGTAAGGTGGATGGCAAAATGATGCCCAGACATTCGCAGTATCGTATGCTTGGACACCTGCGCAACATGAAGGCTGGCATTGTCACAGAGGAACATTATACCTTTACGATTAACCAATGCTGACCGCATCTGCTTCGGTTCGTATTGAACACGTTACAACTACTGCGAGTACACGTCTAAAGTAATGAATTGACAAGCTGATAGCAGCTCATAGTGTAACACTTTTCGACTAATCCAACAGAGGATTTTCTTGAGTGGCTGTAGACATGGTTCCGTGCTAACAACTAATGGCTGGCAAAATTAGGAGTCACATATAGGACCCACTTTTCATCACTGGCGAGCATTCGATCAAATAGTAATGAGAAAGCAACGAGAAACAGAATGCCACTAATTATTGCTTACTGGATTCCGACAGTATGCGGGGTACCCACCTGATCACCTTGTACATCTTCATTATTCGGTGTAATTGAAGTCTAGCTGGTCGACAGGCTTACCACAGTTTTGGCTTCTTCTCTATTGACGCTTTCATGGCCTGATCATTTATGACCACTGTGGTGTCCATCACAGAGCGACAAATCTCCTGACCTAAAATTCTGAAACCAATGTCTGGCGGAGTGTTCACCTACGGCATTATCCCTAAAAATCTTGATGTATTCGGCGACTTAATGCGAATGCAAACAGGCCCAAGTGAATGTCGTAAAGCAGACAACTTCGAACAAGTTGCTTCGACATCGCTATTTTTCCTCAGAGGCTACTCGAGCTATGACTAATTTGTTTGCGCAATGTACGCTCATTGGTCAAGATCCAAACAACCCCCACCCCACGCTACCGTTTTTCCGAGCAGTGAAAGAATCACTGGCGTATCAGTGTTATCGTCTTCCCACACGGCACAAAACAATGGCAAGAACATTTTTGATTAACTTATAAGTATACTGCACAACGGAATTTGAATA
>OZ010579.1:83248302-83258302 GCA_963932145.1 Acanthosepion lycidas
AGATATATAATAAAATGAGGTGTCAATTAAAATCGACGCCAGGAGAATTCGGGTTAAATGAAAATTCTGTGATGGATTCTTGTATAATGAGCACAAACCGTCACAACCAACACTTAATTTTTATCGTTCCCAGATCCATCCTGGCCTGGGGTGATAGCACACCAAGTATGGGCAAATAGCTAACCCCCAGACTGGGGTAAAACTCCATCAAAGTATGAATTTAGATTTTTATAGTAAAAATAGCAGCAATAAATTTATTGAAAAAAAATATTAATATTACCAGAAATACGTTTTTTTAACAAAAAAAAAAATCCAAAAATACTTTTTTGGAAAGAAATATATTACCAGCAATGTATTTCGGAAAACATTAACAGCAATTCCACTTTTGAAGAAATATATACCAGCCATACATTTCTCGACAAAACCCTCTTTGCAAAAATCAAACCTGCTCTACAAACTGATTTCTTGCAAAAGAATACATATTCTATTCATACGAAACTGTCCTAAAATCTTTGTCAGCATTAAATAACCCATCGATTTGTTTATATGCGGTAAAACAAAGTTACCAAATGAAACAAACCCTCCCTAAAATTGGTCAGTACTATCATAATACAACCGAACAGGAAAAAGAAAAAGGAAACGAAGGAAGATATGTAATTCAAATAATTTTAATTTCCAATCACAATTTCGGTTACAGATAATGTCCTGTATTATTGTTTCTGCTTTTCTATTTGTTAATTAGTCTAGCATAGTTAATGATGGTCGAATATAATTTTTTTACTGATTTTAAGGAAAACAACATTCCAATTTGGTTGTATATCTTCGGCATATCCTTCCAAAATGTCTTCTGCATTCTTTATAATATACTAGAATGTTTCCTCTCTAGCAAGTCTTACGCTACTTTTTCTATAATTTTATCTCTATTTTTTTTTTCAATCCATACTTTGACTGTTATGATTAACATTGGTTGTGGTATTAATTGCGCTATCAGGGGTAGAATTTATGAAATATATACATCAAAATGTTATCTTAAAGTAAAGATTATATATATAATCAACATCAAATTATTTCATTTGCACCCTCTTACGCTTTTAAATAATAAGCTTCAATTTATGACTGTTATTTTAATATTTCGTTAAAATTATTAATGTCAAATTTTTAACGATTTCACCTAGCATTTTATAGCTGTGGAGCACGGAAATAACTTATTCAATTATCCGTTATATTTCATCAGGAACTGAAGCTGGAATACTGCGAGATTTTCATGGGTTTCTCTCTTTTTAATGCCTCTGTAACAATTCTGAGCATAGCCGGGTTATTACATACAACAAATAAGGTATAAAATAGTATAAGCTAAATAATATTCAACTTATTTATTGGTTAGAGGAATCGTTTTATATAATAAAACCGACGGTAGTACAAGCTGTTAGCTGTTAACAACAAAGATGGGTACAATAGGAAGAATTTATCTAGGGTAAATAACAATGAATTATCTATTATCATGATATGAAGCGAAAGATAGAACGCGACACTAAAATTCACAGTCGCTTTGTAATAACGAAAGATGCTTTTCAAAAACTAAACAAAATATTAAAAAAAAAACAAGAAAATGCTGTAAGAAACAAAAGAAATATTTCTGAACTGCTATTGAATACCAATTCCCCTATGTCGGTAACGATTTTCTGATATTTTAATTCCAGAGGTTGAGTAGACTTGAGATATCAGAAAAGTGTTTCTACAGAAGGAAGATTTGAATAAAATGAACCCAACGTGTACAAAATGTTGACATTTTAATGAACACGAGATGAAAAATAGCACTTGAAGATAGAACCATAAATATAGTGTATGGTGGATGAATTGTCGTCTAAATTACGCAAAAATGAAAAATAACACTGACATCTCCTTTTAATAGCCATATTTACCAAAATTACACAAAAATATCGTAAAATACTGAAGCGTACATGTATTCAATAAAATCGCCATTGGCTTCAACCACGGCCTCCAGATGACTTGAAAATGTTATGCATCTTTTCTTGGCGGTCTTCTTCCCTTCAGTTCATCTTTCCTGTCACAACGGGTTTTGTTGGTCTCTCGCTCAAATGCGCCCTAGACATAATAATCAAGAGGCTTGCAATCTGGGAGGTTAGGTAGCCAGATATAAGCGGGGATTTGTCTGACAGCTATCATTGGGTTCTTCTGATTGCGTGGTATGGTGCAGAGTTCTGTTGACAGATATGACGTCATCCAGCAGACATCATCTTAACCCAGGACAGCACTACTTTCTCAAGGCTCTTGATTCGCGCCCCCGGGTTCAGTCTGAAGCCCTGTGAGAAGATGAATAGAGACATAACGTCGCCATCACGAGCGATCATTCCAAACACGTCGGCAATCATTATTAAACTAATCCAACTCTTTACGAATCCTCTATACTGTTCCCACATTGACGCCCAAACATTTTGAAGTTAAGGTGCCAATGCCAAGAGGTACAGCATGTTTTTTCCAAATTTCTGGCGGACTGAATTGGGTCTTTGAGCTCTTTTTCTAACAGACGCTATCCAACTAACCCTATTATACCGTGTAATGGACAAAATCAAAAACAAACAACGCGCATGCGCGAAATTTAAAAAAAAAATTGCAAAAATTTATCCATTGCACCAAGTAGATATTTGAAACATCTGGGTCACATTATGTGGAAAGAGGACGTGGCGAAAATATTAGACTCACAAAACATTTTCGTCATATATGAAAAGGAGAAAACATCGAGAACACATTTAACGATCCTGTGTAAAAATTAATGGCATAGCAAGTTCTGGGATGGGGTAAAAAGAAAGATATTGTTTCGAGGTACTAAGAATAGTAAGTTGTAAAGAGCTATGACTTAGCATGTATTAAATGAACAGTATTATATTACAAGAAGAATGGTTTAAAACCAAATCATACAGCACACATGCGAGTATAAAACCAATTGTAATTACTGCACCAAGCAGGATTAAGATAGAACTCATTGAGAATTTTTGCCTTGGGCATATTGTAATCAAAACGTAAGCAAGGGAAAACTAATGATAATAACATTAGGAATTTATCATATATTTGGACTATCTCTCTCTCTCTCGACGAAACAGGTGAATTTGATCTCCGTGGAGTATTCTATTGGTTTAAAAAGACCTGTCTCGAATTGATAAAAGATTTTTATATGGAACACAAATTCGAAGATGAATTAGAATATCGAAATACGATTTCCAAAGCTAATCAAAATCTTAAGAAACAGAAAGATTTCATTGGAAACAAAGAAAAGATTAATAGAATACACACACACATATATATATATATATATATATATATATATATATATATATATATATATATATATATATATGGCAGTGAATGCTGGACAATCTGAAGAGACATGGAACAACAAAATTATACTTAGAGAATGATACTGAGAATCCAAATGACTGAACGTGTGATAAACGACGAAGTTTTATGGAAAAGATAAAGAAAATATCATTTATACTTTGTATCAGAATGAGACTGTTGAAATTTATAGATGAAGATGATGTGGAAAGAAGGCTTGGAAGATTTGAGCATCACGTGAAATATTAAAGCCAAGATGGACAGATAAAGACAGCGAATAACCGACCTAACGAGCTTCTTGGCAGACTAGATATTAGGAGAAATAGCAAAAAGACAAAACTTACGAAGAGATACAAAGGGCAAAATGTAGTGGAGTGAAACGTCACAGAGTAAAAATGTGGAAAATCAGGAAAAATAACAATGCTTGCGGGATGTGAAAATCTCAAAGATTAACTTGCTTTCGACATGCATATATTTGCAAAAGAAATTCTTTCTGGATGCATTTTTACGGAAAACTAAACAGTTTATGTCTCAGAATAGGTGAAAATTGGTTGCCATGCCGCTGGAAAACATCAATGAATCTATTGATTCATTTTATTCCAAAATCGATTTAAATTCTATCGATTCGTTTTGACTGACTAATGTAGCCTACTTTATTGATTCATAATTATTCACGACGGAGTAGAGGGGATGACACACTGCTCATCGGTACAGAAAACCGAATCAGATTTGAAATGCGTGATTTCACATTTCTTTTCCGTCCTCAAATATGGGAAAATATTTCTTTACTGGCATGCAAAATTGGCTGAAAGGGAAAGTTAGAATTGCGAAATAGTTGGCCATACAACACTACGATATCTCACGCAGCATTGAAACTAAATGCTTAACGAGTCGATCTGCGTTTCCTTTTATGAATTGAGCATGCAAGACATATTTTCTACTTCTATCTATCTATCTATCTATCTATGCCTATTCCAATCTACCTATCTATGTCTATTTCAATCTATCTATCTATCTATCTATCTATCTATCTATCTATCTATCTATCTATCTATGTTTATTCCAATCTACCTATCTATGTATATTTCACTCTATCTATCTATCTATCTATCTATCTATCTATCTATCTATCTATCTAACTAACTATCTAACTATCTATCTATCTATCTATGCCTATTCCAATCTATGTCTATTCAAATCTATATCTATTATAATCTATCTATCTATCTATCTATCTATCTATCTATCTATCTATCTATCTATCTATCTATGCCTATTCCAATCTATGTCTATTCAAATCTATCTATCTATCTATCTATCTATCTATGCCTATTCAAATTTCTCTCTCTCTCTCTCTCTATATATATATATATATATATATATATATATCTATATATATATATATATGTGTGTGTGTGTGTGTGTGTGTGTGTGTGCCTATTCCTGTCGATCTATCTATCTATCTATCTATCTATCTATCTATCTATCTATCTATCTAAGATATTCTTATTGATACAAATGGTAATAATCAGGAATATTTCTTTTAGCTGCTGCATGCTATCAGCGGAGTTATAAAATCTATCCCGACATATATTTCCTATGAGGTGTGTGATCTTTTCCAAATTAAAGAGGTGAGAAATGAATAACTTGCTGTGATGTCTTCCCGAGAATTAACGGTAAGGTACGCTTAATTCCCCATATTTTTTTCAATATAAAAATATAATTTTTCGATTCTGTCGGTAAGTAGATATATTTTTATTAAAAATAAAACATTCGATAGATAGGCCGGTATACATTAAATTCCATTGATGTAGTCGAGGCCATCGATTCAATGCGAACGACCCTTTCCTTAGTTGCATAGTGCGTGCTTCGTCAGTGTGTATACAGTTTGAATTTATAGTTTTCCTTCTCCGAAACAGGTTGCCATTCAAGTCTATATAATTCAGTCTGTCCTGCTATTTACCTATAGGTGGGGGTGGAAGAGTTGGATTCCTACCTTTTCTAAGAATATTAGTACGTAACTGAAAGCAATAATCACAACTGGAATTCAAAGACGGCTCTTCGATACCAAATCCGAGCCGCAATCAATTATACTACTACTAGCAATAGAGCCCGGCGTTGCCCGGGGATGTAAAAGTAAGAGATAGATCAATTATCGACCATCATAAAGACTGAAAAATAAAATTGACAAAGATTATTGTTTAAGGTTGACAGACACGTATGTCTTAATTATTTTTTTTTTTTACGAATTGGTCAAACCCAAACACAAACAAAAACATTGTTTTCAATCATTATGAGCCTACCGATTGAATAGAATTTTATTATAAACAATTGTCTTGTAAATGGAATTTTTAAAGCATTCTGAATGTAAAAATAAAGAAAAAAGTGTGCAAGACAATAAGAAACACTACCTGCCCCACCAAAAAGTGAAGTTTTGTTGAAATCGGTTGTCCCCCTTTCATTTTCGCAATGCCTCTTAATTGTGTTTTCAAATTGATTTCGTGCAAAAACAATTGTGTTTTCCAAGTTGTGGCGCTGTCAGAACCACCGCAAGGTAATTTTACGTAATCGTCTGAAGTTTTGTTGAAATCGGTTGAAAAATGTAGGAAATCCGATTCAATATATAAACGAACGCACACACACACACACACACAACTTGGGTTTTATAATAAGTATGATAACAGGAAAAATGATAAAACACAAATAAAATAAAAATTAGGTGCCTGAAAGGATAAAAAAATGTTTTTTCGTTTTTACTTTTTTTTTTTTTTTTTATTTTATTTTTTTTTTTTTTTGACAGGAAATGAAGCATTTATCAACAGCAAAGAAACACGTGCTAGAAAGGATTATAAAATTCGAAAATATAATCCAAAATATGTTCTTTTTAATGAAAGCATAAACATTTTGACGATACAAACTTTGTTTTTATTACATTAGGGGTTTTTAAAAGCATTATTATTACAAAAAATTAACAATGAAAATAAATATTTTCCCATTGGATTTTCCAAATAATTTAAATGTTTAAAATTCAAACCAAAAGTTTTCTTAGGACACTATGATTATTTCGTTTTCATTATTTTTATTTTTTTATTTTTGAAAAAGGGTTCAACCATGATATAATATTATTTCGAAAATCTTTCAATTGTTTTTCTAAATAATTTAAACCA
Organism: Acanthosepion lycidas; assembly: GCA_963932145.1. NCBI lineage: Eukaryota > Metazoa > Mollusca > Cephalopoda > Sepiida > Sepiidae > Acanthosepion > Acanthosepion lycidas. The sequence goes on from OZ010579.1 coordinate 83,254,824, forward strand.
ATTCAAAATGAATTAAATGTTTATTAAATCTTCACTTTTACAAGAAACAAAACTGATTTGTTAACCAATTTAATCAATATTTAATTGGAAAAAGGAATTTATACTAATTTAAAAAAACAATTAATTTAAAGCTTTAGTTTTACAAAACATAAAATCGCACATTAAGCAAAGCATACGCATTTTAAATTAAATTTCGCGAAAATTGCGCAGTAATCGAGACGATTAAGAAGATAAAAAAATATCAGTGAAAAGACCGTTGATTAAGTAATCTTCCGTGCATCGTTACTCGAGTCAATCGTATGTAAACAACGCAAGTAATGGAGGCGGCCGGACTGTAGAACCAACGCGAAAGAGGTCGAATTTACATTGTCCATAACTCCTAAACGGTACTCGAGCGCAAACTTTTATTGTTATTTTCGAAATAATCAGAAAATTTAACACCATAATAGAACATTTTTATTACAGTTGGTTTTTGGTGATTATAATGCAATTTAACCGAAAAAGAAATTCAAGATACCCATATTGTATACACGAACGCTCCTTAATAAGACTGATACCCACGAAACCTATTTAAGCAATGAAAAACAATACAAAAAAACTATCAGAATTTCCTCTTTCTCCATCATATTCCATGCTGCGATGTAGCTTTAATAAAAGCGAAACATGTTACACTTATTATAAATTTATTCTATTTCCTTTTTTCCTAGCATAATTATTTACATATATATATATATATATATATATACCAAGTATATAATTGGTGAATTCCAATAACCAACGTGTATATATGTGTATGTATGTATGTATGCATGACTATACACTTATTTCTCTAGTTAGTTGTTTTTATCTTATTTTTCTTCATCTAATATATAATAAAACGTTTATCAACTTATCTGATTAAAATATATGTTTTTATTGATATTTTTGGATTTGGAATTTTCGTTTTTTAATATATCAAATAATATTATTTTTAATCATTTTTATATTTGTATATTTGCTCGCTTAAGTTATATTTTAATAAGTGGCTAGCATTTATTTAATGACACTTTCAGTCTTAAATATTTATTGGTTGTGGTATCTGATTGTCTAGGTCAATGTCGGTGAATATGTATACATGTATTTATCGGTGTCTATGTGTATGGAAAGTGCATTCATTTTAATTGTGTATGTATGTATGTGTTTGTTTCACCTTGTTTTTTTAAAAGGGCCGTGGAGATGTTCTCTGTCTCGTCACTTTTTTGTGTGTATATATATCTAAATATGTCTGGATGCTTATGTATTATAATCTGATTGGGTTTGTGTTGTTTTACGCGTGAGTTTACGATCCCATTCGCACACTTGGGATTAGAATGTATACATATATATTGTCAGAGGGCCGGATGAAGTAACGTCTATTCTAACGTAATTTCAACGAAGAAATATGTTGAATAACATATGTATTTCCCCTTTTCTCCTCGGTAATTTTATAATTTTAAACTTAATAGTGATTAAATTTGGATTTTAAAATTGGCAGTTTTTAATTTTAATATCAAATTATATCATATAATTTAATAATTATTGGTTAGAATAAATTCTTTTTTAAATTTTACCCGCATTTTAACGATCTGAATTGCTATTATAACATGACTTCGTTGTCAGGCTTTTTGAATTTTCCTATACTTGTCATTTGATTAGCTATTCTAGCTTTTGGAACAACGTTTCCCCATTGTGAAGGATTGTTAACTAATTTGAAACTTTTAAAAGCATTTGTTTTGCATTCAACAACATCACTTGATAAGACACCGGAAGTGTGAAAACAAAATGGCTATTTTTGTAGTGATTTTGTAACATATTTATGCTATAAATTTTATGAATAAATAATTATATATATATATATATATATATATATATATATATATATATATATATATATATATATATATATATATATGGACTTTTGTATGAGTGTGTTCAACACGTCAAGAAATCCACCACCAAAACTGATGTTTGATAATTTTATCGTTTTCTTTGATGCGGTTAGTTTAACTTTTGACTTACTTGGTAGAACTCCCATACATCCCTTTACAATTTGACTATAACTTATTAAAATGAATCGAATTTTTCGTGGAGTCAATTTGAGAAAAAATGTTTCCAAGTAATGTTTAATTGTTATTCATCCTTTTAGGAGACTGAATTAATTAATCCTTAAAATAAAATGATAAGAAACATAAAATAATATTGGCCAAAAACATAAAAAAACAGTACAAATATGATTAATTTGTAATTAAGAAAAATATTATTAAGATCAAAGATCATTACAGCTGCACCTTTTCTTTTTACAGTCTTAATGACAAGATATAACACTGACTTTTCCAACTGAGAAAGCGGAGAATTAGTTATTTTCTCCTATGCATCTAATTTACAATTCCTTGCCACCATTCCTTAATCATCCTCCATGGAATTAAAGTCTGCAGTCAAAGCAAGCCATTTAATTACAAATGCAAAATTATCAATGATACGAAAGAGAGGTTTTCTTGAATCCCATTGTTTTTCTGAAATTTCAACGTTTTGTTTCACTTCTAGTTAGTGATAGCTTTGGGATCAAGCGGCGTTCAAACATTTCTACCTACTTGAGAGCTGTCAAGATTCCATTAACAATAACTCGACAAAGTTGCTCAGTGCCTCTAACGCCATCCAGACATCCATAACTAAACCTACAAGCGATGTTTCTCGTCGATGATCACGCTAAGATTGGAGTGCTTTCAAATTGCATTCTTTATATCAGGATGCTCACTTGTAAATCAGATTTACCCACTGGAATTTGACATCTTTGTCGCGTCTACACAAATCTATTATCTGTTTAGATACATACTGTAACTATATTACTGTTTGCAATGTGCCCTATAATTTTAATGGTTTTTGCAGCATATATGTTACTTAGTCGTTTTGGTTCGTTCAGAAGATTTATTCCGTTCCCAGTTTCTTTGATTTCTTCGCCAGCAGCCTGTGTGTGCTATAGAATTTGCTGATCAAAGTCAGGTTCTTAAATATTGTAAATGTCCTTATATGATTTAAAGTGATGTTGGAGTACCATCAACATATAGTTTGTCTTTGTTTCACAGTAAGCGTCATCCTGTACAAGGTTCGAGGACAATCAAGGTATAGGTTTATGGTAGGGGTTAGTTTATATGGTTTATATGGGTAGGAGGAGAAGATAATAGTTGACTCTAGACTTGAACAGGTCAAGATTTTAGTGATCGGTAAAAGCTACTTAAGTGGAACTTACTTCTCACCGACTGAATACGGGGGGAATGTGAGTGGTTTGCTACCATGTAAATGGCATAGGTGCCCTAACCGTGAAGGTTAGAACTGGGGGAACCAAGGAATGTAGTTAGTCCGAGCAATTTTCATGGTAGTAGGGATAAAGCAGTGATAGACTCACCACATCCCGTCTGCGAGAGGGAGGTTGGAGGGTGGAGATTAATTAAGAATATTTTTAC
>OZ010579.1:83260802-83285802 GCA_963932145.1 Acanthosepion lycidas
CTTGCTGTCAGCAGTGAACTACAGAAATGAATGTCTTGATGGAGAAAATGAACTTTTGTCTGTAGTTTTCATTTATTCTTTTATTATTTTATCTTTTTAACATGAATCTTTTAACATTCCTTGTGCTGGTCAAGCAGTCTCTTTTAAGTTATTTGAAATAAGAACTGAATGGATTCATGCTCCTCTGAATTCCCTAGGTCAGTTTGACACACACACACACACATATATATATATATATATATATATATATATATATATATATATATAGAATTAGATTGAGTCCCAATAAACGTTCAAACCAAGGAACCACAATGATAATATAACCGTTCACCTGGACTGGAAATATGTGGGATCATCTCGGTAATAGTAACAAAATAATTATCTGCTTGTACCATAAAAGTAAACTATTCTTTACAAATTCGTTGATTAAAGAAAACACAAAATGGCAAGTCGATATAAATACTTGCCGACAAAGGAAAAACAATTTCGTTAAGAAACCATGATAATAGATTTTAAGTTTCAAGAATGAGGATTAGCGAATATACGGTGACGCAATTTCATCTATATTATAGCCCTTCTTTTATGTTTCCTGTCTGTTCAGTTTAAATGCCGTAATGGCTCTGCACGACTTCCGTTCCTTTGTAGGTCAAAGCAATGTTTGTCTTCTTGTTGTGCCTCCTATTTCCTCTTCTACCCACAGAAATTCTACAGATATGTTACTCGATGTATGTCTATGCCCACCTTGCCTTTAGTTTTCTCTGCCAGATTAACATTCGTCATGTTCTTTTCAGCATTGTTTGAACCATTTATTTCAGCAGCCTCTTTCTGATTCTAAGTACAAATATCTTTTTTTTTCCTTAAATCTTTCCAGTTGGTGGCATATTCAGCGCATGTAACTATGAACATCCATTTGTAGAACCACATCTCTGTTTCTTCAAATGAAATTTAAGACAACCTATGACTGGAAAAACAGAGGTAGAAATACTAAATAAAACAATGAAAGGGACTTCATGTTGTTTAAATATGGTGGTAGAATGGATGATCTGCATACCTCACTCAACTTTATTTATGTGAAGCAAGCGTAAAACTTCGAATTGAATCTACATTCGCCTTGTGATATTTCTCTATTTGCAGCTATTAATCCATTAACTACCAAATTTTTTTAATACGCATTTTTGGTCCAGACAGGTGTCTTAAGAATTTATTTATTCTTTATGTTTAATTTCAGTAGTTACCATTGTCGTTTTTATAGAAACTAGAACATAAAATATATATGTGTATAAAACATCAAAAAATAATATTGATTAGAAATAATAAAAAAATAATTTTCAAAAGAGTCATTATTTTTCTAATCGTGAAATGTAAAATTACGACAGAAAGTGTCTTCTGTGATTAGTTACGGCTAATAATTAAAACTTTAAAGGCTAAGTTTTGTAAAATGTACCTCTACAAATGCAATGTATGTAAGCAATTCAATGTAAATACAAGGAATCACATGTAGTGAGTTTAATTTTAACAGATCCCCAAATGGGGCTCATGTCAGATAATGGGTTAACTTTCCATACTTACGCACTGAAGCATGATTTAATATATAGGTACCGAGTGAGTACCCGTTGTAAGATATTCAAAACCCTTCTAAAACTGGATAAGAGAAGTACTGAACTATTGGGACCAGTAACAAATATAACTACAATATATATATATATATATATATATATATATATATATATATATATATATATATATATATATATATCGATTTTTGTACTTGGTATGATATTGCGAGACAATGGCAAAATAACGAAAGCGGAAAGGTCACGTCATCTTAGAGGACTACGTTAGTTCTTCTAACAAGGCATATGAGGATTACAGAAAACAGTGACGAGAGATGACTGATGACAACCACTACTTGTAGCAAAAAGCATAATGTAATAAATAAAATGTAAGTAATCCCTTAGAAAATGTAGCTTTTTTAAAATGTTATGTACTGAAAACGGTTCAGGTTTTTGTAATGTACCATGACAGCTAATTACGACTGAGTATTGAATTAGATCCTCACTGGGTGAATCAAACTTACGGCGTCGTACCACACTTATGCTACGCTTTGTAAATTCCGACCATGTAGTTAATTGCATGTGTACAAATTAATTTTTTACGAGAGAAGTACAAGTCAATTTTTATCCTGAAATACGAAATTAAAAGATGGAGAATATTTTGGAGAGGAATATTACATAATATGAAAATTAACAGATCATGGTTTTGGCTGTTGCAATGGAATCAACATTGAAGCTGAAGGAGGTTAAAATCATAAGTAAATATCTAGACCTTGTCAAAGAAGTAAATACATTGGCCAATCTCAAGGTTACAACCGTATTTATCATTATATTTTGGAAGATTCCCGTAAAGCATTATAATAAACATTAGAAAAATTACAAACTCTGAACAAAGAAACAAGAACATTACGTATTTAAACAAGAACAGTAATAGACAATTGAGGAGACGTGATATTACTGATATCTAAGGAAATCTACCAGTTTCTAATGATGTGAATGCACAATATATACAAAGTAATAATGTGTTGGTGATGAGAAAAAAATCGAAAAAATAGAAGGGATCGAATTACCCAATTAGGAATGCATCTGAAGACACATTCCGAAAGAAAATTCCGAGAACCTGGGTATTGCATCAAAAGATAGGATCAAGCCGAATGACATGAAAGAAAGAACAAGGCAAAAACATCAAAGGAACAAATAATATTAGAAAAAAAAAATCTACAAGAAAAAAATAAGCAAATGTGTAAATACAAGGGAAGTTTCCATTATGAGATACTCCGGAGCCTTCTTAAATTGGACAAGTGAAGTAATGTAGAAAACTGGAAAAAAAAAAAAAAAAAAAAAAAAAAACAGCCAAAAAACAAAATGAACAAGACAATGAAGTAAACTTTGCAGTCAATAAAAGATGTTGATAGTTTATATATAAAAAAAAATAAACATAAGAGAGGTCAGGAAAGGGCTCATTAGCATTGAGAGTGTCGTCGACACGGCAATCATTGAAAGATGAAAGATTAAGAAAAGATGAAGTACCAGACCATAAATCATCATGAATCAAGCAAGTGAATGGATAGAGTAGGAGGAAACTGGAAACAAAAATAACTTGAAGAAAAATAATACTAGAATTTTACCATCAGAAGAAAAAAATAAAAATAATCACATTTCAGAAGACAGATCCAAGAAAATGTATCTGAATAGACAAGGACAACGCTACGCAGGGAAATACCCTTAAAATAACGAGTGACTCTTAAAAGCGGACCAGTTCAATATCAACAGGATCTGTTATATAAAGACTAAAATAGGCGAAGAAATCCAGTAAGTATGAAATAATACTACATTTGACTGGTTGGGAAGGGCATTTCACTGGGAACTGTGAGAAGGATACAGTTTTATTTTATTTTATTTTTTTTTGTTTTTAATTAAACCTACTAGCGTATATACAGACCAGAATCACTCATTTAAATGGAAACATAAATGTATTAACCTGTCGTGAAGAGAAGATTGAGTCTAATTGACGTGACCATGAGGAAATGAACGCGACAGATTATGGAATATGCTTTTTCTGGAGGAGAAATCTTCCAAAGAAAAAAACAATGAAAACACAAGAAAAATAATTTGATATGGTGTAAGGTTGCCGTATTTGAAATAAGGATATGCAGTCTTAAATGTATCAGTCGATTACGTGAACATGCAGGTGACGAATTATTTTCTGAACTGTAACCCGTTTCCAACAGACGAAATATTTTTATCATCTCATTACGCAGTCGTTATTACTAGGGCTATTTTTCAAAGGAGACCCATTCTTAAGTTCCACCAGCTTAGTCTTATATAGGACACACGTCATGTCACGTAAGAGGCTCCAAACGATCTTCATGCCATTCGAATTCGTTTGGTAAGCAATAATTTCCACTAACATCTAACCAGAATTTTTAATTTGTAGATCAAACATGTCCAGTCCTGGATACCGTTCCGACGCTATGTGTTCAGATTAGATATCGCACATATTTATTTGGGCATGCTGGATAATGAGAAATACTCATTTGTGAGCTCAGGGCACTGAGATTTATATTTTAACTCACGAACTTACGACAAAATTAAGAATTTCGAATGATTATTTTAAATCATCCCGTTGTCAATTTAAAAAGAGGCTTTCTTTTGTCCACATATATATATATATATAAACTGAAATTTAAAACTGTAATTTTAGGAAGGAAAATTTTTCGTGAATAATTTTTTTTAAATTTCATTGCGTTATTTTTATTATTATTTAAAATGAAGCAATATAAACATTAGCAAATCGTTCGAATCTATGGCAGAAAAGACGCCAGGCCTAAATGGATAAATCGTAATTATTCGCCGGCATATTTCTCTGTCATTCTGTTTTATATTTTTGTCTTCTGTCTTTCGCGTGTTCCATTTTTTTTCAACATAAATTCCATAATTGAACACGTTTAACCCATTTCCTCCTGAAGTCAATTCAAATTGGCGCCTTCTTTTACCAAATATCGAAACTAAAATTATAGTTTATAATACTGGAAACTGAAAATGCCTCTGAAATATTCAGACGTTTCCATGATTTAACCTAAAATGAAGAAAATTAGGACTTTAAGAGGATGTGTCGAAATATATGAAAAAAGACAATGCTGAGACAGGATTTGAAATAAATGAACAACTATAGAAAACCTTACATCATTTATCACAATTATTTGTTTTATCATACATTAATAATTCATTATGTTACAGAGATTATTAATAATTGGTGTTCGAATAAATTGGACCGATTTGTATGTAAAATAAGTCTAAGCCTCTAAGGATATTTTTCCTTTTCTTTTTCTTTCTTGTTTAACAACTTAAGTCTTTGGCAATTTCAACCATGGAAAGATTAACAATGAAACAACGTGTTAATGTTTCAAGAGCGCAATTGGAAAAATTGTACGTAAATTCAAACAAACTGGGTGGCAGATGTAAAAACTCCATTGCGTGTTCATTACGTCGTTCAGCTGAAAACATTTTGCTGACCAAAATATCGCTAAGTGCGCGAAATGCATTTCTGTTTGAACGTCCATTTTCATAATAGGCGTCGATAACTTTAACACGTTGTTTTTTTGTTAATATTCGCTTGGTTGAAATTGCCAAAGAATTAAATTGTTAAATCTGAAAGAAAAAGAAAAAAAGCATTAGACGCTTAAAATTAATTCATATTTAAAATCGGTCCAAGTTATTGGAACACTCTTTAATATCTTTTTGTATTTATTAAATATGTACTTACAATAAATTTAGCATACAAGCATAAAGAAAGAAAAAAAAACATCAAGTGACAATGTCTTGTAATCGAAGAACTTGATAATTGTTAGTTTTAATTAAACGCGAATTTTTATATTAACCATGAAACAATGAAATAATATGATAATATCGAATTTAACAATACGACTCTCAAAGGTGAGAATAGAAATTTACCAGTGTGACAAAAGAAATCACAGCCTTGTAGTGATCTGCAGAAATTTGGTGATGCTCGGGGAGAATTCTTTGATTGTGAGCTTCTAAGATTCAAGAAGTAGTAGGATTTAATGACTAGTACTGTGTAATATCAGAAAGGAAGACATTTTAAATATGTAAAAAGATGAAACATGAAATAAAGACTTTATAAAAATTAAATATGAACTAAATTTTTATTTCACTTTCTGATTGGATACCCTCCCAATGTGGATGCCCGGGGCCGTCGCACGCTCTTCTCCCTTTTATGCACGCTACTGCGGCCTCGGCCTAAAATGGACATTTAAGACTCTATGCTGAATCTTCAGTTTATTTATTAAGGTTGATGTACGCCTGTCGCAAGCTACCAGTATAGCATAATATTAAATTATACTAAGTAATAACGTTTGTCATGTTCAGTATATGCTTTCTTATATAACTTGTTAACCGTTTTTCAAACCAGGTCTTATTTGTTCAATGTTAAGGATTTGTCTGAATAAAGCTTAGCAAAGACATTTTTGTGACATTAATTTATGCATCCATATAAATGGCGGATTTCCGATATCGTTAAAAGAAACGTTTTTTTACAATTCTTGCTTGGATCTCTGCAAGATCAGTTCTAAAAACTACTTATCTTTTCTCTAGTTCGAATCATTTTTCCTATGTTCCCTGTTATAAAAGAGAAGATAAGGCATTATTCCTATCAGTTCCATGAAGTGTATGAGGTAATAAGATAGATTCTATGTATTCGAAGTTTGAATGTGTAAAGATTTCAAATTTGTAATCATCCCAACATCTAAGATGAAAAATGCTTGATAAAAATTCACGAATTGTTAAAAAGAAAGATGTTCTCAGTTAGATAAAGAAAACACTTTTAAAAAATTGAAATACTTTTTTATTAACTGGTCATATTTTTGGAAATGTCTTCGAACGAAAAGTTTTCAGCATGTTTCATTTTATACGCGACATACACACGTATATATATATATATATATATATATATATATATATATATATATATATATATATATATAGTGAACTGCAAAAGTATTCATTAACATTACATTAATGAAAAAAAGGTGTGCATAAAATGTAATGTATTGATTATAAAAATACATCAACACTGACGTATCAATAATAATTATATCAATAATAAACATATTAATCTCTCAAAATTTTCAAACTGTCTGATCCGGTCATTCACACACTTTTTTTATTTCCTTGCAAATCATTTCTTCTTATTATTAAAAATTGGAATAAAACTTACTGTATATGACTTTTGCAGCCCCATACACACACACACACACACACAGACACACAAACACACACGCACACATTTATGTTGCGTATATTTTGGTAGAATATTGTCCTTAAGACAGTCTCAGTGAAAAGTTTTGACAAGATTTGTCAACTTATTGTCAATAGGATCCCCTCATATTCACAGAGAAGCTTCTTAATATACTTATTAAAGAAAAAAATTACCGCGTTGATGACATTGTGGTGATATCGTAAGTACTCGGAGTAAATAAATATGCTAATTTTCTCTCTTCCTTTAATAGGGATAGGAAGAAAACTGTACGTGAATATAAGTCGATCCTATTGACAATAAGTAGACAAAACCTGCGTAAATTTTTTAATAAGATATACCTTAATATATATATATATATATATATATATATATATATATATATATATATATATATATATATATATGTGTGTGTGTGTGTGTGTGTGTGTGTATATATAATAAACTGTTACACTGTAACATGTTTATATATATATGTATATATTATAAAATATTATATATATGTATATATTATAAACTCATATATATATATATATATATATATATATATATACTGTGTGTATTTATGTGGCATTTTTTCATTCATGTGATTTTTGCATCTAGCGTCTCATATGCACGTGTTTATCGTTGCTTGGAAATCATCTATGTAAACAATAACAGAGTATCATCACAGTCTTGTCTGTATATTGCTCCATATATATTACACAGTAATTGACATCTTTCATAATGGCTTATGTAAGCGGAAATCTTAGATTGGATTAAAAATTATGTATCAATATTGTTATTTTCTTTCTACGTTTAATGATAATGTTATTAAGCTTATCATACGTTATGAAAATAAGTTATATAAAATAAATCGCCAACACTTGTCTATATTATTTAATGATATATTTTATACATATATATATATATATATATATATATTATATATATATATATATATATATATATATATATATATATATATATATATATATATATAAGGAACAATTAAAAAGTGTTTGACATCCTAGCATTTGGATAGTGTAATACACGTACGTACACATAAATTTAGGTTATATTCGGCAATTGTCAGGTTGTAAACTGTATGAGTATCACCTTTGTTTTCATAATCCTTGTTCATTCATATCTGTTCATTAACAACAAGGGAACGCAGCATAAAATAAACAAAGTAATATTGTCTTTCATGCGCAGCAAATCTATTTCCAAAATCTCATGAAAAATGCAAGGATTCACTAAAGAATGTAAATCATTTTCTCATATCACTGCTCGTTAACCGTAACATAAACAGCCCTAGCTTTTACTCATTCCAAACAGGCTATAATTAACATCTTTTATTTAGATGGACGACGGCGATTTGACACAGCTTGAAGATGCTGAATATCGAATACGTTGATTGTCCTAGCTGCAATTACTTGCAGGTGACTGGGAAGAGAAATTCGACACAAAGTGTCATTGGAGATATTTGATATGAATATAAAATTCGAACGACGTTCTTAACACCCACTACAGTCTTTCGTACAGTAGAATGTAGGTGTATATCGGTAATTTCTAGGCGATGACCACGACAGTGAATAAATTAAGAGAGTGAGGTTAATGGCCTTTGCTTTGGGTGTTATTAAACTTTATGGGACCCGCTATAAATCCTTCAGCATTAGTTTGGGGTTTGATTTTGACATTCTCTCTCCGGTACATTGTAACTCTTTCCCTTCATCAGCGTCGCAAGCGTTCAGAATTTAAATGGGAATTCATTAGTTGTACGTTCAAACAATCTGAATACAAGTAATGAGTATTGGTTAAAGAAAGCCTCAGGCAGAGATTAAGAACTGAAATTGTGTATTGCGGCGGATTGGTTGAAGAGGAAACGAAATGTCACTGCGTCATTTCTTAGGTGGTTAGAAAGAAATGGACAGTTTGAATGAAATTCTAAGCTGACGTGTTGTTTTGTTAATCTGCTAATTGCAAGAACAGCGTATTTATCGTTCTTTTTTTCGATCACACCGTCCAAGAATTTATTTTCCGTTTCTTCTTAAATGCGTGTACGAAAAATCGTATTGTCTTGAGAAAAAAAAAATATTATTGGGTTGGTTCATAATTATCAGGCGTTTTTTTTTTTTTTTTTTGTAAATATCTATTATGAAAAAAGTAATATAACAATTATACAATAACATTTTTAAATGATTGTTCCGGAGCGTATGATTATCGACACACAATTTTTTTTTTTTTATAAAATAAAATTTTTTGTTTCTACTATCGATGTGAGTTGGGAAATGCAATGTCGGTCTTGGCCTTCCCGCTAACATGGAATATGTGCATGTAAATTTTGGTGTAAATCCGGCGAAAATCGCGGTCGTGCATTCGTTACACACACACACACACACACATCCTATCTTTCTTAGATAGTGTTTAATTGAATTTTTTTCACCGATGTCACAACTCAGAGTTTCATGTCCAAAGCACTCTTCAGGGACTAACTGAAAACTGACAGTTACATAATTTAAATACTGATATTATATAACGGACTATAATAATATTGGAGATATCCATATTATTTTAGTGGTTAGCATTCAAAAGGTTTTGAAAATTTCCACGTAATGGTCCGTTTTTTCAGCTTCTGAAGATTGCCTTGTAACGGCACGTTTTTAATCAGCAACTAAAGAATGAATTGTAACGGTCCACCTTCAATCAACACTCGAACATTGCCTTGTAACGGTACGTTTTTAACCAGCACCTAAAGAATGACTTGTAACGGTCCACTTTTTAATCAACACCCGAACATTGCCTTGTAACGGCACATTTTTAATCAGCACCTAAATAATGACTTGTAACGGTCCACCTTCAATCAATACCCAAACATTGTCTTGTAACGGCACGTTTTTAATCAGCTTGGACTTGTAACGCTCCAGCTTCAATCAACATCCGGACATTTCCTGGGGGTGGCACGTTTTCAATCAGTACCGGAAGATTACGCTGAACTTGAAATTGAGAGTTATGCTAACGCTGTGTAATATCTATCTATCTATCTATCTATCTATCTATCTATCTATCTATCTCTCTCTCTCTCTCTATATATATATATATATATATATGGCATCAAGAAGAAAAATGTGTAAAATAGCATTCTGAAATAGCATATATTCTGAATAGCATATATTCTGAAATATACATAAGCTAAACGCCACTCAAGTTAAAACGTTATTTGATAAGTGCCTAAAAGAATAAAATAAGAATTTTATATTATGCGAATATTTCGGATTAGATAACTCTTGACACTAGATTGGGAAAGGTAATGATGACAGTGTTCGGGGTGAATACTTTCATGAATCTGTTCTACGAATTAAGTGTTCTGGACAAAATCTCCGAGCGGAACTCCCTCGTATATGAAGTGAGCATGAGTCGACCCTTTGTACGTGTTCATGGGGTGATGGTCTATATTACTGGAACTAAGAATATTTGTCCGCCTGGACATCTGTCCAAGAAATAACAATAATTTTTCTTACTTTTTTTTAAAAAATCTGTATCAGCTCATGAAAGGCAATACTGCCACAAAAACACAAGATGTTACACTCTGTGGAATAATTATGAACAGAAACATTAACGATGAGAAGGAAAAGAGAGTCAATCAGGTAGACAGTAGACAGAGATTGACATTGTATTTAATTTTTTTAGATTGAAGTTGGTAGGAAAATATGTATCCGGAAGTGTGTTCCAGAAGTTAGTTTACGGCGACATATATCCAGCTCAACTGTACATTGATGAGATCTCGACGCCAGTGTAGCGCAGCACTTATTTTAAAACCTTAGGTGTCATAGTAAAGAGGTCATTCGAACAATTATCATGAAAGTATTTCTAAAAAAAAAAAAAACATAGCGAGATAACCTTACGGCGTTGGGGAAATAGCTGGAGCTGAGTTGCCAGATAAGGATCAATAATATTGCAGGTTCTCCTTTGGATTTTGCCAAACAGGTCAATGTATATAGGGGCACCGGACCATAAGTGGTGCGGTAATGGACGAATAGTGGACTTATAGATATGTAAGATAGATTCTGGAGTGAATAATTATCTCGCCCGACGTATTAAACTGAATTTCTTAGCTGCTCACCTACCAATGGATTCGATATAGTCTTTCAGCTTCGTATCAGTAGAGAACGTGAGCCCTATAAGGGGAAACGAGTCACCTTCCTGTGGGATAGCATCAGCCATGCTTGCGTAAGGCAGCGAGGAATCTATCAGATGATTAATGGAGAGAAGTTTTATTTTGGAAGTGTTATATTAACAAGCCTTCTTTTGCTGCAGTTAACATGGTCGTTTTAGATATCGGCTGCCATTTTTACTTTATCCGACTGATAAGCCTTACTATCGAGGCATGAGTAAATTGTCGTGTCACCGAAGATACCAATTTATGAGCTGATGCGTTAGTACGAAATGATCTAGCCGAGTAGCCGTTCAAGATAACAAAATGGTGTTAGCAAGACGCTAACACTGTTCCGTCTTTGAGGAAGTGTTATAGGTTGGGAAATAATTAATCACTCACAAGCCAACGTAAATGATTTGAATACTGCCAAGGCTGGAAAGAATTTATTCCAGTACAAATTAATACTTGTTGTTTTAATCGATAACTACTTATTATTGCTTTCATCGGCTAACTGAGAATTATCTAGGATTAACTAAAATCACCATTTTCTACATTACGCATCTACGTTTCTCATCAATTATTAATTCTGAGCGTCCATTCTGAGAATTAAATATTTTCAGGGTGAAGTATTTTAAATATCCTATGAAGAGTTTAAAACCTTTCTTTTCATCTTTTCGGTTATGCCATTATGTTTAAATTGATGCACCCATGAACTTTCGTAGTAATATACAAAAAGACTCAGAACAGAAGGACATCTTTTCTAGTCTAATTTATTTAATCTTTGAACACGATTCAGAAGTAAAAAGTCACAATGTGATGGAAGCAAATCAAACTGATATTAGTCTGAATAATAAGCAGATATATACCAGTTGATAACCAATAAAGTAACGTATGTTTTGAATTTTTATCCCAAAAATATAGAATATAATAAATCAATGATTAATCTGAGATCCAGCCCAAAAGTCACAGCAATGGCGGCAGCAATGGTGGCAGCAATGGCGGCAGCAGGTAGACAAGAAAATTATTAGGCTTATATTCCAGTTCTGGATTCACAATTGTACGACGAGAGCATAGTGGATTAAAAATGTTTGTTTTTGAATTTAGTGTATAGTAATTTTGAGTCTAAACTTATTTGGCCGTGTAATATACACAGAGAATTGAGTGGCAACAAGGTATATCAATAACTGTGCAAAAAAAGAAAAACAGACATGAACAGTAGAGTTTTAGACTGATATAATTGCGCATGTCCTGAAGGGATGAGACACAACAAGAAAACCAGACATATGTAATAAATAAATACACAAAGACTGAAAACAACAAAATCTGATAAAGGGCCCAAGGTTTCGGACAGCTGTGATCGTCCACGTTCAAAAAGAAGAAGAAGAACTGATATATTTAATACAGTAGTACATTTAAACTATTGCAAAATATATCTTCAAACAAAATGACGATACACTTTCCGTGTTATTATTTCTGTTGCAATTTTCTCCCGACGTTGTAAAAGTTAGCTATTTCCATTGCTATTCTATAGAGTTAAGACGAAATACCATTTTTCGATTATTCATAATATGTTGGTTGTAGTGAGAACCGTCTAAATGCATACACACAAGAATACATACACGCACGCAAACATACACACACGCACACATACACACACAAACATGTGTGTGTGTCCTTGTTTTAGGATCATACAGCAATGTTTGGAAGATTATTCTTGATACAACGAATATATATATATATATATATATATATATATATATATATATATGTGTGTGTGTGTGTGTGTGTGTGTGTGTGTGTGTTCCAACCAAAATAATAGTTAGAATAAACTACAACAATCAACCCCAAAATTGAATAAATAGCATTAATTATATTCGCAAACCAAACCAAAACAATTAAATAAGCGATATAAACAAATTTTTAATATTAGGTTGGTGAAAAAATAATGACGTAATAATGTCGTTTTTTGACGTAGTTTTAACGTCAAAAAACGACATTATTACCTCATGCTTTTTGCACCAACCTAATACGTTAATGAAAACACCGATTGAAATGAAACAAAATAAATAAATAAATACACAAGATAAAAAATAAAAATAAAAAATAAATAAAAAAATGCAAAATATTTTAACTCAAATAAATAAATAAACAAATAAACGACTTCCGGTAAAATAAGCATCGAAATAGACTGCCCACAATGCAACACTGACCCGTATATATAAATAGCCGGCTTGACGATTGCATCTATCATGAAACAGGCTGTAGTCTCTAAGTATTGACTTCTATGTCCACTGTTATATATATATATATATATATATATATATATATATATATATATATATATATATATATATATATATATATATATATATATATATATATATATATATATAATGTATCTGTACAAAAAAGCAAATCAATCATTCAAACAGAGTGGGTAAATGATAATACATTTTTTAATTAGGAAAAATACATCCACGCAATCCTTATCCCAATATCCTCTTTTATTAAGTCTTCAGATAGAAATCTCTGTGTTAGAATGCATGGAGCATGAATTATAATATGGGGGGGGGGAATATTCTTCCTGAACATTTAACAAAAATAATCGTTTGAATAAGCATCAAAAAAAGAATAATTGACCACCTCCAATTTTTATTTTTTTTAAACTCATCGATGAATGAACCATAATTCATTTTTATTTATTTCTACAAATGCTGAGTTTACTAAAAAGTTGTTGATCTTCTGGTACGTATGAACGAATTCTAATTGGAAAATATTAAACCACGTTATACCAATTATTTTTATTCATATTTGAGATAGCTCGTTGAAACTTTTCACTTCATTTGATTCCTTTTTTTTTCTATATATTTATTCGTTTGAAGCCAAATTCATTTCTGGTTGTTTAACACGATATACAGTCACTTGTTTTGTTACAATTGAAAAAATCCGCCATCATTACCTTCATCATATAAACGGAATCCTCGTCTCAATAAACGCAAGAAACGATTATTTTCGTTCATAGTATTGATTTATTTATGTACATTTTCAGACGCGCAATATAAATTAGCACAATAACAACCAGTCACGTTTGGATTCTTGATCACACACTAACCGTTCACTTTGCATTTATATATAAAATCCGCATCTTTGGTCAGATGGCAAAACTATGAATAAATCTAATTTAATTAAAATTTTAATGAAATATTCAAAACTTTTAAATAAGGAATATATTTAGTTTAACAAACGCGGCCTAGAGCAAAATCTATATTGCATTTCTACATAGCAATTTATATATAAATGTGTATATCGGTTTACGATGTGTTATTGTCAATATAGCTTAATTATTTCGAATTATTGTTCTCATGTTGTTCACTTTTGGCTTACGTCCATATCACGTTGGAACACTGGATTTCGTACAATCATTGAAGTTAAGAAAACGTCAAGTATGGCCAATACCACCATGGTTTACCGATTGGGAATGAGATTTGGTATAAACTTGGTTGTGTGGGTAAATGCTCGTGATTGGAAATCGGAGAGCTGAGCTCCAATTCCAGTTGGGGTCGGTATATTCAATTATGGGCAAATACTTTTGAGAAAGCTATGAATACACCTTTCTAACTCAAGCTATGGTTTCATTAGTAGGAATTGTATCAGATATTCATTTCCAAAAGATTCTTACATTCTAAAAATATGTGCTGGTCTTAATTAACCTGCAAATGGGTGATAAGCCGTAAAAACCAAATCAGTCATTGGCAGAAACTTTGCTTCTATAATAACAGCAAGAATAATGTATAAGAACGACTATAATAATCAAGACTAGATGTCAGACATTATCAAACAATAGTGGCTGATGGAAAATTCTAATGTAATGTGAAGTCATTTCATATATCCTTGTTTAATTTGTTACTACGTGGAGAGAAAATAGTTACATTTATACGACTAATATTAGTTATGGAGATGGTTGAGTGTCCAATAATAATTTTAATAAATTCATCCTGAGCAAAGCAAAGTCCCTAAAAAGCAAAGGGTTACTGAGTCTGAAATAATATTAGAAAAATAACATATTATTAAAGAGAGCGATTAAGGAAAGAACATGAATTTAGAAAATAGTAGATATAAATTTACATTCCATTTAAGTTTATAAGATCAATGTAGATCAAGAAGCAGGATGAGAGATCAACAAGCGATAATTGCAAAAGAAGAAAATATTAGCATAGAAGTTACGGTCAAATCTAACCATATCAACTGTTAAATGATTACACTTCGCCACCAATCTTGCACTGCATTTAAATTCATAAAGTCTAGTACCATAGAAATAACTTATATAAAAGACACAAAGAAACAACGTACAGCATAGGGAATACGACTAAAACCGGTATACTAGGTCAGAACGAATAACATTTCATGTTTTATCAAGTATACTTAAATATATAGAAGAAATACAAGTCCAGATATAACATCAATATACAATGCATAGACTTATAAATATGTAAGATAGATTATGCCTGGAATTGTCCATGTTAGTATGACCACACATTACATTTGAGTGCAAGGTCTCAGATCGGAATGTGTTGAGGAGCGTGGAACCACCTTTTTAATTTATGTTGTTCCCAGCTCTACACTGAGCACCTGTAAGATTCTGAATTATTGATATACTATGAACACCCCCACAAACTGAGCTCAAAAGACTATGAACGTATAAAAATGGATTTTTATAGTAAAACAAGTAATGAAATTTCATAGTCAAAACAAATTACATCAATACATTAAAAAAAAAAAGATATTATGGACATTACAATCATGTTAAATAAAAAAATTACCAGTTGCACAATTTGTCTAAAAATATTACCAGCAATACAATTTTGAAAGAAAATACCAGCAATACATTTTTGTAAAAGAAATTACTAATATTTCCAAGAAAATTAAATTTCGACATTAGATGACACATGAGGTTTTGATATGCCGCTAAACAAACTTTGAAAGTCGAGAAATTTGACTAGCACGACACAGTGAACCAACTTTCTTAGAACAGACCTAACAATTGATTCAATTTAATCTTTGTATTTCATGTCGGATCGAGAAAGTTAGCTCGAGAAAGTGTTGATCAAAGATTGAAACATTGAAATATGAGAATAAATTCTAGTATATTTGCGTGGGGTTCAATTTATCTACAGCTGAAGGAAGCCAGTCAATTATTCTGTTCTTTTGAATGAAGAATTTTGCATCAACAGTCATTTGCATAATACATTTCAGATGCATCAAAGATGGTCTTCAGTGATACACGGTTTTTATCGCCAATTTTAGGTTTTGCAACATATCGTCTCAAACAGCAACCCCGACCTGATTCCAAAAGGGGTCAGGCCGCCTCCTTGATAGTATCGTGCTACGCACCTGAACATTGCGAAGAAAAATTCAAATATGGCAGGGAGTCCGACCGTTCTTACTGACCTACGTCAGTTAACGTCAACCAATGAAATAAAGGCTTTTCACGCTTCCCTCCTCCTATATAGTGTTGTCTTTTTTGCTCCATCCAGTTTTGATTCCAGCTAATTCCACCGGAATCCATAACGAGGTAACCTGGACTTGTTCTTGCATAGTTTATTCCAATGTTTCTACGTTTTAAATACCAATCCCATAACTCCTTAACTAAATCTTACTTACTACTTATATTATTGTTTTCTAAAAAACAAAACTTATTTATTATTCTTAGTATTATATAAATATTTAAATTTAAACTTATACTCTTGAATCAACGAAATTAAAAAAAAAGACTTATATGTAGGTTCACGCCTCTAAATACATCTCATCTGATAAAAAATATGTTCTTACATATTTTATAGTATAAGGAAATAGCAAGAATTGAATTGAAACGTAGATATTCGTTACATCTACATATATTTATAGTTATAGCTTTTAATACTGGATGAACGCATTTAGAACTGACACGTAAATGAATGAAAATTATTTAATGTTTTCTGCGTTGAACAAGATAAGGTTTAATAAATGAAATCCAAGAATTAAAAAAAAAATAATTTACATAATGACGTACTTATAATATTCATTATCGCAGTCATTATAAAATTTCCAATCCCTCAAATTGTTTTGTCCCAAAAAAATGTTGAGTTCGAAATAAAATATTTGAGAGTCAAAAATTTGCGTAGAGATGTGGTTGCGAAGTAATGGAAAGTGAGAAGAAAGGTTAAGAAGACATAAAATTGCCGTTAGTAAGAAAGAAGCACAAAATGAGAGCGAGGAAATGTGTATATAAAAAAGATTCAAATGTAACTATCTTTAAAGTGTGATAACAAAAAAAAAATCTGAAGGGACATTAAAATAAGGAACGGTGTCTTCTGAAGCTAAACACAATATGAAGAATATTTCTTTGGAAACAATGAAGAAAGTATTCACAGATGACGAGGAAGCGTCTGGCCGTAAAATGACGTTCCTACGGACACATGTTAGGAATACAACGTATAAAGATGTACATTCTAAGGAAAATGGCGGCTGAAAGGATACTAGAACATAGGATTAGACAGCTGAAATTTATGCGATATGTAATGCGGAAAGAGAGTTTAAAGAATATGATGCACAAATGTGTCATATGTTCAAAAACATATTTTTTACATTACATATACCGTGTTTTATTACACTAGAAATTTTTGCCAACACACTTACACGTGTTGAAATCGTCGCAGTATCTAGTATTGCTGAATTTATCATTAAATTTAGTCAAGATTTACAAACTTACCGTTTCGATCAATTTCACAAAGCAATACAATCAAATTTGTATAAGCTAAAGGTTTTTAAGATAAGTTGTCAAAATTCTAATTCACGATTTAATAATTTCTTCAACTGAATTTATTTTATAGGACTTCATGGTAAATAAGATTTTTTTAAAAATTCGATTATTTTCTATTTAAGAGCGAAGAAATAATTCTTAGTTTTTTCTTTCTTGAGCCAAATCCCAATTATTTGAAGCGTTTGGCCTCGTGATTTTTTTATATAGAT
The DNA here is from genome assembly GCA_963932145.1 of Acanthosepion lycidas. NCBI lineage: Eukaryota > Metazoa > Mollusca > Cephalopoda > Sepiida > Sepiidae > Acanthosepion > Acanthosepion lycidas. The sequence continues at coordinate 83,278,774 of OZ010579.1, forward strand.
CTTGGAAACGTAGGCCACACGGGAAACTGAATTCTTAAATATAAAACTTAAAGAAAAGTTATGCAAAAGAAAATATTGCATTTTTATTAAATAAGTATTTGATATTTTAATCATGAAATTGTTTCTAAATTAGTGGGGGTGTTTTGCATGTTAAATAATAAACTTAATTTTTGAAAAAGAAAATTAATGAACATTTATTCTTCTAAGCTACGCACCCTAGCAAGCCAATCCCCCTTATCTGTTTGCACTCCCCATCCCACCCCCCAAAATTGGTTTCGTTCGTTCAATGTATAGAGGGTGCGATAGAGGGACACAGAATTTTATATATTAATGTACGATAAATTTTAAATTTCTCTTTTTATTTCTTAATTTTACTAACCTTTTTTGAAATACTGAAAATATGAAGGGACAGATTGAAACAGCAGATTTGTATAAGTAGACAGCAAACAATGTAAACAAACACTGCTAAGATTTACAAAAGATTGGAAGTTTGGAAATCTCCGTACTGAAGAGACGTCACATAAAGCAAAAAGTTGAAAGTGAAAAGATATTTAATGCCATAATTGTACGAAACTGCAAAGAATTTAAGTGCAGGGAGAAACAGAATATGGTTTTAGTGCTTTGTGTTTTTATTCTGGCTGAAGGTATTACAAATACAGTAAAGCTAATTTTTAATTATAAGCAGTGTTAATGCAGTGACTGAATTCACAAGATGGCTTCAAATGATTTCAAAAACTAACAGTAATCTAAAAATGCCTTAAACCCGAAGTGCGATTCGTTTCAAATCAGCTTTATTGAAAGGAAATCGGAGTTGGATTCAATTTGTGTCCGTTATTTCAATGAAGTTTAATTTTTGTGGTTTGTTTTATATATTAATCTGAATTGTCTAAGTTAATTAAAGAGATTTTTTAAATAAATTTAACACGGTAATTCCTGTTGGAGCCGGCGATATTTACAGCTGAATTTCCCTCAAGTCTCCTTCAAACAACTTCTGGATTCAACTTGAAAAATTTCTCGACCTCGAAGATCATTGAAGACAGTTAAACACTTCACAAGGCAAACATTAACTTTAAAAATTAAATACTAGTTAATTATTCTATCAACCTTAAAAAAAAAATTATAATTAGTCTTATTAATTATCGGTTTATGACAGAAAATTTCGCTTTCGATACTCTTTTTGAAATAATTTTGCTACAATTTTATGCTATAATGTAACTAGATAATAATTAAAAATAAATTAGCCAGAATATAATAATATATATATATATATATATATATATATATATATATATATATATATATATATATATATATAAATATAAAGTCTATCAAAGTTGATTCCTTTAAAAATATAAACTAATAAATAAATAAGAATGCCAGAAACTTTAAAACAAGATTGAATTAAGTGAACAAAATTAAGAATTAATTAAAGCCTTCATGTAGAAAACATTTGCTCTCTCTCCCTTTAATGTTATTGTATTTATAATTGCGAACGATTAATATTCATGTTTTCAACCTTCTTCGCTTGCTTAATTCGGCTTGGGAGTGAAGACTGAAATGAAAGAAAAAGCTTCTCAATTGCAAAATTAAATCACATTAATTTAATCCTTTTGCAAAATTTGTGTTAATCGTGAAAAAAAAAAAAAAAAAGAACTGGTTTGCTATTTGCTAAGCCCTGTTATGCACGGCAGATGGTTACAAATTACGGGTGCGTGTGAATCTAGTCCTCCATAAAGATCCCTAGATTTCCGTGTCAGTATTCTACGATCTTCTATGAACCGTGTCTCTTCATGGCTCTCTACACTTCCTATCATTTACAGTAGTAACTTAGTCATTTTTGATTTTCTTTAACTTCACACACAAACCCATTCAAACAATTTTAGTTGCCCGCGAATCCCCACCCGCCCTGCCTGTCTTTGATAGTTATCAGTGAGCTCTTAATCCTGCCTTCCTCATTATCTGCCTAAGAAATTTCTTTTCCTGAATCAAAGTGTACTTTTTCTTTCCATTTTCTTTAAGACTTCCTCGTTGCTTTACGCGCTCTGTCCATAGTATTCTCGGCATCCTTCTGTAGAAGCACATTTCTGCTGGCTATTGGTCTCTCTTCATCTTTAAAGATATTGTCCATCATTCAGAATATATGCATGTATGACACAAGTCAATTAATATGGGCCACGTAGTAAGAAATATATTGAATTTACAAGCCATGACCTGCCAAATTAAAACGGTCTTCTTTTGCTTCATAAAATATCGGCTAATGGATATTCTACATATGTTGGAAAAATTACCATAATAAAAGATTCTCATTGAATCTCCAATACTCTAAAGTGCAAATATTCTGCAACACTTACCGATCAACGTTTTCTTCCCCATAGAAATGATATATTAATTTAAAGCTTAATATCAATATAAATACGAATGGTCATTATATTTGATTGGTTGATTTACTATATAATAAAACTTGTTTGTTTAATGTCGAAATTTGTATTAAGATAAAATGAATATCGAACTTACTTCTAAGTGCTATTTCATTGCCTGAAAGTTATATATATATATATATATATATATATATATATATATATATATGTGTGTGTGTGTGTGTGTGTATGTATAGATGTGTGTGTATACAGTATACATTTACAATACACTTGCATTCTTGACCCTTTTAATTCTTTTACTCACTTTTTTTCCATTTCCCTTCCAATTACACCCAATGTCCTGTCTTTCAGTCATCATACGCTTGTTATTTTTTAAAAGCTAATTATGTAGCGTTTTTTGTGGTTTTTTGAAATAAAACGTTAAGGTGGCCATTTTAAAAGTATAGGCCGATTAGATCTGGTCGTGTATTTTAATTGACCTCCTGATTTTTAAACTATATATATATATATATATATATATATATATATATATATATATATATATATGTAAGAGGTTTTAATAAAACATTTTAAAATCGCTACACGAAAGATTTTATGTTTCAATACTATGACTGTACTTCCTGAGGCGATGGTAGGTAACTGATTGTAAAATGATTTCATTTAATAACAAATCCGTTTAACATTTCTTAAAGTGGGGCGTTATTGACGATTATGGATTGTCGCTGTCAGATTATCCACAATAGTCAATATTGCCATGTTTATATGTCGGTTTATCACGATATGAAGAAAAAATATCTCACCCAGATCCACCCTCTGACCTTATTTTTTCTATTTAGCGTTGATCTGATATATAATTACTTACTCCAGAAATTCATACAAGACTATTTTTAATTTCCGACCTCATGCCTTTACCTTATTTACATTGACAAGGTTCTGCGATTAGGGTTTTTATTTAATATTCCTTGTGTTCATACAGGTGTGCAAAAAATGTCCAAAAGTTGTTTTAGCATCACTCGACTCTGGAAATTTATTTACTCATGTCTCCGTTGATCAAACTATTGACATAATACATAACTCCTTTTATAAAAATAACCCTATCTCTCCTCCATCCATCAAAACAAATATCCACAAAAAACTATTACATGCCTGCACAACCAAAGTCAATTTCTAGGTTGATAATTTCAAACTAATGGTGTTCGTATGGGAAATCTTCTCGGTTCGTGTTTCTCCAATTACTGCATGATCTACGTAAAAAAAAAGAAAAAAACACTACGATATTCAAACAAGTTACTAGACCCGAAATATGTTTCTACTGTGTAGACGATATTTTTATTTTAGTGAAAAACAAGCAAGAAATTGATTGTCTCAAAACCATATCCGAGAAAAAAGCTGTCCTTAATTTTACACTCTAATCTGAACCAAAAAATAAACTCCCATTCTTAGACGTTCTTGCAGAATACAATAATCACACTTTCACCACTTCATTATATAACCCCCCCCTCTCAGAAACACTTGCCACAATAATACTAAGAGTTAATGCCCACTTAAATATAAAATAGTTGTTATAAAAACATTCCTAAAGACGTGCTGCGAGAATTCATCCTCTCGTCCACTTTTCCTTAAAGAACTCAATAATGCAATATTGACACTAGTTAACAATGGTTTTTCTAACTACGTCATCGACAACCAGATTAGACTATTTCATTATAAAGTTAATAATAACGATAGTGAAAATACAGGCAAATACACTATCATCTTCTACAAAAACCAAATACCTGTCAACTTTAAGCAAGACAAATTTTCCCTTAGATATATCATAAAAAAATAAACAGCCCTAGTCGACCTAACAAGAAAATTGAATCAATTATCTATTGCGCAAAATTTAAAGCAGCAAACCTTATCATCAATAATTAGAACACATTTACAAAATCGAAACAATAACGAACCAACATTATTAATGAGTTCAAATGCCTTTTAAGTAAACCAAACTCATAAATAATTACATAGGTCACACTGCAACTCGCCTATTTAGCCGATATATGTTACACCTACCCGATTATAGCTCCATTTGGACTCATTTAAACACACATAAAAGCTGCTAGTCTCCATCCGAAATATACTAGTTGAAGATACAAGCATAAAACCCTCATCTATACATAAAAATATATTCAAAATAATGAAAGCCCGAATAATAATAGAGAAAGAGTTCAATAACACAAAGTATGAACGCGGCCACAGTGTGATGACTCTGTTTGGAAAATCATATATTCCTATAACTTCAGGCACATACATAAACAGAACGCACATAATTAGTTAAAAATAAATAAAATAAAATTTAAAAAATCATTCATACTGGCTAAAAGAATAGCCGAAAGCGCTCGGATATGCAGAACATTTTGACAGCTTTTACACAACGGAAAAGAAAACACTTGTACGGACAAAAGAAGAATTAAATAAAATGTTTAATAACAAAGCCTTCTCAGTCGTCTTTAACGAAATATATATGAAAGAGTGATTGCTGCATAACTGCAAAATTACACACACACACAAACACACACACATATATAAAAGTTCTCACTGGACATTTAAGTACATCTGCACAAAAGGGTATTCATTCAAATTTCTCAATAGTATGGCACGCTAATGTATATCAACATTTCGATATGGACATGGCGAAAAAAAGAATTGCATTTCATGTAAACGAAACGTCATTTAAGTGACTCTGAACATTGGTGCCGTATGTGACGCTCTGAATATTTAAAAGATTAATTCTTAATCTATTAGGATTTTCATGAACAAGTATCTTCATCGTTTACAGAAAAAGAAAGAATCCAATAATAAGTAGAATTCTTTGAGCTCAAATCTTCTATTGTTGAAAGAGATCAAAGGATAATGGCCAGTCACTTTCAAGATGATAGAAATGCAAAATTTTTAAAACGTAGGTATAAATTGGCGTACTTTTGCGATATTTTGGCGAGAACTGACCAGTTCTTACTTTTCAGTTTCGATAAAATTCAAAAGAGTCTCCGTGTCCTTTTGGCTGACGAATTATTTCACCCTCCAACCTCTCACTAACCGGCAGGATGCGAGTTCGCTACTACCCCGAGAAGCGCGAAGAGGAACTACATTGAATGTTTCCCCAGTCTTAACCTTCACATCTAGGACCCGCCATAATGTTTACCTCGTGGAAAACCACCCACATTCCTAACGTGCAACCAAGTTATACATAAACTGATGACTCTATATACTGAATTCCTCGGGCAGATTGATAAATCATCACTGTCTGGTCAAGACGAGTGGGCAGTCCAAAACACTTATATGACACTGATATTCGATTCGTGAACTCCTGTACATGCTGAACTATGTGTGCGATCAGATCACAGTCATCGGCATAGATAAGGTTGTGCACTAAAGTAAAAAAAAACAAAAAAAAAAACTTTTTCTTTGCTGAAAACCTACGTATGTTGAAAAGCTTGCCAGTTGAACTGTACCTTATCATAATGCCATCATGGCAGTCCCGAAAGCATCAAACAGTACTATATATATATATATATATATATATATATATATATATATATATATATATATAATTATTTAAAAAATTTTTTAACATAAATGATTTATTTTGCATTCAACATCATCACTTAATAAGACACCGGGGGTGTTGAAACAAAATGGCTATTTTTGTAGTGATTTTATAACATTTTTATCTTATAAATTTTTAAAAATAAATAATTATATCTGCTCTACTTTGTATTGAGCACTCTTTTAAGAATAGAAATTGTTAGTTATTGGAATTCATTCCGTATACACCAATTATATACTTGGGTATATATATATATATATATATATATATATATATATATATATATATATATATATATATATATATATATATACACGCAAACACACACACACATACACACACACACACACACACATATATATATATATATATATATATATATATATATATATATATATATATATATGCGTTTCTTTGCAATTGGAATTAAGATACCTTTAGTTAATGACCATTTCGTCTACGAATTTTAATTTAAACATTCGTAGGATTTTGCAAAGTGCTTTTGGTATCAGTTTATAGTAGGATACTAGTTATTTTCGGAAAGAAACAGACAGCATTAGAGTGGTCGTAGTGGGAGATATGGCAGATGAAGGCACCGTTACAGGAAATATATTAGGAAGTTAGGAGGGCCTTGGGAGAGGAAAGGTTGAAACCGATGAGCTGACCTACATACACATGGCCAAAGCTTGGTTCAACCGGAAGTGTGCACTTATGTGAGTCAGTTTTAACATATATTAAATTCCATGTTGTGTTAGTAGGACTCGCTTTGATTATACCAACGGACTGCTACACACACACACACACACACACACACATACACACAAACACACACACACACACACACACTTATATATATATATATATATATATATATATATATATATATATATATATATATATATTAGGTTGGTGCAAAAATAATTTCGTTTTCTCACATAGTAACATATGTTAAAAAACGAAATTATTTTTGCACCAACCTAATAATTAATCAGTTCAACTCAAGAAAGGTGCAAATGCCGCTAGTACGGCTACAGGGTATGAAAATGAGAGAAAAAATATTATAGG
>OZ010579.1:83290802-83293302 GCA_963932145.1 Acanthosepion lycidas
TATATATATATATATATATGTACATATATATATCTATATATACATATATATATACATATATATATATATATATACATATATATATATATACATACATATATATATATACGTATATATATATGTATACATATATATATATATATACATATATATATATACATATATATATATATATGTATATATATATACATATATATATATATATATATATATATATATATATATATATATATATATATATATATAGAAATCACTTTTATACTCATACTGTTCAGTTAGTCGTACAGTTAAAGAATGATATATTTTCTGAGGCATGTGATGTTTTTAGTCTGATAATATGACAATCGTTATTTATCACTAACCACATCATACGTAGAACCAAATTTTTTCCGTCAATAGACAGCACTTTCATGTAAAAGAGATGGATATTTGGTCAGTTGTTTGAACTAAATCTTACGTACTTTTTGGTAATCTATAAAGGGGAGTTTGGTCTTTAAATCTATCCAGAGCATAAACACTATAAACTCTGTATTTTTTATTAGAAACAGGAACAAGATATATATGACATAATAATGCTCTTAAGCGTATCGATGTAAAATGCTTTTGCATGATACACAATATCAAACAGAACTTATTCACACCAGAAACCACTTGTTTGGCCTTATCCGGATGGGCAACCATAATAAAAACTAATTATGCAGGCCAGGGCTAGTCTAGGCTAGTCTAGTCTAGTCTAGTCTAGTCTAGGCTAGGCTAGGCTAGGCTAGGCTGGGCTGGGCTGGACTAGGTTGGACAAATCTAGGCGTATGGTACAAATGGATGGGAATGGACTACAAAATAAATATTATATTGGGAGCTGGTCTCTGGTAAGCTCCCAACTGAAAGGCCAAGAAATTGATATAAGACTAGATATGGAAAAGCATTAGGTTACTAGAATAAAATTAAGATTATTTCAGTTATTTCCAAAGAGGGCGGCGTCTTATTCACGAAGTATTTTCAGTCTTTCTTGGAGGAGGTACATAAAATTTCGGAATATTTCTGAAACAGAATTTTCTCCAATACACATATGATCAGTTTGTAGTCTACTCTCCAGAGAAAGGCTTGTTTAAAATATGAAACGCCATAGCAGAAATGGACACGAAAGTGTGTGAAAATAAAGTAGAATTAAAGTTAATATGCTCTGTACGTGCATTTGAAGACAAATGTTATTCTTGATTAAATGTCATCTTCATTCCCAGTGCAAAACGTTCCATTTATATATATATATATATATATATATATATATATATATATAGAGAGAGAGAGAGAGAGAGAGATAGATAGATAGATAGATAGATATATACATATATATATATATATATATATATATATATATATATGTAGATATATATATATATATATATATATATATATATATATATATATATATATATTGCGTCATGTTTTTATTAAGGCAGGTTTCATTGTATAATTTAGACACGTTTTGTCTGCTTATTTTCAATAGAATCCGTTCATATTTTCGGATGAGCTTTTTAGTTGCAGTATTAAAAGAAGAGAGAAAACTGTGGATTTGATACATATCCTTTTATACCGAGTGCTTTTGACATTAATACAATGTCACCTTCAGGGCGTGTTTTATAATTTTAAGACAAAATTGTAGTGTTCCTTATTTCCAAAGACAAATTTTCTATGTTCAGGTGAAAGTTATAATTTTATGTGTGGCGTGAGGAGCAACAATTTTTGTGTCAAGCGGTGTATGTTCACGTTCTAGCGGAGGTAACTAATTATGATGCGTGAAGACTTCTTTTCGAAAAGAAGAAAATAGAGTGAGAAACTATTTATATAGACCTTGATATTGTAATCTATTAAGAGTTTGTATTCAATGTAATTTTCCACTTTGGGTTGCATGATTTGAAAGTACTTAAGTAGAATCAGATATTTTATTTTTTTATGATGAGAATAGAGATTTATTAGGTTATTTTGTTGATTGATTTCCGGTGGAGATATACATATATATATATATATATATATATATATATATATATATATATATATATATATATTTCTTTCTATCTATCTATCTATCTATCTATCTATCTATCTATCTCAATATATATATATATATATATATATATATATATATATATATATATATATATATATACATTTCTTTCTTTCTATCTATCTATCTATCTCAATATATATATATATATATATATATATATATATATATATATATATATATATAGTAGTGAGCATAAAGATCAGAACGATGTTAAGAAAAAGTCTAAATATGAAATATATGTTTATTTTAAAGCTTCAAAGAACATTTTATCAAGGAAAAATAAGAATATAAAAGTAAAATATATAATTCCAAAATATAAAGATCAATAGATTTAGTTTGATAAAATTATAAGAATAATTGTTTAACGTTCGAAAAAAAATAGATGTTCAAAAACATCACAACGATTAAATAAATCCATAAAATTTAATAATTATT
>OZ010579.1:83298302-83300802 GCA_963932145.1 Acanthosepion lycidas
CTTGTGTAAAAATAGGATTTAATAAAGGAAATACATTGTAACAAAAAATTATTACCAGCAATAATTTTTGAAGGAAAAATTATTATCAGCAATACTTTAAAAAAGATACCAGCAATACAAACAGCTATACATTTTTTGGGAAAAAAAATGACCAGGGATAGATTTATTCAATATAATATTATAAATATAAAATGGACTACTCTTTTAATGTATTGTCTATGAGTTTTTCCAATCAAACAGACACTTTCATAGAAAATATCCAAAACTCCAACGAACTTCAAATTAAATTCTTCGTAGATTGTTTAGACATTTAGATTTACATCAAAACTTAACCCCCCAAATATGCCCTTTAAAGTAACGCGAATTAACAGCGTCTAAGAATTTGAATGAAACCTGTCCTCGTGGAATGTAATTTATTAGGGTTGCTGTAGCTTCTTCCTTTAATGTCGGTTTTCACCCCTTACCCATCTATATCTAGAGACAAGACGTGTTAGGCTTAAGCAACGTCTAGCCGACAGACAGTGGGGTTAAGAATAAGGAATTGAAATGGTACACCTAACCCACTCATATCTTATCTTCTCTCCCACCTCACTTCCTCACTTCGTTAATTTTACATATGCTTGATGAGGTCCATCAAAAACGTGTGAATTTCTTTTCATTTTTCATTTCAACCTTTGGAAGTAAAGTCTGATGATCCAGAGCCCTGTTAAAGGGGTTGTGGTGAAATAACTTATTACATGGAACCTTAAAGTGGTCTGTTTTTATTCAAACATATATATATATATATATATATATATATATATATATATATATATATATATATATATATATATATATAAATATATATATATATTATTCTCTCTTCCTCTCTTGATATTGATACGAGTACACCTATGATGGCAATTGTTAGAAAGTTTTAAAAGTGACATGCAAGGAAACAAAAATCATCAAACAATGTATTGAGATTGAGCATATTCTATTAGGTTGGTGCAAAAATAATGTCAGTTTCTCACATATGTTACTACGTGAGAAAACGACATTATTTTTGCACCAACCTAATAATATTGCAAACGACAATCGAAGATGACAGAATAATAATATTATTATTAGACTCAATCGTCCGGCAATGAAACAGCCTGTCGCCCCTAAGTGTTAACTTCAATGTTCAATTTTACATTTACGCTCTGTCTCTGATATTGACAACTTTATCCCATAAATATAGCACACCGTAAGAGCAAATTTATTCATATATATATATATATATATATATATATATATATATATATATATATATATATATATATATATATATATTAGGTTGGTGCGAAAATAATTTCGTTTTCTAATATATGTTACTATGTGAGAAAACGAAATTATTTTCGCACCAACCTAATATACATATATATATATATATATATATATATATATATATATATATATATATATATATATATATATATACACATACACACATATATATACACGCGCGAAATTAAAAATATAAAACTGCGGCAATATACCCATTGCACATTGTGTGTGCACGTGTGTGTACACACACACACACACACACACATATATATATATGTATCTATATATATATATATATATATATATATATATATATATACACACACACACAAGGTGCAATGGGTATATTGTCACAGTTATATATTTTCGCGCATTTGATTCTGTCGACGGTACGACATAGTAGGGTTTGTTAGGCACAGTCTATGAGAAGAAGAGCACCAGGAAGCAATTCACTCTGTCAGAAATTTGGAAACGGCATGCTTCCTTGCTTGGAATTCGCCTTGGAATCCCCAATACGAACATTTCACAGTGTTTAGGTCTCACTCTGTGGACAGAGCAGAGGATTTGGATAGACTTGGATGAGTCTAATGGCGATTACGAAAGTTTTTGGATTGATCACTAGGGTCAAGGTGGATCTAGGAACAACAGCAGTGAAGAGTTGCTTCCACGTACTATAAAAAACCCCGGTCAGATGCCTTGCTTCTAAATGTAGGGTATCGTCATGCCGAGCATATTCTAATATCGCAAACGACAATGCCTTCACACAAATATCTTTCGTTCACTAATGTGTAGCTAAAAGTTGGGTTTCTACTTATCTGGGCATTAACACAAACCAATATATCAACGGAAGGATGTGATTTGGTCCTTTTCACTGGATTATTTATGAATGTCTACAGAATTCTCGTAGTAGTTAACTGTTAATAGTTCCCTCGCGCGATCATCCTCTTCCTCCCCCTTATTGGGGTCAGGTTATTCTATGCACAAACAATAAATGGGAAGAACACGGAAAATGACTAGTGCAGTCCTTAAACTCCCGCCAAAACACCGTCATGTATATGGAACCCCTTCCCTGCTAAATTTCGTTTGAGGTGCCCAAAGGGATAAAAACTAAAGGAGTCTAGTTAAGACGATATAGTAAAATATCTTAATGCCGTAACCGGGGCCATTTTGACAAAGTTGACAAGATAATAAT
>OZ010579.1:83305802-83325802 GCA_963932145.1 Acanthosepion lycidas
TTTATATTAAATTGAATCATGCAATTCGCGATGTTAAATCTTTCTTAAACTTCGAATCTATCTATCTATCTATCTATCTATCTATCTATCTATCTTTTTAATATTAGGCTACTTTATGCTTCATTTATTTCTCTTCCCCTTTTCGTTCTTACTTTGTATTTCCTTAACTTATCCCATCTGATTTTTCCGCTGTTTTATCTAGTGCAACTATTTTTTTTAATTCTGAGCAATATATTACAATTTCTGTTAATGAGTGTTTCTTTCTTTCTTTCTTTCTTTCTTTCTTTCTTTCTTTCCTTCCTTCCTTCCTTCAGCCATTCTTTTATTCTTTCACAATCGATAAATATCTGGCCAAATTGATCCCTTTTTCCATTGTACCTTTATCTTCTTCGTTTCTTTTCTTCTTTCCTTTCACATAATTTAATTGATTGATTGATATATTTATTACGGCTTATCGACACTTTGAACTTTATTTAAAGCCAGAATATGTTTTTCGATAGAAAAGGTTTATTCTTTTTAGATAATGAAGAATTACTGATGCAAGTCCTACTAGTAAATCCATACCTCGAGAAGAATTGCATTCATACCTTTCCCAAGTGTCTTTGCCCATAATATAAGGAACACGACTGTTATTTGAAATCGGTTCTGCTTTCCAATTGCCAGCTTCCATCCATTACACTATATACACATGCAAGCTTACAGACATATTATTCCCAAGCGATCACCCACTTAGGTACTGACAGGTCGACGTTGCTTAACTTTTTTGATTTGATATGAATCGGTGTTTCAACGAGATATGGCCGTAAACTCTTTACCTTATTTATTTTTTTCCGTTATTTATTAGGTTGGTGCAAAAATAATATCGTTTTTTGACGTTAAAAATACGTTAAAAAACGATATTATTTTTGCACCAACCTAATATTTTAATCTATCTTCTGTTTTTTTTTTCTTTCTTTATGTTTCCTTCTTTATGTCTTCGTTTTTTCCTTTATTCCTTACATTTTCTCAGTTTTTACTTTCTTTTTCTTTCTTTCTTTCGTTCTTTCTTTCTTTCTTTCTTTCTTTCTTTCAGTATGTCATTGATGAGCATCTCTTCCCGCACCCTTTTGCAAATGCTTTATGTCTTATTCTTTGTTTATTAAATTTAAACCGTTTTCTTTCTTACATAACATACTGCTTTTTATCTCTCTTCTCTGGGTCCGTCTTTACCCTCGCATCTTTCATTCGTCTCTTTCTCCTGTTTTTGATGTCTTTCTTCTTTTACCTTTACCCCCTTTTAACCTATTTATACATAAATTTTCTACTCAACCGCATCTCCTTTTTTTTTTTCACTTTCATTTCTGTATTTTCAAGACTCCAAATACTTCTTTCATGTCCTTCTTTTTTATTTACCTAACGAGAAGCCAGCATTTACGAGCCGATTTAAAGCATTACTTTTAGTAAGCTTCTTTGCAATGAAAATCTACTTAAATAAACACTAACAAAACCACATCGATCCCGACAAAATGCTCGGCCGTGCCACAAAATGTGTGGCAAGCCCGACGTGGCAGTTGCACCTTTAAACGAGCTTGAGAGAAGCGCATCTTTTAAAATCTAAGTTTGTAATTCCGGCTTGAACTCACGGCAGTTTTTCAATGTTTTATATCTACACATGCGCAGCTGGAATAAAAAAAGAAAGACACGCGGAAAGCTGTCAGAAGAAACGACTGTCTTATGATGATATATCAAAGCTGATTATCAAGTGTTGTCAAGTTTGATGCTGAAGAGGCTTACAAGAATGATTACAAGTCTAGAAGATAATTCCATCCTACAGTTCAATAATGATTCCCTAATCGACGTGACGGGGTCTTATGCAAAAGGTGCACTTGCTATTTTAGATTTTATTTTTCATGTTTGATTTTATTTATTCAAATAGATAAGCTTCATCTACCTAAATGGCTATTTATTTTTTAATTTATTTATACGTTAGTGGGTATCTCAATAGAAGACAAATAAAGCCATTGAACATTTTTTTACAAAAAACTTTGACATACTGGATATAGTTTTTTTTAATCGTCATTAATCCATTGTTCAGCAACATAAAATAATTTCAACAACTAATTTTACATGGAGAATTATTTAAACATTAAGAATATATTTTTTTAATTAAAATACACAGAACCGTTTTGAGAAAATTAAAATACACGTTTATCGCACAAAACCTATAATTTACAAAAGGTTCCTTAAAAAGAAACGCGATTCTCCAATTTGTTATTCAGAAAACTTAAAATTACCTCAATCGTTTATATTGAAAGAAAATATTCCCGACAAAATCCAGCATAGCAGGCAAATTTATTGTTTCTTATTATTTTAAAATGTTCTGTCTGCTGCCATATTTGACGCCACATTCAACTCCTCGTGCCATTCTCACAGAATCTTCCAAGTTTCCATATAAAGCTATTATACATTTTCCATTCTTTTCATTATATGCAAAGTGATAAGTCCTGCTCTGGCTTCTAGTCTACAATCGCTATCCCACAGAAGTGTCGTGGCCTCCCTCTGTCTCTTCAGCAAATATTTTCACAGCAATTCTTCCGGACTACAAACGAATGAAGGAATTCAAACGAGCTACCAGGTAAGCATCTCGGTCCCACCCTTTCACTATTAAAGCGGTTAAATGTCACCGTCTCTTATCCTTAAGCAGCTTCTTCTCTCGCACTTCCCGTCTCTGGAATTCTCTTCCCCTTACTTACCCCACCCCCCGATGACTATAATCTTCAAATATTCAAGTGTAATGTCAATCGACATCTCACACAGTGAGCTTGTTCATCGTCCTTCTCTGTATCCATTCGTAACACACCTCTTTACGCTTTTTTCTCAATCCTTTGTAACCCCTTGCTTGCTCGTGGTACTCCTGCCGTGCTTGATGTGAATTGCCTTAAAAACAAAAAAGTTATCCATAATACACTATTTGTAAAAGAACTTCGTAGGTTTATTGGAACAATAATTCGTATCGTCATGATTTTAATGAGTAATTTTGCTAATCAGTTCAAACGAAATAGCGTAATATCTCTGAAATATTCACCGTTTTTTATAGCCTATCAAAAATTTATTACCTTCAAAAAGCGGGTCACGATTTCATGTTCCTTCACGGAGGGTACAACTTTTCAATCTACCTAACTTAATATGCAAAGCTTCGATCAACAGGCTGTTGTGAATATTACGCTCTTGCTTACACCACCACGCTCTGTGATCGGCTTCTCCGGCACCCCTTTGACAAATCTACTATAGGGACATTTCTACCCATTCTCACAAACTTTCTTACCACTCAGGTGGGTTCTTGGCCGAATATTTAAGCCGTTAGTTCTCCGATATTGGGACACGGGTGTCAGTGTAACAATGGAAGTTTTGTGAATGAACTGACTTCTTCATAATCTCGGCTTGCTGGGAAGATAATTCCGAACAGCCGCTGGATTGGACAGAAAACCATGCCAGTGTTTGACGCATGACTTGTGAATGGATGAAATTGGGTTGACAAAATAGTTCGGAAACCGTTGTGTAAATGGCTAGATAAATGCTATTTTCGTTGGCACTCTATCAAGAGATGAGGATCCGATAACAGCAACCATATTTGAGTTGCTATGCCTCAAAGGAAAAAAAAAAGAAGAAGAAACATAATGATTGAATTTCTGAAATATGTGAGTTTCGACATTTTGTTAATATTCGATTGGTTATCAAATGCGGTATTCAAGGTAGGTCGATTGACTTACGTTAGTATAGTTTAAATTAGGTCAATAGCCTGTCTGACGAATGTCCGCAGCACGCAGTCTCCAGAGAGTCTTCAATGACACAGAGCTATAATTAGGTTCTTGTGATTTTCTTACCTAGTCCTTCTTGCTCAGAGCCATCTATCATAGATCTTTGGCATCTATCATAGATCTAATCTTAATAATCTAAATTTAAACTATTACGGGTGCAAGATAAGTAAAATTGATTACGCGTGTTGCATTGTCCCTAAAGTAGGTTTCTGAGCATTTTACAATTCATTACGTTAGGATGATCTTATTTTTTAAAATTTCTTTTTCACTCTTGTTGTTCCAGTTCTTGTTTTAATATATCCCAATGGATAACTGATGGATTTTTTTTATGTTTGACTGATTCGTTTTCAACGGCTTATCAACGAATTGCAGACTATTTAAAGCTGAAAATATTTTTAGATTGTAAGAAAATTTTTCGATATAATAATGGTTTAGTCTTATTAATTTATCCATAACTAGGTGAACAAGAGCTGGGTCCCTGTATTTCCCAAAGGTATTTGCGAATTAGAATCTCGACTCTCCTGGATTCTTCTTCCGGAAGGGTCTGCCGAACTCTCTGCAGTAAGAAAACCAAGACGAGGCTATGCCGAAGAGCAGAATATCGTTTTCAGAGGAACAAAAACCTGACCAAGTGCATGCGGGAATCTACGGGAAATTTTTTGCCTGAGAAAACGGGGTCGGATTGTCCCGCATAAAAACCGGCCTTGTGCTACATCCTGCTCGTGGGGAGGCTAGGTAAATACCGACTCTCAGATTACCAATGGCACTACGCGCACGCCAAAGCTTATCAAGCCCTCTTCCTTCTAGGTAGTGATCAAGCTCAATGTTGCTTAACTTCAGTGATACCTGTGTTAAAATAATTGTAGCCCAATTCCTAGATTTACTTCAAATCAACATCTCACAATTTTCAGGAGGCTTTCCGTCAGTACGGTAAGATAATATTTAATATTTAGTATTCAGGGAGTAGTTTCAACTATTCTCGGTTCAGTTTAAAATACTACGCAATTATAAGTATGATGATCTGACATCAATTATTCTATTAGATCATTCTACGAACGCTACTAGCAACAAATAGTTCTATAATACCTGCCACATAAACCTATCATCGGCGAATAAAACTGTTCCGCTGTAATGTTTTTCTTTAAAGAAGGGTGGCTAGTCTACACAGCCAATACAGGAAACGAAACAGCATAGATAGGTGAAGTGCTTCCTCGACCGACATCACCTGCAAAGGCGTAAAGTTCAACCAATAGAATCAGCTCTCATATATCCGTGACCATGACTGGAGAAAATTCAGGAACAACAATTTTTCTTTATATATATATATATATATATATATATATATATGAAATAAGAATTTAAATAATGGACGCTAAAAACATAATATACATTTGCTGTACCGTAATAAAACCGTATATAGTAAAGGTTAATCACGAATTCTAAACACTGTTGCATTACTGATTCACACTTATAAGTGATACCTCTGTAAATCCTGAACTAATGCAAAGTATAAATAAAATTATCTAACATTCAGGATCTCAAACAAATAACCATTATGTTATTCGCATAAATTTTCGATATTTTGCGTCGTTTTAATTAATACAATTGTACCATATTCTCAAAATGTGAACTAACCCTCTGGTAATATTTCATATGAATGGAAACCTCCTGCAGTTTTGAATAACTTGCTTTAATTCTTTTAATTGGATCAGAATTACGAAAAGTCAAAAGCTAGAATTTTAATGCTACAATATCGCTGCAAGGTGACCAATTTCCGCCTTTTTTCGTTTTGAAAAGTTTACTTTTTTAAAAAAAATCTTATGACAGATTCAAAATCAGCGGGGTCATTTAACTCTAATGGCGATTTAACAAAAAGCATATGACAAAAAATTAAACTAATTAAGTTTTCTGCTCAATTAATTTAATTATCATGTCATGAGTAATTGTTTAATTAATTATAGTCAGGAAATATGCTGCAAGAACAGCTTTAGGATTTAGCATACATACTCACGTTATTTGTATAAGTTGGATTTTATAGTTTTTTATAGGATTTTCGCGACATTGAAACTGAGTTGTACTCACCTCTAATAAACATGCTTTCAATTTAGAAGTAAAATTATTTCTATAAGAAGTTTACCATGTAAACTGAGCATGGAAATTTCAATATGAGAAATGAAATAATATGTAAAAAAAATATTTAAGAAATAATCATGAGCTCTAAGAAAAAATATTGGTTGCCAGCAACACAGAGAGCTCAGGTGGCGAGTTCTTTCTTCTTTTTATGTGTAATGTCCTTTCAAGACGTAGGCGATCATCGCTCTCCACCTCTCTTTATCCCTTGCAACTCTCAACAAGTTCCTTTCCTCTGCTTCCTCCCACAAACCACGATCTGTCATCCACTTGCTTAAGTCTGCCAGGTATGTCACGCGTTGTTTTCTCTTATCTCTCTTTCCCTCTATTCGCCCCTGAGTATCAGATTCTCCTGGCCGTCATTCCTCATTATGTATACCAGTAACGCTCGTTCCACTATATCTTCAGCATCCTTCTGTAGAACCATATCTCTGCTGCTTCGAGTCTCTTCTTCCTCTGAGAAAATCGTCCAACTTTCACTGCCGTAAAGAAGTACAGATGTCACGTAACAGTGCAGTATTCTTTTCTTTGTTACCAAAGAAATCTTCCCGTATCGCAATATTCTGATCATTTGGAATGTGTCCTTGGCCATCCCAATAGGCGTACGGATATCAGTGTCACACTTACCGTCCTATGTTAAGACACTTCCCAGATATTTAAACTTCCGCGGGTGCTTGATTCTGGTGTTCCCGCCCTTCAAATCACATTTCAGACTCATCCTCTTACCGACGACCATGTACACTGTCTTCTTGTAGTTTATGCTTAGTCCCTTCTTCACACTCTCCGTCGCTACCTACTGTAGGAGATGTTGTAATTTCTTTTCCGTGTCTGCTATCAGTACTGTGTCATCTGCGTATCTTATGTTGTTAGAATTGCAGCCGCCAATGCTAAATCCCGGTAGGGTTTCCATTTCTCTCAGAAATGCGCTTCTTTCTATTTTTGTATATTCACTGAACTCGTTCCCTATGCGCAGATATGCTATTTGCTGCCAGTATAGGTTCTTGATTATTCTGATATCTTTCCCAAATACATTGAGGTTGCTGACTAGTTCCATCAGATCCTTGTGCCGTACTTTGTTGAAGGCCTTTGCCTAGTCTATGAAACACAGTTACACGCCCTGCTGCATCTATATTGCTCTTTCTGATAACATTATGAGCATGAATATCGAGTTCCTTGTTCCGGTGTCTTTAACGAAGCCACGCTGTTCTTGTTCTATGTCTGAGCTGATTCTGTCATTAGAATTCGCATGACGAGTTTTGTCACGTGGCTCATTAAGCTTATTGATCGGTGGAGTTCGCATTCGTTTGCGCCTGTCTTCTTAGGCATAGCTACGGAGATAGATCTGCTGAGGTCTTCCGGTATATCCCCATTAACATCAACATCATGTTGTAATTATCAAAATTTCAATTTAACAAATTGTGACACTGAAATCCGAATAAACACTGGAATAAGAAGAGATTTATCGTACAAGTTAAACGAAGTGACAAGAAACAAAAAGAAATTTAATTGGTCGATTTTTCTTTCATGACTTGTCAACCTTTTGCAGGTTATTTAAAGCCAGAAATATTTTCTGGATTGTAAGAAATTTTTTTTTTTTTTTAAGTTGATGATTTACTGATCCTACTATTTAACCCATAGCACATCAAGCATTTATTCCTTTTCTTTTATTTGTTCGGAATTGAATATAATGAAACCGACTCTAATTGGATCTCGGCGATCCCATTTCTAATTTCCAGCTGTTAACCATTACGCTGCACGCACATTCAAGGTTACAGTACCTGATATTCCTAAGCATACATCCATCAAGGTACCGACCAGTTTCGACGTCGCTTACCTTCGGTGATCCTACGGGAATCCGCGTTTTAACATCATGGGGTCGTCAGTCTAGAAAAAAAGATTAGAATGCTAAAATATGTAATATCACTTCTATAATGGACTTGAATGTTGGACAAATCCCTGACAGATGGAGAGAGAGACTGTGTTTTAATATTATAAGATCGTCAGTTTAGAAATAAAGATTAGAATGCTAAAATGATATGTAATATCACTTCTCCTATAATGGACATGAATGTCGGACAATTCCCTGACAGATGGAGAGAAGACGGGAGATTGAAGAAATCTGGTTCTAAAGTAGGATGTTAGACTACCGTAGACGGAGGGCGTAAGCAAAGAAGAAGTTTTAAAGGAAACCGAAACATGAAAAGACTTGCCTTCCCTAGGGAAAACTGTCATTAGATGTGTCGTGCTTTGATCTCTCGGCGACAGAGTGCGTCAGTAACGAAGCTGAATACTCAAATTAAAAAGAAAAAAGTGCTGAAACTTCTATGAAACATAATGAGGGTGGTATGGTTTTAGAATGTTACACACACAAAACATAAAAAATAAATGATAAATATAATGGATATAAAGATAGCAGCAATATAAATAATGACGATAAAAATAAAAGTAATGCAAATAATACCCATAAAAATAACAGCAATAACAATTAAGTGATAAAAATAACATGTAGGTATAAAAGCGGGCATCATTATAGGTACTACATGTTATATATATTCTGTATAAGATATATTTAATTGTGTCTATATAATTGCATATTCAGATTCATTTTACACTGTTTATCATGTTTATATTTATTGGTTTGTTTAAGACATATCAATGATTCATGGGTCATTTAATGCCAGTTTTAATTTTCTTCGGAGATTTGAAGTAAAAAAAAAAGTATGTTATTCTGCATTCAGAATTGAAAACATGATAAATGATATTCGATATTTGTGCATATATATATGCTTGTGTGTACATAATTACTAGAGACGGTATGTGTTTTATGTTGTAGCTTTATTGAAGTTATATTTTGGAATACTGTTTGACTTTTAAAAAAATGTACGTATCATATGGTTTAATGCCTGTCATGTTGGTTAGTACGTTGATCTGGCTTAGCGGCCTATCAAACTCTATGTATTATTTAATGCTGAAATCTAAATATTTTGAATGCAATTGTATACCTTCACCTACAGAAGATGTATTATTATTAAATTCTACTATAAATGTGTAGTCTTGATATATATATATATATATATATATATATATATATATATATATATATATATATATATATATATATATATATATATATATAAATCAGTTCAAATTCCAGTCGAATCCATTACATTGACTTACTTGGGAAGGGTATGAATCCTATTATTCTCCCTCCAGCCATGGGTCATTAGAAGGACAGATTGGGTTCTATTGCCTTCGATGTCAACTGGTCTAGGAGAAGGACAACTCTGAATTCAAAACCTACGGAACTTTGTTTAGGGACCTTGTGGTACGTAGGAACTGAGTTGCTGACCCTCATACGTCGAATAGGACGGGAGAGTCCGACACACACACACACACACACACACACACATATATATATATATATATATATATATATATATATATATATATATATATGTTATTAATTGATAGATAATTGCAAAGAAGGATATAAATCCAAAGAGAGCTCAATGTAAGAATAGGGAAAATTATAATGATGAAAGCGGAGTTTTCAGAAACTGAGATATACATATATATATATATATATATATATATATATATATATATATATATATATATATATATATATATATACTTATGTGTTTGTACGTGTGTATGTTGGTATATATGTATTTGTTTATATGTATATTGATATATGTATGTATATGTATATATGTGTATGGTAGTATTTGTATGTTTATGCGTATATATGTGTATGTATATATTTATATATATGTATGGTATGTACGTATGTGCATGTGTATATTCATAACTTTATTCTGATTCGCTTGAAATAATCTTTTTCTTTTCAATTTATTTTTTAATGTATTTTACTATATATATTATATATATTTCCACTACATAAGTACAGCCAATATTATAATTATATTTTTAAACAATATGATTCCATCGCTACATAAGAGTCATCATGTTTCAAAACACGAAGTTAAAAACTTCAATTTAATAACAGAAATTTAGTGTAATAAAACATAAATAATAAATAATTTCAGATTACTAACCTAACAGTTCTTTCCTGTTTTCTATATATTTTTTACACACACACAAGCACACACACACACACACACACACATATATATATATATATATATATAAACAAAAATAACAAACTAATACCAGGAAAAAAACAAGTTGTTGGCATTGCATAACCCCTTGAGATAGATATGCCGTAAAACAAAACCAACCAAACTAAACCAATTAAAGAATGCTTAATAACTGACTAGCAGCATGACCCAGCGATGCCCGTGCTTGACTCAAAAATCGTACGACTCATACAGCTATCGCTACCACTTGACTTAAAATATTTTTGCCCTTCCTTGCCTTTAAAGTAGTGGCCTTTGCCGTGCTGATGTTGCTACATGCCTTACTTCTTGCCTGTCTCATACTGCGAATTTTTTCTATGCTCTATACTAAATATTAAATCTGTCACGAAAAAAGAACTAAACAAAATGAACACAAAACGATCAGCTTTAAAAAAAAGGACTCGTAACTAGAAAAACCGAATGAAAAAAGAATGTTAACAACAAATACTTTTTCACACCCAACCTATTTCTGCGGAATCAGAATCAACGTTGAGTTTAAGCAACCGAATAAGCCAATTGGAGTAAAGTACCATGCAGATTTAAATTTTTGCCACTTGTGACGAATGCAGCTATCGATTTTGTTGCATGCTAGCATGCTAGTTAACATTCGTGTCAGGCATCTGTTGGCTCTCACGCTGGCCAATAGAATCTTCCTGCCTATTCGTGGCAGCCAGCTATAGGCTCTCACTCTGTCCAGTACAAAATGGCCGCAAACTACATGAAAACTGCCGTAGAAGCATGAAAAATCGATTATTTCCACTATCGATGGGAGTTGGGAAATGCAAAGTCGGTCTTGGCCTTTTTAATAACTTGGAGCATGTGCATGTAAATTTTGGTGCAAATCCGCCGAAAATTGCGCCCGTGCATTCGTTACACACACACACACACACACACACACACACACACACACATGGAGTCTTCCATGATCATTAATGAAAATCTTCACAATTATTTGCTACCTACTCATCTTTTCGCAATTACTAGAGCTGTTTTAGCTTTCGTAAACTCTGCACATATTAAACCCTATCTCTCTATTCTTTCGCTTAGCGTGAAAGCACGTTTAAAACTTTAAGATTGTAACCTGGATATTAATTTGCTATTTTGACATTCAGCCTATTTTATATTAATAGAAAACAGATTTCCTTTGCACACCTTCACAGAGCACATCATTTTTCACTTTAACTGCGCATGTAGATGCTGATATCATTAAGTAAATAAACCAAATTCAAGTAGATATCAATTTTCTATATACCTTAATGAAGGTCTAATAATGTGTGATATAAAGGGTATTCGTATATTAAGTATGTGCAAATACTTGTCTTGTTTTGATTTTTACAAGCATTTTTATTTGGTATTCTCTTTCTGTATGCCAATAAACCTTTACGCATACAGACGACGTGCTATAAGTAGAGAGAAAGGATGTACCAAAGAATTCACTATCGTTTTTGACTTAATATAATTTCTTGATTTTTTCTGCTCCATGTTTTAATTTTATTTTTAATTTAATCCATTAATATTCTTTGGAAGTCAAAAAACTTTAATATTTCTTAATTTCAAACATTAATCTTGTTTGCAAGGCAATAAATAAATAGGTTCGCCTGTCGTCCGTTTCAAACACTTCCACTGTCATTTGAGCAGGAGTAGATGTTTACTTCTTGTTTCCTGTTTAGAATTGGGTTCCCGGTTCCTTGTAAAGTCTGCTTCAACTCTAGACTCATAACACTTGTCGTTTCCTATGCAAATATATGTCAACTCAGTAACCCTCTACATGCAGTGGATCTTGGGCCTTGTATTAGATAAACATTTGTAAATAAATTAATAAACACTGCATTTATTGACAATTAAAGACAGTTCATTTTTAGGGACAATCTTTTGGGTATATATATAAATATATATATATATATATATATATATATATATATATATATATATATATATATATATATATTTAAATTATAAGGAACTTGGTAAACCGAATTGGTAAATCCAAAGAGGATGAAATCCTGAGAGCTCAATGTTAGGACATAGCTAATATGTAATGAAAAACAATGTAATGTACCATTACGATAATTTATTTCACCTAAATCCTTTTTTAAGGATTCAGGATCATCAGGTAAAACTTCCAACAACGAATTGAGAAAAAAATGGGATTAGAAATTGGTGGGTAGTGTAATTTTTGTAATTTAATAGAGGGGGTTGAGAGTGGTAGTTAAACAGACAATATAAAGTATAGGGAGGGGTTAATTTTATATCTCTCTTAAGTATGTTTTATATTGGAGTAGGAGGAGTGACAGAAACTTGACCTCTTTAGATGGTTAATAAAACGGAAATGAATTGTAGAAAATGTATACAAGTGAGTCTTATGGTAAAGAGAGAGATAGGGGGAGGGGGGAAGAGAGATGGAGTTGTTATAATTTTGTTTTAACAAAATTATGTAAAAGATAGTTTACAATGTTTGATAGAAAATTCGATGTCTGAAAAAAATTTTGTTATTAACTTAAATGTTTAATTTTTTAAGTAAATAGTTTCAGGACTAAATATAACTATTATTGTAATAAACATATTTATCTAGGACATAAAGAAATATTTAAAATTTTAATAGTTTATTCACCCGACTAATTGTATTTCCACAATACAAAAAAAAAAAAAAAATAACAATAACATCTATTTTAATATTTAAAATTAATTTATGAATGTAATTTATTTATTATATTGGTAAACTAAATTAAACCTAATCTTCATTACATATTTATATATATATATATATATATATATATATATATATATATATATATATATATATATATATATATATATATTATAAATTAACGGATTTAAAATATGTTTTTTCACTACACAGTCCTAACCATGTTTCAAAAATGGAAGCCAAAAGCTTCGAATTTAATTTTGTAATTAAAGACATTAGTTCCATTTCGTCCTCAAGCGAATTTTGCAGTAACTTACTTTTAAATTTACTGTTTTAAAGGCACGACATAAATCACAATTTACAGTTTCCAATGATACAGAGAAATCCCTTCATCCAGACAAGGGGTGGTTGCGTGTTGCTTTTTATTTATATATATTAGGCTGGTGCAAAAATAATAACGTAATAATGTCGTTTTCCGACGTTAAAAATACGTCAAAAAACGACATTGTTACGTCATTATTACTTCATTATTTTTGCACCACCCTAATATGTACATACATACATACACACACACACATATATATATATATATATATATATATATATATATATATATATATGATATATATGATATGTTTTAAGTAATGTTATATGCATAGGTGAATAGCTCAATATCATGCATAAAGCTCATGTAAATATGTGGACATTGTAGTCAATACTCGACAGTGGCAGTCTGTTTCATGCTAAAACAATCGACATGGACCCACGATTGCCTGAAGCATGAAACTTCCTCTGTATGTTGATTTTAATGTGCTATTTTTATATTTACATACACACACACCTCGACACAAACATCTATATGTATAGCTGTGTAATTTATTTATCTTTTTTATTTCTGATCATAGACTCATTTAATACTTACCTCAAATGATGTACGTATTTTTTTTTTTTATTCAGCAATATCTTCTCCAAAATATTTAAGCTTAATATACTCATATCATTGCATTTTTCATTTCTTTTACCACCTTTGATTAAATAACGTTTCAATTCCTTCCCAATGGGAACGATGAAAAATTATTTCATTATGGTTTTCCTCTTATATTTAAATTTCTTACTTAAATAAGATTTCTGCTATTCTTTTTTAATAAAGCGAACTCAAAACTCAAATGGATTTGACAAAAAACGCGAACTTTTAAATTCAGCGGACATTCACAGTGTATTGGATGTACATTGATGTATTAAATTTAATTGTGGTTTCAGCGCCAGTTGAAACAGCATAGATAGATAGATAGATAGATAGATAGATAGATAGATAGATAGATAGATAGATAGATTCGAAGTTTAAGAAAGATTTAACATCGCGAATTGCATGATTCAATTTAATTTAAATCCTGATCCAAACCATAATGGGATATCAGAGATCGTATTTCTTAGATGAATAGAAAATGAAAAATTTAAATTAGGCGATTTTTCATCGAATGCTCAAGAAAATATCAAATATCAAAGCCATGTTCGCCTTTTCATTCATAGCATTATGTATATCGCCTTTGCAGATTTAAAATAAGATCGTTTGAAGAAACTGATGTGTGGAAAATTGTATTAGCTTCTTACTGTACAGTGAAGGATAATTTCATGTTTCAAGTTTTCTTTTGACAACGTGAACCATTTTTACAAGAATATTTCAAAAGAATACTTGTAAGAATTGAAGGATAAACTCATTATATGAGGTTGGTGCAAAAGTAATGACGTAATAATGTCGTTTTTCGACGTTAAAAAATACGTCAAAAAACGACATTATTACGTCAATATTTTTCCACCAACCTAATATAATGGTCTTTTATACATACCTTATCAAATAGATTAATGTGCTCGTAGAGTAGTGGTTATCGGATGTTGCATTGAGGTTTCATGTTCAAATTTTAGTTGTTTCGTTCATTTTAACCATAAATAATCTTGGAATAGTATGAATAACTCTTACCTGCGCAGCCAGCGTATATAAGCCGTGTAGAACTGCATCCCTGGTTATGCTTGTCAGTCAGTATCGGCTAAGGAAAACTGTGAATTCAGAAATAGGTGGGTAGTTGTTTGGTTAAAAAAAAAAACAAACATATTACTAGGAAAACTTCAGCATCAACATTTCTCTTTTTTGTTTGTTTTGTGGCATATCAACTCCTTATGGGTCATTTGATGCTGAAACTTAATTTTCTTGCGAACAGTCGTAATTTCATTTACAAAAATGTATTGCTATGTTACCTTCATTTTATTTTTTTGCATTTTATATTGCTGGTAATATTTTTTCAAAAATGTATTGCTTGTAAATTTATTTTTTACAAAAAATGTATAGCTGATATTTTTACTCTAAATATATATTTATACTTTCATAGTGTGTTGACCTACTTTGGATGCTAACTATTTGCCCAGAGTTGAAAACTTAACAGATGCTATCACCCTTAACAGATGAATATGAGAAAAACAAAAAACAAAAAACAAAAAAACAGTAATTAAGAGGTGGTTCCATGTTACTAAAAACAAACTGCCGATCAGAGGCCGTGCTTCCGGATGTAATTTATCGTCATACCCAGGACTCCAGGCATTTTCCGAGTGAGGCTTGGCAAATATGCTTTACAAGAGAGTTTACACATTTAACATGCATAGAATTAAATAGAACATCGAATATTGGAAAAAAGAACATTTTAGTCTCGAAAGTCATTGTTAATTACAAAAGTGTAAGTCGAAAATTATCGGCACTTTCGCCATAACATAACTTTTTTCACACTATATTCTCTACATGCGTGATTATAGTGAGTATTATTTTGGTGGCTTGATTGATTTTTGAGCTAGATCGCTCCAATGTTCTTGCTGGTTTTACAGTCTAAACATGGACACTCCGCTAGCAGTGTGGACCAAAGAAGGAAAAAATACCAATTATCCGCATCTGCATGCTACCTAATCGTAGATAACTCGTCTGTTGGCCGTATCAATCCCCCAAGCTAGTTAATCCATCTCGGTCTATTCGAACACAATTCTGCGCGGTAGTGTACTGTCGCCGTGTTGTGTCAAAAGCATCCGATGAATTTCTGCCCCTGACACACCTTTCGACCAGAGAAATCGGATCCCTGCTCTTTATTGCTTCTTAGTGAACACTGCAAGCGGAGCGACCACATTTACACTGTAACAGCACTAAGAATATAGGCGCGATCAATCTCAAACTTCGGAAGTACTACCTACACACGTATGCGCAGAAGGCAGTGTTATAAACCAGTCGTTAGTATCGTCCCTATCCACTCAGTATGTGTACACTGGCGCCTAAAGGAAAAACAATACTTAGTTTTCTGTTAGTTATTTAGAGTGCGATGTTACAGTGAATTTTTAAATAATTAATAACACTTTCTCCTGTGTTTATATAGTTTTGTAGGTGTCTAAACGAGGTGTACAACCCCACATATGTGTTGAACATCACAAAGGTCGGCAATGCGATAGAAATGAAAAAAATAGTACGTATGAATGGCGGCTGTTTGAAAGTTAACGAGATGTTATGAGAAAATTGGTAGTGAATTGGGCAATGTGAAACCATGTATCTCTGCCTTCCTAAGTGTTCCGTTGCCTAATTACATGACAATACAAAACTTACAAATATTAGATAACTTGCTTCCTGTAAGGAAAGCCATGTGAAAATGGAATCAGAAAATGGGATAACAACAGAATGGATAATATGGGGGATCATTATAAGCGGTAATCACGAAAGAAATATACGAAAGAATTACAAAACATGAAAGATAAATCAGATTAATATAAGATAATGTCAAAACGAAGACTGACATACTCTTGAATGTTTTTGTTTTTGTTTTTTTCTGACGAAAATGAGAGTGGGTAATATTTTCTCCGATTAAATTAATATACGCACCCATCAGTGTTTCCGAGATGAGGCATTCTAACTATATACATCATTCCGAATGTGTCCTCATCTTTATTATCATATACACGACGTTTCGTGGGTTATACGATCCGGCCTTGTTCAGGTAATATACGTTGGAATTTCGAAAATAACCTTTTATTTAGTCCACGAGAATAGATTATTCTAATTCCGTGCCAAACATTCTTTTTAGATATTTCAGTTATATGAAATTATAAACCCTTCAGTGATGCAAGTCTCCAAGATTTTTTCCCTCTACTGTAACCAGGTATTGAACTCACAATTCTTTGGGTCAATTCACTTTTTGGATTACATCAACCGAATTTTTCATTCACTATGCCTTTATGGCAGGTGGAATCTACCCTAGTGGACTAAACAAAAGCTTTTATTTATAAATCCAACGTATATTACCTAACGTTAGCCAGAGCGTACAACGATTGATACGTCATGGAACGCGGAGAAAAATAGGTAGATTTAGAAATAATGACCAAGAAATAACATTATGAGCACATCCCACACCCTTAAAGAATTAGTTATTTATGTACCCTGCGTGATACACGCTTAAGTGATCATATATATTTCGATATAAAACAGACGAGGCAGATTTTTTTTCCCCGTAGGTTGCCATTTCTTTCTGCGGTAGGCCAGTTGCGATTCAAGACTATAGAAGCCAGTCTGTCCTGCTTTTTACCCATAGCTGGGGGGAAAGAAGAGGATCCATACCTTTCTCAATTAGCACGTAAGTGAATGTAATGGATTATAACTGGAATTCGAACTCGGCTCTCCGATTCCTCAATCCGAGCCGCTATCCATTACTCCGCCGTGCCTCCGAAAGGGCCTACTAGAAAATATTATTAAAGTATGGACGATGTTTGAATGCTGATTTGCAGTGGAAAACATACCTAATCGATGACTTCCTATGGGATCACTTCTTAGGCGAATGTAAAGAGAAATATGAAATTATGAATCCCAAAGTAACACATACTTGTGTTAATGGTTCACGTTGATTTAATTTGCGCAGAAATTAACCAAAAATACAAAATATTTGAACAGTTCGACGAATCAGTGTGGAACGTCGTAACTGGGGTAATATTGACAATAGAAACAAGAAGTTATTACAAGAGACAAAAATAAAGCAGGAAAAAATTGAAAAAAAAAATAACCTTATGAAAGTTATTTTCAAGTTATGGCGGATAAAGTGTTAACGGAACCAAAAGCAATAGAAATAAATACACCCATGAAATACATCAATGACGTAATTAAAAATATTGAGAAATGAAAACAATGAAGGATACAGACATGGCTGGCATAGATAAAAAAAAAAAAAAACCATAAATGAAATGGCAAAATAATAAACATGTTTTTAATCAGGATGTAAAACATCGAAAACGACAATAATTGTATCTAAATATTTCCAGAAAATGTCCAGTGCTTGCAAATTGAATTTTCTGTTAAATCATAATATTTAGTTTAATAATTCAATAAGCTCCTTGTAAAACCCGCGGCAATAAAATTCCAGTGGGAATTCCGCTATTGTATCGCAAATAAATTTGAGCTTAAAAACTTTAATTCAAATATTGAAATATTGATCTAAAGTATGAATGGAAGTCATTATTAAACAATTCAAAGGATAGAAACGAGAAGATGTAAATTGATAAGTTTTCAATTTCACTGATATAAACATTATTCACATGAGATCGTGAGCGCTTTCTCTAACATGCCTTACCTCCTCACATTTTCTTTCTTTCTTTCTTTCTTTCTTTCTTTCTTTCTTTCTTTCAGTGGAACCAAACAGCGTCTCATACATATTTCAAGTCTAAGTTTTGGGTCTTATAACTCTTAACGTTGGTTTGTGAGTACATGATCCCGTATGTATATATATATATATATATATATATATATATAGTAACGCAGACAACAGAATGTAGAAAAACAAACTTAGACCAATGTTAAATGTACATAAAAGAAAAAATCGAAAAATATAAGTAGCAAATTCCAGATACGCCCTGAAATGTGGACGGAATATATATATATATATATATATATATATATATATATATATATATATATATATATATATGTGTGTGTGTGTGTGTGTGTGTGTGTGTGCGTGTGTGTGTCTAAATTTTATATATATATGTATATATAGATGTATATACATATATATACATACACATATATATGTATATATATATATTTATATACATATATACACATACACACACACACACATATATATATATATATATATATATATATATATATATATTAGCAATTTGTTTCCTTTATAAATATAATTATATTTTATTGCTTAAATATTATTTCTAGTGGGTATGTTGACTATTCGAGCAATCTTAATAGAAAATTATGCACTCTCTAAACAGCTCCTTATTTGTTCAAAGATTTCTAGAATATTCAACATATCCACTACAATTAAATAGATGAAACATTAATAAATATAATGTTTAATTAATAAACACACACTCTACTGAAATATGGGTATCCACTAAAAGTAGCGTTTAATTATATATTGATATATCCCGGAAAGGGATATATTTGAACGAAATAGCTAAAAGGGTTTGGCTACTATAACCAAGTAGAATACAGTAGCAGTAATCGACTGGTACGCGTCGTAGTCTAAGGCAAGAAGTGCAGATCAATGGCAGAGTTCATTGGTCGTTGGAATAGACTTAGCTCTCAGACTAAGGCTCTGACTCTGTCGTACCTACACGTCCGTCAGTATTTATGACGGACATCAGGCAAACATATTCCAATGAGTGGGAACACAGGTGTATGCATATTCCATTATATATATATATATATATATATATATATATATATATATATATATATATATATATATATATATAAGCACACCCGGTGTGACAGCAAAATTCTTCAAATCGTTTAAAAGCATAGTAGTCTATCCCGCAAATTACTTCATGTCTAAAATAAAGGCTAAACTGAGTTAATTTTTCCAAATTTTCAGATAAGCTGATAGGCATATTTATACCATTTTCGTAAGCATCACTGAAAGCGTTTTGAGTTATTAAGCTAGATAAATATCAAGTTAAAATCGTTTTGTGTCAGCCCCACTTCCCAATAATAGCAATAGTGATAGAAAAATGATTAATCAGATCTTCAGTAATGGTGTAAATCATTTATACTCTGGCTTCCATATTCAAAGTCCATTCAAAAACCATCAGAGTGAACGGTGAATGAGTTTTAAAAAAAGGTCATAGTATAGAGGACAGCTTTATCAGTTGACAATAGCAAGAGGGATCATCATTCCAACTCACATCTAAAGAAATAAATTAAAAAAAAGATCCACCTCAATCCATGACACGTCAGAAAGGATTTTAAGCAATGATAGT
>OZ010579.1:83330802-83348302 GCA_963932145.1 Acanthosepion lycidas
ATGCAACTTTGAGACAAAAAAATGCCAAGAAATTTTACTATATTTCTTTAGGGTGAACATTAAAACTGTCATTTCTTTTTTTTTTTTTGTTTTTTTCTTTTTTTTAAGCTACTAAATTTCTAACCTTTGATTTTGTTTCAAATAACTGTAACAAAACTTCCAACAATTAAATAAACTGTACCAAATTTCTTATATTTTTTTGTGTGGGGCACCGTCTATATCCAAATAAGGTGATTTCCATATTGGTAAAATTAATGGCTTTTTATTGCATGATGCTGCTAGACTCAAATAAGGAGATGTACATTTATATATAAAAAAGTATATAAATATCTTTATTGTTCAAGTTGCAGCGATTGGGTATAATGAGGGAAGCTAGTATTGTATATTGACTTGAAACAAATCTTCTGTGAAACTCTAGCCAGCCTCTCTGCCATTCCAAGTATTGGATCGTTTTTTGTTTTTTTTTTGTTTGTTTTTTTTAACATTCGGACACACGTAACTTTACGTGGCTGCGCCTTCTTCCGGTATGATGCCTACGCAACTTCGTATAGCCACACCTCTTCCGACATGCACTCCCGCAAGCGCGCAATTCATTCCGCTCTGGACACCAGTGCACCTTGTTTATTTAAGGCTTGTGACACCTGTGCGTCCAGTTTATTTTACTCGCCGGATGCATTTCCTGTTTATGCTAATACCTATTCCGATTTTCGCTCACTCTCTGGTGCAGCGGAAATGAAGTCATAGGTCTTCTTCAACCGATAACCAACACTCTTTACCATCCTATTTTCTAAAATGTTCTCTTGTGAACATTGTCACTGCATCCCCCTCAACCCATGACCAAAATCGGTGCACAATACACGATAAGTTAAAAAAAGAAACAAGAAAATTAAACAATTGTGTCACCAGGGATCAATATCACACAAAATTCAAATGTGTGTAACATTATCAAAGCCGATAATGTCCATCATTTTTATACCTCTACGAGTCCTTAATCAACAGTTATTTTTTGTTGTATTTTTCTTCCCGTTAGTGATTCACTTATTACACATGTATAGAAATTTTCTGTATGTTTCCTGTCTATAAACAAAATCACACACACAAAAAAAAAAAAACAAAAAAAAAACTTCGTATTTTGTTCAGAAAGTCCATTCTTTCCCGGACTGTATCATACAGGTATACATCCCGATTCATGACCATCCTATCAATGGCAGTAACTAAACCTCAAGTTTTAACTGACATTCGACCAATACGACGCGTGTTTCTGCTCTTGCCTAACACCTCACCTCTTAATTTCAAAGATACTATGTTCTAAAACAGGAAACAGCCATGAAGCCATGTTTAACCAAATAAAATATTACCATAGGACCTGATTCTATCTGAAGATGATGGGTACGCATCTTGCCAGGGGGGCATGCCATACCACTTATAATTGCCGCCAATAATTATATTACCCTAAAATAGACCCGCGATTTGTAATTTCCTATGCTGCCGAGTATTATCTTCTCCCGTATCTATGGAACTGTTCCTTGCCTCCTAATCTGGATACATCTTATCGGAGGGCATCTCTCCCTTCGGTCTATAGACGTTCGTGCGTTTAAAGCCCTTCATACCTACAAAAACCTTCAACCATGATAATCTAATTTGCAGGACGTCTACTTGCTCTGCAGATAACAATCCACCGTCCAACCACTAATACGAAACATATTTTTAGGCCAGATATGCTAAAACTGACATCTATAATCAGCGTCATAGTGATCCCCTCAGAATCTGCACAAATAAGACAACAGCACACCATTTTAATTTAAACCGGGCCTGGATCTATCATTTTGACTTGA
This sequence comes from Acanthosepion lycidas, assembly GCA_963932145.1. Lineage (NCBI taxonomy): Eukaryota > Metazoa > Mollusca > Cephalopoda > Sepiida > Sepiidae > Acanthosepion > Acanthosepion lycidas. Next base: position 83,332,638 of record OZ010579.1, read on the forward strand.
GTGTGTCATATACCGTATCTATGAAAAGTTATGTGTATGTCCCAATCCTCATAGTGATCCCCTCAGAACTTCACTAAATCTCTCTACATTTATCTGTTCTAGATTTTTTAGCAGGATGCAGATAGGAATATCCCTCGTGCCACGCAATTCCACCGGTATGTTGTCCTCCGAAAACCTGGGAAACTTCCGCGCAATTGGGGGCCACACTACAAGGCTGGAAACGTTTATAGGATTTTCAGCTGCCCGACACCTTTAACCCTCCAGCTGTCCTTAACCTGCGTAGCCAACACCATGAAATCACTGTAAGCAATGCATTCCTTATTTATCCGTATAGTGACAAGCAGAACTTGTGCAACAAGCTTACTCTGGGGTTTATCTCCACAAAGTAATATGAAGTACAAATCGGTACTTGTCGCTACTATCCATGATCCGTGGTCGACGCTTATTGCAATTGTGAGTCGAGTGTTCGTCTAAATCGTGACCCGACATTTATTTTCTATCTGTGCAGTATTACGCCGAGAATGTGATATCTCACAAGACTCTCTCGATTTGCTAACGTAAACGGGGCCGATGACTTCGCATGGTTTGCTGGCACCTGCGGATCACTGCGCCGCCTCGGAGTGACGCAACAGAATGTATCGAATGCCAACCTTATTTACTGTAATCATTTCTGATTTCAATTAGAACTTGGCCGACAACCTTGAACAGCCCGAGCGCCTGAGCAACGGGAGTGGGAAGTTTGAGTCTTCTCTCTCCAACAATGGAACGTCCATAACAACCATAATATAATTTTTGTCGTACAACTCTACATTTGTTTCCTAGCCACTTGACTTTCCCTGTCAACTGTTATGTATGCAATATCCGCAATGTGCACTACCCTCTGTATATAAACCTGGGCTCCCTGTGTTCTGTCCTGCTTAACATTAGTTAAATCTAATATACGCGCATTGCGGCTGGAAACCACGCCGTAATAGACTTCTAACGATCTCTTCAACTTTCGTTATTAATTATGTTTTAGACGTATTTAGCCAGGAAGTACCAAATTGAAGATGTTGTATATTGCTGCTGGATTCACATAAGGCGACTAACACGTATATATTAAACACACACATATCTCGAAAATAAAGGTATATATATATATATATATATATATATATATATATGTAGACAGCTTAGTGGTAGAATATCCGCCTGATAATTCAGTCGGGTTTCGATCCTAGTTAGAGGCAACCGGATGTCTAGCCGCACTGATGAGCTGTGATACAGCGAAACAGTCTGTCTGTGGATGACATTATATTAGCTCCTGAATTAAATTTAATTCCAGTTGAGCACTCTCGGGCTGAGGTATGGGTTTGTAAACAGTGACTATTGTAGCTATATAGCGAGACTCTTCGCAAGCCGAATTGAGTCACTGTCGGTCACTGGGCGTGTTTCCAAAAATAAATACGCTAAAAATCCACCTTCATCAAAATAAAATACGCTAAAAATCCACCTTCATTCCGACCGACTGATACCAATTCAGTCGGGTTTCGATCCTAGCTAGAGGCAACCGGATGTCTAATCGCACTGATGAGCTGTGATACAGCGAAACAGTCTGTGTGTGGATGACATTATATATATACATATATATATATATATATATATATATATATATATATATATACCTTTATTGTTCGATTTGCTGCAATGGGGTAGAGTGAGGTAGAAATAACATTTTTTTTCGTTTTAAGTAAATTACATTTCTTAAATTCAATGTGTGTTTTCAATTTTTCTAATATGTATTTCCAATATATTTTGTTTTTGTAACGTATAAATTTCAAAGCTTCATAGTATCATTGTTTTCTTCTAATTATATTTTTATTTTCATTTATTTTGGAATTATCTATGTGATAATTTTTTTGCTGTTTATGCTTTTCGTTCATGAATTTGTAGCATCAGTCAATCTGATGAAGGCCCGACTTCTTTAATAGTTGAAGGATGTATAAGCTTGAAATTATTTCGACTATTGAAAAAAAAACGGTTGTAAACACGTGTTAGGTTAGATATTCCTGAAAAGATAGTGAATAAACATTCCGTACATATAAACATCTATTAGCTGTTTCATACTTCCGGTCTTGTGCCACATCTGTAGCTACGCTTAAGAAGCCATTTTAGGAACGTCTTAATCTGATGAAGCGATTTACGCTTGCGATAATCGTTTTAGGTTGTTTAGCATGTTAATTTGCTGAACGAATGTACTCCTAACGTAACCTATTCTGTGTTTAACTCTCTCATCTAGCATACTAAATTTATTGTAATTGATTCATTATTATAAAAAAAAATAATGTTTATTTAACTCAGACATGTATAAGATGGATGTATATTCGGTAATCGTTTTAAGGCATATGAGTTCTGTAATATTTTTCATGCATATATGTACAATAAAGTTTTAAATGCATGTATGTTTGGTAGTTAGTATGTTTGGTTGTTTCGCATGTTTGGGGAGGCACGGTAGAGTAATGGATAACGGCTAGGATTAAGGAATCAGAGAGTCGAATTCCAGTCGACTTCATTACATTCGCTTACATGCTAATACCCTTGGCAAAGATATAAATCCACTTCTTCTCCCTCCCAGCTATGGGTAAATAGCAGTACAGACTGGATTCTCTCGCCTGGTCCACCACAGGAATAAATGGCAACGTGCTGCGGGAAAAAAATCCGCCACGTCAGTCATGTAACGAACGATACATGATTGCCTAAGCCTGTATCACGCTTGGCACATAACTGACTGTCTGATGTTTGGTAAGTTTTTTAAAGCATAAATATTCGGCAATGTTTTAATGCTTATATGCACAATAAAGTTTTTAATGCATATATGTTAAGTAATGTTTTAAAACCTGTCGTCTGCTTTCCATCAATAAGCATGGTGCTAACCTAAAAGGGGAGTGTCTCGTTACGATTTCTCGTATTAAAAATCCTGGCAATTTTAAAATTTTTGTACATGTATTCGGTTAATTTTTTATATGCATATATTTTTATTATTTTTTGAAAATAAATATATCTTCCATAATTTTTAATCCACTTGTCATCTGTAATTTATTTAAATGCATATATATTCGGTATTTTTATGCTAAATGGTGCGTTAAATCACTAATGATCGGTATTTTATAAAATGCTTATCCGTTGGGTATTTCTTTTTAAATGTATTTATGCTCGATATTTATTTATGCATATGTTTTCGGTAATTTTAAAAATGTGTAGTACACTTTTTTAGATACAAAATGTTCGGCCATTATATAAATGTCTATATATAGTGGGTTATTTTTAATCTGTTCTTTAGTAATTACTGAACGTAAATATACTAAGTAATTCCTAATGCATATATGTTCGGAATATATTTTTTTAAGTATACATGTTTGTTGATTTTTTAAAATGCATATATTTATGGTAATTTCGAGGCGGTGTAATGGTTGGAAAGCTTGTCTCGCTATATCAATTACCACTGAATAGTGAGTTCGATCCACAAGGGATGCCCCATACTTTCGGCCTTGTGCCGCATCTAAGCTACGCTTAGAAAATCGATATATTTGGGCACCTCCGCATGGTGTATGGCTAGAAAGCTTGTATCGCTAAAAAAAAACAGTTACGACTGAGTAGTAAGTTCGGGTGCTTCATTCTTTCGGCCTTATGCCACATCTATGCTGCGCTTACAAAAACTTTGGGCAACTTGAGGTGATATGATTGTTAGCAAACTTGTCTGGCTAGAACAATTACGACCGTGTAGTTAGTACGATCCTCACTGGCTGCCCCACATTTTTGGCGTTGTGCCACATCTGAACTACGCTTGGAAAATCACTATCTAATAAAAGCCAGCATATTTCTTTAGTTGGAAAGATTTGGAAAATGTGTCCTGTAATTAGATTGAAATATCCATTTCTCTAATTAAAAGATGCGAAGGGAAAATGTAATTATGAACAAAATGTTTTCAAATATTTACTTCATTCCTTCTTAAAAAGAAAAATAACCCAAGCTGATTTTATACATAACAATTCAGATTGGCTATAAATATCTGCCATTTTTTTCCCTCAAAAAGTATAATGAGAAAATAAAAATAAAAATATAATTACGTTTATTTAATTATGAATATAAAATTTGTGATAATTTTATTTTTCATATATCTTTCCACACAATTGCTGAAAGAACAACTAATACATTAATAGATACGAGTTTTCAGATATGTCTGTCTCTTGTTCTTCAGGATATCATGGATCTCCACAACTTCTTATCCTTGTCCCGGTCCCGCGAATCATTCACGCAAGCTCGCTGTCTTTAGACGTTGATATAATAGGAACAGCACATAATCATTTGTCTACTCTATATGTATAAATGGTATGAACATGGCAGCGTGCTATAAAACGTGAGGTATTCTACATGGCCCATTTAAAGTAATTCAAATATAATGGCTCCTAACCTTGGTGCGAAGGTAAGCAAATATTCTTTTTTCTCGGATGGTTTCTTCATGTCATTCTTCGTCATTCGTTGGTTATCTCTGCCACGCGAATCATCATCATTATATTGGAGTCTATTGTCCATATAGAAGATTAGATATTACACAGCTGTGCAATATTTTTTTCTTTGATTTTTCTAGTAGTATAGCTAGCACTCAGCACTATACCAACCTGCCTGGCTCATAGCCTTAAATAGTCTACGATTAAGGACTTCAACAGTTGGTTGATAAGTCGATACTAAGCTGATTAATATTCTGACTGATCTTACTTCAGAGTCTGTCTATATTTAAGGCAATGGAGAACTTTCAGAGGGAAATTAACAGGAGATAACTGATAACTGACATTCATCAAACATGGCAAGTGGAACTAGAACAGTTTACCCCAGTGAGCGAAATAAAAGGTTCAGTTCGACATTCCAATCACCTGAAGAAGGCCGAAACGTTGTGATAAATATGGCGACAAAGATAAGGACAATAGTCCAAATAATGTAAACACGGATCTTACTTCATTTGACCCTCTTCTATTCTTTGTAAGTTGTCTTGTTAATTGTTGTATAACTTATTGTTCTGTGTGTGTGTTTTTTTGTATGTATCCGTTAGCGCTGGACACTGGTGCTGAATAAATATATTAAGCACTCCTTCTTCGATGTATATCATTCACCTCGACGATACAACAATTTTAATGACGTTTCCTGTCTTCCTATATTTTCTTAAATTCTGATAGGATATTTTTTAGATGTCATCTTCCTCCAGTACATAAGTGGTTAAAACTCTCCACGGACCCCTTTTCTTTATTAGCCGTTAATTTCCATGTCTTTTTTTTTTCATGATAAATGGTGTCATAGTTTTTATTGCCTTCGCCACGGATACTATTTCAGAGGCTCCACTCTCTTGGTAGTCCACTCGACCTTGATATTTAATCTTCATTTCAAGGGAGAAAGAAGAAATACTAGCTTTTCCAAAACACATTTCGCAAAAGCGAACACAACAGTCTATGCCCAAATTTAAACTCGGCTCACTGGTTACATATTCATTGCCGTAACCTTTGCACTAAACCCACATCGTCACATTCTCCTATTTGTTACAGGTGCATCTTTCTAACGCAGTGTATATTGCGCTAAATTTTCATTACACATCATGCAGAAAGTAATGTCTGCCATCCCTCACAACGCTACGTAGTCACATATTATATCCCTTCAAATGTTAATTAAATAGCGTATGCAAAGAATATATTTAGATGACTGTGAGGTTAACATGTGGGTGTGCAGATTCCCAATTAAGGGAGATATACTTACTGCAATTTTAAAGAGTGAGAACGTAAGATTTCACACGGATGCAAACTAAACTGTGTTAATCTTTAAGAATTCACAACGATTTACCCCAGCAACCAGATATTTTTAAGGACTATCGTAAGATACACGCTGTAGTTTACTGGATCCTTATATATATTGTAGAAATTGTGGGTATTTACCTGCTCACGATGAGAATTGTAATTTGGAATGGTTAGTCTAATACCTGTGTGACGTGCTTAGAAAAATCAAGCTGCATACCGTGATGAAGGTAAAAAAATACATTTCCTTACCCTGTAACTCTGTAAAGTGAGTGGTTCATGTGCCTTGAGTTATGGTTGGTTGGTTGGTTGGTTGGTTGGGTGGGTTTTATGGCATATCAACCACTGTGGGTCATTTAATGCCAAATTAACTGATATATATATATATATATATATATATATATATATATATATATATATATATATATATATATATATATATGTATGTATATTAAGGTATATATATATATATATATATATATATATATATATATATATATATATATATATATATATATAACATATATACACATATACATATATTAAATATACAGTACTATTAAACATATAGCTGGTAAAATTATTTTTTCAAAAGCTTATAGCTGGCAACATTATACTTTCCAAAAAACGTATAGCTGGCAACATTATTTTGTCCAAAAAAACATATAGCTGGCAACATTGTCGTTTCAAAAACGCATAGCTAAAAACATTATTTTTTTCAAAAAAACGTATAGCTGGCAACATTATTTTTCCGAAAACATTATCTGAAGCCTTGTTGTTGGACGTAGTTTATCGTCATACCCAGGACACGGATGTAGTTTATCGTCATACCCAGGACGCCTTGAGTTATGGGAAAAAACAATAAAAAAGGATACGAGAGGGATAACTGCACAATCAGCTATAAAAACAACACATATCTACCTTTTTGTAAAACCGGACCGATAAGTAACTTCTGTATTCGAGATAAAACGCATCGATATTTATCACATGGAATTGGGCCTGCATTTGATCATTTTAACTTGAGAGAAGACAAGACCTATATCTATCATTGGGACCGGGCTGTAAACCCACCCTACGTTTATAAGTTTACATATTTTACAGTGAGTCTCACCCTGTACAACGTCTAGTGGTAGTACTTGAGGTAGACGGTTACATAATAAGCGGCTGTTTATACGGTTAAGATGGGAAGATAACAGTTAACCTACGTTTTGAACATGTTGAGATTGTTGTCATCCTCTTGGGAGTTTATTCACATATCAGTTGCTCGTGGCAAGAAGCTGTTCGAGAGGAACTTCTCACCAATGGGATATACAGGGAATATTGGTAGTCGGCTACAATGTGAGTGGGATAGATGATCCTTGCCAGTGAAGGTTAGACCTGGGTGAACGAAAGAATGTAATTCGTCCGAACACTTAGAAGTAGCGATAGAGAAGCGAAAGTTTTGTCAAATCGCGTCTGTGAAAGAAGGATTGCAGCCTGGAAAATAATTTGTCACCCACAAGGGCACAAATACATTTTGGAATGTCTCGAGATTGGAAAGTGAGGACTGGGTATAATCTGCACAAATAAGACAACAGCACACCATTTTAATTTAAACCGGGCCTGGATCTATCATTTTGACTTGAGTGTGTCATATACCGTATCTATGAAGAGTTATGTGTATGGCCCAATCCTCATAAAGACGTTGGACACTATTGTAAGTGGGATTAATATGCCGTCTATGTAGTCCACCACGAACATTAGTTTATCTACTTCAAGCCGCTGGCGAGTATTGTATTTTGTTGATGTTAAGAGATTATAATTTCATTTACAACCTCCGTTTTGGTTATTCCTCTTTCAGTCAAGCTTTCTAGGTTACAATATTTTGCCGACGAGGCTTTCGCCGAACACAAGTAAACGTTCAACAGTACATTTGGCGAACAAAGATTTCAACAAAACAGAACTCAAAGAAACATTCAGAAATACGATATTCTCCGAACGAAGATATCGGGAAAAACTCACGTAAAAATTTACCAAGACTACATTGGCGAAGGAATATCAAGAAATTAGCAAAGCTTCAAAGCATTTTTGGCTGCAAGGATTTTTTAAGGATTACCTTGATATCAATCAAATTTTTCGAAATACAACCGAGTGTAAACTAAACTTATATCTAGCATTTGCACTCAATTGTAAACCAGATATACATTTATCATTTGAACCTGAGGGTATATAGGATCAAAGTCTATCATTTTGACCTGAGTGTAAACCAGACGATCGTTTAATATTTTGACTCGAGTTTAAACAGAATGTATGCCTACTTTTTAGACTAGAGTTTAAACGAGACCTCTATATAATTAACATTACCGTTTCTCATATGCAAACCAAAACGAATTTTATATATTTGATTCTCTTGTAAACCTGATGTTAGGATATTAATGTAATGCGGACCACTCTGTTTTTAATCTTCTTTAAATAGGTCCTATATTTACATTTTTTTTTTAAATTATAATCCATTTTAAATCACCCGTAAAACGTCCACATATCGTTCAATTAACCAAACTAACTAAGACTTTTAAAAAAGAATGAGTGAGATTGTTTCTTTATCATAGTTTGGTATGACTGCACACTGCCAGAGTTTGAATTCCGTCCTCTGATTTAAATGTCTTTTCCTTCCACTGATCGTCATTGCTTTGTTAGCTTTTCTTGTATTTCGAACATATTTGCTTTTACATACTTCTATTGAGTCAGCTAGAAATATGCTTTTCCCATTTAAAATTTATCGAAAAGTCCATACAGCTTTATCTTCAGATAAAGAGTTTTTCTTGCGTAATAGCCAATTAAATTTACGCTTGGACTGTCGTCTGCGTTGTATGGACTGAGGGACGAGGATAAATCAAACTACGAGTAATTGGAACCCAAAAAAGCAGAAACCCTGAAGCCTCCAAAGTACATCGGTCTCCAAAGACACTTTGAGATGAGAGTCCTCGAGGGTAAATGAACTTTATAACACTTGAGAATAGTTTTCCTGAAGAAATTTGAAGCTGAAAAGCGTGAAGAAAGTATTGCTTTAAATCTAGTACCTACATCTTGCTTGCTTTTGTAAATTATCGAAGAAACGGTATATTTTTAAATAACCACTTTTTATATCAGACGCAAAATATATATATATATATATATATATATATATATATACTCTTATAAATATATATATATATATATATATATATATATATATATATACTCTCTTATATAGATTCTGTAGTATATGTTGTATGGATATGAGTTTGTTACACTGGGGTTCACTCTTTTGCGATCACCAGAAAAAATCATATCCATGCAACAATAGAAAATGTTAGATCTGTCACTGATATTGAGAGATTTCTACTAAGTACTGCAAATACAAGAGCAAAACAAATATATGTATATATATATATATATATATATATATATATATATATATATATATATATATATATGTGTGTGTGTGTGTGTGTGTGTGTGTGTGTGTAAACAACAGAATATCTTAGCTCTAAAATGGATATTGAACGCTTTCCACTAAGTTCTTCACATACATAAGCAATATATATATATATATATATATATATATATATATATATATATATATATATATATATATATATATATATATATATATTGTCATCCACAGAGAGACTGTTTTGCTCTATCACATCTTATGAATGTGGCTAGATGTCTGGTTGTCTTTAGCTAGGGTCGAAAGCCAGCAATACATACACACACACACACACACACACACACACACATATATATATATATATATATATATATATATATATATATATATATATATTGTCATCCACAGAGAGACTGTTTATATAAATATATTTATATATATGTATATATAATCGTATTATCGGTAGAATTTATGAAACATATAATTCAAAATATCCATTTAATCGAATGCTTACATATATTGATTTATTTAGTTCTAAATCCTTAGGTTCTTCCTTTGAAAATTCTTAGAGTGTTTGTTTTAATGTAATATATTTCATTCATATCCGGAAAAATCATGATTAGAATGTACAGTGCATGTCAGTTATTGTTTATTTTCATGCTGAATATTGGAAAGTGATGCAGGTAAATTTACACTATTTTTATGGATGCCTCTACAGGATGTAAATTATGTGCCGTTTCCATAATCTGTGCCGCTATCCCTTATTCCACCGTGCCTAAAATCGGAGAGCCGAGTTTGAATCCCATCAGATCCATTACATTCATTTACCTATTTTAATTCAAGACGAATTCATTACATTCGCTCCATGGTATTACCCTTGGGAAAGGTATGAATCCTCTTCTTATCCCCTAGCTATGGGTAAATAGCAGGACAGACCGGGTTGTATATCCTTGGATTGCAACTGGTCTACTACAGAAAAAAGAAAAAAACTGCCTTGTCACTCATGTATCGAAAGGTTTCCTAATCGTATATTACGCATATCACATAACTGTCTGATAAAGGTGGTCCTATCATCAAGATTCACGTATAAAATTCAAATACATTAGATTATAAAATAAAATGACTTACAGTACCAAATATATTTATTACATTAATCACGAGTTCAACATATTATCTAAGATTTTGCCATTTTCTTCAGGTATCTGGTCTCTTTTGCTGACGGTGGACACTCATAATATCGTGAACTTCAAAATAAATTTCATACGTACAAGTTCTCTTCGTGGTGCTGACCATCTCAGGGATGTAATATTGAAATCTTTGATAATATGAACAGTTCATTTAATCTAAGTGCTTATATTGTTCTCGTTCTACACCAGATGTCTCGTGATATCTCGTTTAGTTCTTATTTTTAGTACTTTTCACTTAATGCTTCGTCCGTTTCTACAGAACACTGTACACTGCTCGCCCATAAGATTGAATTCACAATTACTATGTCATCAAATCAACTAACCAGAACTTTAATCAACGAAGCTTAATAATAGCGTATTTAATAGCCTAGTGGATGAAGTCAATAATTCGAATGTAAATCGTGTCAACTGTCGATTTTTGTGTCTTGCCTATCATTTTCAGACAAAAAAAACTTAAATCATGCAATTCTTAATTCCATGTGGAATGGTCCTTTATGAGCGAATACACTTTCTATAAATTAGCATAAGTTCAATTAAGTCGAAGGAAAATCTTTTGATGATCATTTAATAAGGTTATGAATTACTAGGTTGAAAGATGTTTAAATAAAAAGAAGGTAATATATGTTAATGAAAAACTGAAGCTAACGTCGTATATCAAAATAAATATATGTGTAAATATTTCTTTTTAATCCTTTCACAACAACCAAGACAATAAAGCCACTAAGACGCAAGAAGTTACCGAGTGTGATAAAATAGGAAAGAAAAACAGAAATCCTTATGAACGAGAGAGAACAATAAGAAAACAAATATTAAAAAGACAGTAGATAACGATTGATAGTGCATTTTAATTTTTAAACATCGAAACAGGCTGGAAACTAACAAAACATGCCAAATGTACCAAAGTAAAACCTTTTTTCGGAGACCCTACAGTTACCTCTCTGCGTTTCAACTGTAAAAGTATGAGAACTTTGCCGTCAATCTTGTTGCAAGCATAAATTCATAAAATCTAGGTACCAACGAGGAATATCCATCAGAACAATTACCATGAAATCATTTATAGAAAAGTCTAGGGTACAGCGGTGGGAAAGGGACTGAAGCCGAGATGTCAGGTCAGGACCAGTAAAAATTACTGATTCTTTTTTATTTTGTGAAAGATTTCTAAATACATAGCAGAATCACCAGAACGGAGGTGTCAGCAATATTCAGTGAATCGTTTTTCACCCATGCATAGAGCAGCGTTCAAACTATAGAATTTCAGATACATATACATGTGACTCTGTGTGCGCATGTATATATAATTAAACTCATCAAATATCAATATACTGAGTGTAACAGCAAAATTGTCCAAATGCTGTAACAGCAAAAGTGTCCAAATTTGAGATTAATCTCTGAAAAGTTGTATCATAGAAATGATTAAATATATCTTATTGGAACTCTCCGAGGTTTTAATAAAGCAATTGGACTATATTCTGAGCAATAAGAATGCATGAATATTCTCTAAGCTTAGCAGAAATATTGTGATGAAATCGATCCTAAACAAAAATAGCACATGCATCATTAATTAAACAAAACTAAGGATGGGATGCTCATGAAGTATTGAAATAAATTTCATATATATATATATATATATATATATATATATATATACATATCCAGGATCATTTTCCAACATATTCAAGATTATCTCCACTCTTTCTAACCATCGAACGTTCTCTCCTGGCGTATCAATTTGCCTCACAGGTTTCACGTAAAATTTCATTTTCAAGTCTTTTTTCATTGCTCTTTGAACTGTTATAGCCGAAACTCCTCTCTCGCATGCCAAACGTCTTATGAATCGTGTAGGATCTTTTCTAATTGATCTATTTAGCTCTAAGTTGAAATGATGATCACTCTTCCTGGTGTATCCTCCTTATTCAGTTTTCCTCTTTTTCAGTTCACCCATTTTTAAATTTATTCACCGTTCTCTTTATGGTTCCTCAATGGAATTTGAAGATCGAAGTCAGATTATGAATGTTTTACCTGTTACTGAAGGCCTCAATGATCTTTTTCTTCTCACCATTACTCAGTTGGGAAAAAATGGGCCTGACCGAAAACCGTTTTAATCTGCTCTTTTTTAGCTTAATACCTCAAAAAATGCTTTCCTTTGATTCTTACTTAAAATGGTGTCAAGAAAAATGGTGTCAACCTGGAAAAAAGGAACAATTAGTTTAGCGGTGTTTTGATATTAAATATTATGTTGGATGGATAATTTTGCTGTTACACGCGGCATATATATTAGGTTGATGCAAAAATAATGACGTAATAATGTCCTTTTTTGAGGTTAAAAAATACGTCAAAAACGACATTATTACATCATTATTTTTGCACCAACCTAATATATATATATATATATATATATATATATATATATATATATATATATATATATATATGTGTGTGTGTGTGTGTGTGTGTTGTAAATTGCAAAATGGCGTTGAATGTTCAGTCAGTTACGTGCAATGCGTGTTACACGGTGAGGGGCTCATGCATCTTTCGATATATCACTGACAAGGCAGATTTTTACAGCAGTATTTTGCCATTTCTTTCTGCCGTAGACCAGTTGCAATTCCAAGGCACCCCGTCTGTTCTGCTATTTAACCAAACCGGGGTGGGGGGTGGAGTAGAAGAGGATTAATTCCTTTCCCAAGGTTATAAGCACGTAAGTTAATGTAATGGATTCGACTGGAATTTGAACTTAGCTTTCCGATTCCACAATCCGAGCCGTTATGTACTACTCCACCGAATGTTAGTAAACTTAAATGCATTTTTAAAAAATTGCTACTATATGCGTAATTAATTTTGTTCAGTGTTGGTTGGTTGCTATGGATATAGAGCACCCAAAGAATTTGAAGATTTTTTTTTCTTATTTTCATAATGATACATATTGTTCTTTGCAACAAGTATTTCCCTGTGCCGTCAAGGTGGACAGGAATGTGCCCATATTTGTCATTTTGAAATTTACAATCTCTGGTTAGCCGCCTTGCACTGGAATGTTTATTTACAAAACATCGTAATTACAAAGGTTAATTTTTAGATAATTATATACGTTCGCGCGTATTTGCAGCATCATTATCACCACGATTAAATTTACCTTAGGTTTTTCTGCGCAATTCACCACTGAGGATGATGTCGAAGAAAATCGAATGTATTTAAAAAAATAGAGCGCCTTCCGTCATCAGTTTAACTTTAACATCAAAAAAATAATTAGAAAAATAGACAGGATTGTTGTAAAAAACTAAATAGACATAACATGTCTATATTATTTAAACATGATTGAATACATACATACATACACACACACACACACACACACATATATATATATATATATATATATATATATATATATATATCTTATCTTAAATAAAAACTTAAAAGAGACTGTTTGACCAACACAAGTTGTGACCAAAATTCATGTTAAAAAATTGAAAAAAAGCAAATGAAAACTACAAACAAAAAGTTCATTTTCTCCATCAAGACATTCATTTCTGTAGTACACTGCTACCAGCAAGCATAATTTTTTTCTACTGATGATGGTCATGTTGGCGGAAGCTAATCGAGGAATCTAGATTAAATAATAATAAAAATGAAAGAATATTAATATACAAGGCAGTGTGTTGAATTCTTTTAATATTTTTTATTCTCCAATATATATATATATATATATATATATATATATATATATATTATATATATATAACAGAACAAACCGAATTCATGATACATTGTTTCAGCTCTCAAGTACCGTCATGGAATAAGACAGTGACCATTTGAAAGAGGAGTTTTCTAAGTTGTGAATAGACCGCTGTACTCGCGTCGTGACTCTGGCAACCTTCAGTCATTTGTTTACCGCCGGAATGGCGTATCCTCAACGTTATGCGTTCTGTAGTTTGCGAAAATACGTTTGTCAGGGTCCGGCGTGCTTTTTTGGGGCATTCCGATATTAATTCGCCCTTTCCGAAGAATGATCGTTTAAACAGTTTCAAGATAGTGGGTGTCTTTGTAAAGGTAAACTTCCAGGACGACCATGAGTTCCTTCCTGTTCAATAAGTAGTGAGAATCCGTACTGCATTTGAGGGAAGTCCACAGAAGTCCACAAATCGAGTTAGCTGTAAGCTTGTGGTATATCAATCCACTATGTGGCGTGTGCTTAGACGTCTTCACTTGAAACCTTAAAGGCTCCGTCTCGTTCAGGCACTTAACAAGATCTTGCTATTTGAGCTTGGCCTGCAAGATTGCCAGACCTCACCTTGTGTAATTTTTTTGTGGGGATACGTAAAAGATCGCGTTTATACTCGACCGTTAGCCACCAACCTCGATGACCTCAAACATCGAATAAAACGGCGATCAACTCAGCGGATCATGATATGCTGATACGCGTCTGGGGTAATTATTTTATTGCACTGATGTTGGCTCTGCTGCAGGTGGTGACAACATAGAACACTTTAAGACAGGAATTAAAAGTTAATTCTGAGGAGGTTACTTGTGGCTTACCTGGAATTTTCTTGTGTCTTCCCTTATTAAAATATTGCGTAATGAAATTGGTTCACCCTTTTTGAATAACTATATATATATATATATATATATATATATATATATATATATATATATATGCCAACTGCTCTGATCAGACATTTTCACTGGTGCGCCAGCTACATGAATTTGAGCGCGCTACTAGGTTGACATCACGGTCCCACATTTTTCCTGTCGAAACATTTAAATTTAACCGCCTCTTCTACTCCAACAAATTCTCTCGCACTTCCCAATGGTGGAAGCCCCTTCCTTTTACTGGCTTCCCTGATAACTATAATCTTAAACAAAATAAATGTATTATCTATCGACATATTCTGATCCCTTCTTCTTGAACCCCGTTTTCTTCTTTATCCTTTCCTCAAGTATCACACTTTTCTCTTACTTTCACTCTCTGTAACCCTAGTGCTAGTGGCACTCCCGCCTTGACTGGGGTGAATTGCTTTTATTTATATATATATATATATATATATATATATATATATATATATATATATATATATATATATATATATATATATATATATATATATATTTATGTTTAACGTTCTTTTTATAGATACAAGTATTTAAGTAAATGCTCTGTTTATAATAAACAGTAATAAATAACAATTACCGGACTGAATGTCATCTAATACTGTTTATTACAAACAGAGCATTTACTTAAATAGTTGTATCTAT
>OZ010579.1:83353302-83373302 GCA_963932145.1 Acanthosepion lycidas
ATTTTGTTTTTAAGTATCCTACATTGTCGTAATAGTATATCTACCGAGAAAGCTGAAATTACTGATACAGTCACAGTATCAGTATAAATAGATAATGTGGCTATATTTTAATGGAAAGACAGTTTTGAATATCATCGAAGTTATATTTTCTTAAAATAAGTCTTGACTGGTAGACGTGATATTAATTGCACTGTATAAAATAAAAGACCACTACACAAAAATACGTTCCCACTTATAAAAATTATTAGGTTGGTGCAAAAATAATGACGTAATAATGTCGTTTTTTGCGTATTTTTTAAAGTCAAAAAACGACATTATTACGTCATTATTTTTGCACCAACGTAATAGTTGGTATAGGAGGAAAACATAACATATTTTACGCGTCTTGTTTTTCTATGTAAGACTGACATTTTCCTTAAAATCACGAAAGAGCTGGAAATGTGTCCACTACTTAGACACACGGATGGGAAAATAAATCTGTTAGATTACGTATTTGCAGTTGTCCAGGTTCATGTGGTTGTGTGAGGTGAGTTCATTGTGTAGGCCGTCAGTCGACTGATTAACTGCCTGTCTGTTGAGTGACCCTTAACTGACTGACCAATCCTTCTGGGCTGCTTGCCTAAATAAATAGCATTTTTATTTCTTTTCTTAGTCTTGACATCTCAATTTCCTTTTCTCAACGACCAGTTCATCTGGATACTTTGCCTTCAGTCAATATGAACAACTGACCTTCATCAATACCTTCTCTCAGGCCACCTCTGTTACGTTCAGAATGATTTTCGTATGCTTTGTAATATATATATATATATATATATATATATATATATATATATATATATATATATATGCAGAGAGAGATGTGTGTGGGTTTGTATGTACAATTTCAGATGTAACTAAAAATGTAAAAGACTATATCAATAAGTTTTATACTTGTCTTTATTCGTATATATATATATTGTCTTTATTCGTATATATATATATATATATATATATATATATATATATATATATATATATATATATATATATATATATATTACATCGGGTAACGCTCCTATAACGTCCGTTTTGCTTTTTTATAGTGATTTTCCAAGCGTAACTTGGATGTGGCACAAGGCCGAAAGTGAGGGGCACCCAGTGAGGATTGAACTCACTACTTAGACATAATTGTGCTAGCAAGTCAAGCTTGCTAAACATTACACCACCTACAGGTACCCAGTAGTGTTTTTCCAAGTGTAGCTTAGATGTGGTGCAATGCCGAATGTATGGGGCACCCAGTGAGGATCGAACTCACTGCTTAGTCATAATTGTTCTAGTGAGACAAGCTTGCTAACCATTAAACTATATATATATATATATATGTCGTAAAAAATATATGGCCTCCGACAGTATTCTGTATCCTACGCGTTTATTATGAAGAAGGAATTTACTCGTCGGGAACGGGGGATAATATTTGCATACGTGACTTAATTCTCCATCGCAGGAGAATTCCTGTTTTATAAATTCAAACTGGATTGAATTGTTAGTTTTTTCAATGTACATCTTCAGGAGAGATAGGGATTTTGGAATAATCCATGTCTCTTTTAATGGCGGTCGCGATCTTTCAACAAGACCTGACACGCCAAGCAAATTCGCTTTGCGGATGGTAAGTCTTCTCATTCCTCACACTCCCACCCCCTGATCTCATGATTACACAAATGACTAGGAAGCGAACGCCTTCGACGAACACTCCTTCGTAGAGGTGGAGCGGATGTTTCCGGTCGCAATACTGCCACGTCTACGTTCGGCGGATCCTTGACATTTCTGATGTCATCACGACATTCCTCGTCATTCGAAACTGTACTCTCTGTTACATGGGGTCGACCGTCTGATTGCATTGTGCAAAGCATTGTTGTTTCCCAATCACTATCAGACGACGTATCTTCGCTATGACGAACTTCTTCTGAGGCGGTTAACTCGTGTCGCGGGCGAAGGTTCTTCACATGGTGTGGCACACCATTGACCCGGACTGTTTGGGAGCTAATAACCCCATCAACGCGTCCTCTGCTAAATCTAGTGGTACAACGTCCATTTGGGGCTTGATCCATTCAAGATCACCAATTTTATATGTCTCTTTGGTATTCTTCGGGAATATTGGGCATTACTTGGTCTATCCCCTTTATCCGTTGTCTGTATGTATATATCCCGTTGGCTGGCGCAGTTCCTGGTGTTACGTCATATTTAGGCGTAACGTTCTAACAATACACAGCCTCTAGAATGGAGCACCGTTTTCTGCCTGCTATCCTTTTAACGGTGCTATGACAACACTCCGCTATCCCGTTACCCTCTGTAGTGTATGCGCCTCTGTAACTTACTAGGACTCGCTATTCGATAGCGAGTTCCTAAAAATCTTGACTACATAGTTGGGGGGTTGTCTGAGAATATTTCAACGGGAGGAACACGTTCATAGAAGATAGCTCTTAATTTTTGTATAACCGATAATGCAACTTGGACGCCAGTGGGCGCCACACAGTGAAACGCGTCAAACCGCAGTCAGTCAAAGTTAGAAAATGAGTGCCATTGTGATGTGTCACATCCATGCCCATTCGCCACCAGCTTGCCCTTGTTCCACAGAACTGGGGCAGGGTCCAACGTACAGCATTCTTCGCAACCACGTACGGCCAACCTAACCATCGCTTTTGTCACTGCACAACATAATTTCTGGACGAAGTCGAACGTCGAACACCAAGATGACCGTTCTTGCTATGTATGGCGCGGACTTTTTCGATGATCAGCTGGCTCGTTAGGGCCGCGCACGTCGGTGGCTCCATGTTTCAACATGTCAAGCCATATTTTTGGCACTCTAGGCAACTCATCGACCAGGTTCCTCTGTGATGTATTCAGTTTGACGTCAACTACCAAACTATATTCTTCGATTAGCTGCTGTAGGTTATGGGAGCCAAACATTGTCTATTGTTGAGTGGTTTTAGAAGACAGTGGTTTGGCTCATTAGGATATATATATATATATATATATATATATATAATAAACGATGCATTTTATTAAAGTCAGGGCTACATCTTGTTGAGAATTACTTACGATCTCCTGAAGTTTAGGCATTATTTCATTGTTTAAAAAGCATCCCTATGCAAATGCCCGTAAACATTAAAAAATAATTTTAATGTCATAAGTAATATAAACATAGATGTTTTCTACTACAAATGTTATTTTGTGGATAAAATAGAATCCCTGTTTAAATTATGCCCTAACGGCCTTCGTATCTGAGGGAGCTAATAAAGAAAATATGCTCCCCTGAGAGGGATTCAATCTACGTCTTTTTTTTTTTGAAGTCACTCATCAGACGTTGTTTTCTGTCTGAGAACACACTTTCTTTACTGAATCTCTCAAATGCGCAGGGGATTGACGTAGTTTATAATGCTTAAAAACAGGGCGTCTACTGAAACATTAAATAAATAAAAATCTTATTTGCCCTAGAGCATAAAGTCCAGTGATTATAAATAAATTCTGACTAAAAATCAATCTATTTCTTTATAATCTAGCGCATCACCGCAGGGTTTAACGAGTGATGATTCCTGCATTTTCTTTGAAGGACGCAAATCGATTAAGTCTTTGTACGCCTGAAGCGACACACATAAAGAGATGAAATCAGTTTTGCCAAGCTAAAATGGCATTTAGTGCTTCAAACACGAAGAAAACAATGAAAAACATACAATAACCCTTTTCTGAAGACAGGATTTGTATTTCTACGCCATTTATTGTTTGTTATTAAATAAGAATATAATATTTGGCATCTCAATCGCTGCATTATATATATATATATATATATATATATATATATATATATATATATATATATATATATATATATATATACACACACACACACACACACACACCCACAAAGTGCTTCGGTTAAATTGTCGCCATTTTATATATGTTTTTTTTCGCGCATGCGCCTGGTTTATTTTTGATTTTGTCGACTTCACACTATAGTAAGGTCAGTTAGGCACCGTCTGTGAGGAAAGGGGCACAATGACGCCATTCAGTTGCCCAGAAATTTGGTAACGGCATGTTGTACTGCTTAGCATTCGCGCCGGCTGCAGTACAGTACAGAAGATTCGGAAAGAGTTGGATAAGGCAAATGGTGATTGCGAAGGTACAGTAGCTCTGAAAACTCAGTCTGATCGTTCTGATCAGAAAATGACTCCTGAATTTATTGGTGAGGGTCTCAGTCAACACGTAAACCTACATCCAGTGCCTTCAGGCGGTAGTTGAAGACCCCATGTCTGGCAACAGGTCTCTTCAACCTGCCACACAAACAGGAGAACCCAATCATCACTGTGAGACAATTTCTACGACCACATCATCATTTACATCTGGCAAACTAACTCCCTATACTGCAACCTCTTTGTTTATTATGTGTGTTGCGCAGTTGAGCGAGAGACAAACAAAACTCCTTGTAAGACCATGTATATATATTGTATATATATATAATATGTAAACCTATTTAAACTCGGTTGTTGAAAAAACCTGTATAGCAAACTTTTCAAAGAAATTGGCGTCCGAGGAGAAAAAAATGTAAAAAAAAAACAGAATCGGAAACCACTGAACAGAGAAAAGAAATCGTCCAGTACCTTAATTTCTGGTTTAAAGAAGAAAAAATAGCGGATAATAAGTTAAAATAAAGAGTGCTTAATACAATAAATAAAGCAATGGTTAAATAAATAAATCCTAATGAAACAGGTATTTTCTACATAGGTTTCACCACATGGGATCATCAGGATTCATACTAACATATATTTCAAGGATTCTAATAAAAAATACAATAACATATTATAAAAAATTACAATATAACCAATTTAATTATTCGCAGTAACTCCTTCCCACTAACCGATGTATTACATAAAACCAATATTATATTCCAATTTAAATGTCCCTTGGGAGAATGTATCTCCGACAACAAAAAACAAATATATATTTTTGATATACGACAAATCCACTAACTAGAAGGCTGACACTACATATGTCTGAACATTCATTGCGTGTTATCTACAACAACATTCCTGTCCACATTCCCAATATAAAAAAAAAATTACTCATCTACAACACAACTACCCTAGACCAAGAAAACAGCAAATTTAGACTACAGATAGTAGAAGCAATACATAGTAAAAATAATAAAGCCGGACTTGAACAGAATCATCTATGAATACTTCAGTAATATTCTGAAATGTCTGTAAAGGAACAATTTTTTTTCACGCTTTAACACGCGTATGAACATGAGTTTAGAACACGAAAAAAATCCATAATGGAAAATATTTTCACGTACGATGAACGTTGAACACACTGTCAATTTATATATATATATATATATATATATATATATATATATATATATATATATATATATATATATATATATATTAGGTTGGTTCAAAAATAATGTCGTTGTCTCACATATGTTACTATGTGAAAATACGGCATCATTTTTGCACCAACATAATATTATAAATTAACTGATCTAAAATGTTTTTCGCAGCTTTTCTTATTATATATATATATATATATATATATATATATATATATATATATATATATATATATATATATATATATATATATGGGAAATTCTTAGTAGGTGTAGACATAGGAAACGGTGGTTATTAGAATAGTCTTTTTCGTTGTTGGATAAAGAACGTAAGCTCTAACCCCGATTGTTGAGTGTTTAGTGGTTTTATTGGGGCGGGGGGTTGTCAAGTGGTCATGGTTGTTTTTGTTTTAGTCTATATATTCTGTTCCATTTTGCCTCTTTGGCCAGTTTTACTCTGACGATCCGTTTAGGCGAAACCGAGGTAGGTTTACCTGGCTTTTTAATTTTATATTATACATATATATACATATATACATATATATATATATATATATATATATATATATATATATGTATGTGTGTGTGTGTGTGTTTTGTGCGTATATATATATATATATATATATATATATATATATATATATATATATATATATATGGATATATAATTCGTATAACTTTATATATCAACAGAAAGTAGTTTGGCATACACACACATATGTGTATATATATATATATATATGTATATGTACTTATAAATATATATACACGCACACACACATACACACACACACACACACACACACATATATATATATATATATATATATATATATATATATATATATATATATATATATATATATATATATATACAGTAGCGTCCAAATCTCAGGGACAAAATTTTAAAACCTAATATTTGTTAGAAATAATAACTGTGAAAAGCTGAAATTTTGACAACTGGTAGTCGTTATCATCCATAATAACATACTAAAATTTCAATCATTTGCAAAGGATAGAAAAAGAATTATAACAATTATTTTTTTTATTTTCAAAATAGGATCGTCCAAATGTAAGGGACAAAATTGGGAAAAACAATGTAAACAGTATGCTACATTCAAATTTTTAATTTCCTCTAAAGAATAAGTCTTACTGAGTCATTTGTAAACGTTGCATCAGCCGGCACCATGGCGAAACGCCAAAAACTTGATTACTCTGTGAGACAAGCTATTGTGAATCTACACAAGGAAAAGCACACCATTAGAGAGATTTCAGAGAAAGTGAAACGTTCCAAGAGTGTTGTTAAATCCTACAATGATACTGGGAAAATAGTTAGTGCTTTTAAAACCGGCAGACCCCGCAAAACTTCGGCAAGAGAAGATCGAATAATGCAGCGTATGTCATTAAGGAACCGTTTTAAGTCTTGCACAGAAATTAAAAGGGTTATGAATAGTACCTCATGTGTTAATGTGTCAAGACAGACTGTTTGTAGACGACTGCAAGAAATAGGGCTGTTTAATCGAACCCCAGGGAAGAAACCACTTGTTAGTTCGAAGAATAAGAAGACATTAGAGTTTGCAAACAGGTATGTAATTTGGACATATGAAAATTGGGCAAAAGTATTTTTCAGTGATGAAAGCAAGTTTAATTTATTTTGAAATGATGGAAAAAACAATGTAAAGAGACGTATTGGTGAAAGATTAAGTGCAAAGTGTACTAAGAAAACTGTCAAGTTTGGGGGCGGAAGCGTCATGGTATTTGGAATGTTTTCTAGCCAAGGTACAACCCCTCTTGTCCGGTTAAAAACTCGTGTAAACGCGCAGATCTATAAAAACATTGTTCAAGATTATGTTGTGCCAATCATACAAAATTCAGGTTTCGATAGGGATACCTTTATGCAAGATAATGCCCCATGTCACAAGGCAAAGGTAGTAATGAGTTACCTTAGCGAGCAAGAAATTGGAAATTATGGATTGGCCACCGCAAAGTCCTGACTTAAATCCAATAGAAAATCTTTGGAGGAACTTAGGAGTGAAAGTTATGGAAAGAAATCCCACAAACACGATGGATTTGTGGGTGAAGCTTCAAGAAGAATGGTCTAAAATTAGTATCGAGGATTGTCAAGAAATGATTCGTTCTTGTAGTTGAAGATGTGCAGCTGTCATTGAGAGCAAGGGCTCATTTCCTAAATATTGATTGTACATGTATTCTTATTGTTTTTTTGGTGTTTACATTGTTTTTCTCAATTTTGTCCCTTACTTTTAGACGTTCCAAATTTGAAAATAAATAATTGTTATAACTCTTTTTCTATCCTTTGCAAATGATTCAAATTTTAGTATGTTATTATGGATGATAACGACTACCAGTTGTCAAAATTTCAGAGTTGTTATTTCTAACAAATATTAGGTTTTAAAATTTTATCCCTTAGTTTTGGACGCTACTGTATATATATATATATATATATATATATATATATATATATATATATATATATATATATATATATACACATACTGTGTGAGAGGGTGAGCACATTTTCATTATTAGGTTTTCTCGCGGGTGCAGGCCGATAAATATAATAGACACATTTTTTTATGAAATGGGCGTCTATTTTAAACACGTGAGTCCACTAAATATAATATTTAAACGAATATATGTAATCAGAGGTAATTATAATCTACTGAAGGAAGCATACGATTTTTAATTCATCGGTTCCTTAAGCTAAATAACGTTCTATTTTCCTTTTTTTCAAGTAAAGATGTGTGAATGGCACGTTAAGCTTTCAAACTCTTACATAATTTTAATTATATATTTCTCATTTAGGCTCTTTCTTTAAACATTAGCTTAAACTGAGTTGCCTTGCTAGTAAATATATAATTTTAAAATGATTAAAGTTCTGATTAAGCGATGAAAATTAGGAGACTGATTCTTTGGTACTCATATTTCAATATATCGAAGTGTTAAATAAATCGAATACATTTATCTGTTCCCAATATCAAAACACGAAAAGGAAGTTACACGAATAATAGCAATTTTCCCTAGTTACTTTTTGACAGAAACCGTGACCATCTGAAACAGCTCCATGAATATATTGTTATATCTCGGAAAACAACCGGTATATAGTTAAATCATTTATATATTTTGATTACCTCGAAAAAAATCACTATATAGTTTTATCTTTTCTATATTTTAACTCGTCATATACAGTGGAATTTCAAACAATTTTAGCCTTAAAATGAACCGGTTCATTGTAATTTGGTTAACATAAAACAGACACTGTCTATATTTCTGAGATGAGGTATTATGTACAGTATTTACATTATGCGGACTATTGTCGCCATATTTGTCACAACTCTTCTTCAGGTGGTTGGAATTTCGAAATGAACCCTTTATTTCGATCTCTGGGTAGACTGTTCCAGTTCCACGTGCCACGTTTAATGGATGTCAGTTATCAGTTATATCCTGCTAATTTTCCCTCTGAGCACTGGTAAAAAATGGTTGCTGAAAACATTAGGTTTATAATGCCCAGAAATTCATACCCCGGTGTCCGCAAGACACGTGGCACAGTGGGTAAAGGCGTCGGTTAGATTCAGTGACAGACCCAAAGAGTGTGATTTCAATACCCGGTTAAAGCAGTGGAGAACTTTCAGAGGGAAAATTAGGAGATAACTGATATCCATCAAACATGGCACGTGGAACTAGAACAGTCTACCCCAGGGATCGAAATAAAGGGTTCAGTTCGAATTTCCAACCACCTAAACGCTGTGACAAATATGGCAACAAAGATGAGGTAAATACTATAAAACGGACAATTTTCTACGTTAATGCTTATTTGAATATTTAAAATTTCAGGTCAAAGATTCAAATTCAAACACTCAGCTTTATCTTTTTTTTTTTTTTTTAATCATTTCACTCGAGGCAGAAATGCTATCAGAGGCTTACAAGGAGAGGAAAGATTATGTATAGAGTAAGTTGAGGAAAGGACAAAACATGAACAGGATTCAGGAAGGCAGAAGATGGCGATTAACTTTGTATCTAAATTTTTGAATTTGTAGTTATCAAGGAAGCAAGTTAACGGAAGTTCGAGAAAAGGAACTGCCGGAGTAGAAGTGGCGGTTGCATTTACCTATTTCAACAGTAAAAGGATGGGACATAGATAAAAATATCGTGGCACGCTTACATTCATGTAGTCGAGGCACCAGAAAAAAAGACGACATAGCTGTTGCCATGAAAATATTTGTAGAAAAGACACAGGCAAGACACACTAAGTCGTCGAGAAAGTGAGTGAAGTCAAGATGCTAAATCAATATCGATTAGATAGCAATATTTGGATTTTATAAAGAGCCTTCGACACAGCCTCGTCTGTATTCCTCTATCCGGAGGCAGACATGTTGACAAGGACACTCCCGACGTACTTCGGAGAGAGAGATATTCACTAACCACCCGACGGGGTGGGATGCGGCACAAGGCTAAGTATTTAGTAGGGTATCCGAGCCCGTCGGCTTGGGCAAAAATTCTCCGTAGACCCAGTAAAAACGGGGTCGAGCAGTCTTGTCTGGGTTCCTTTCTGTCCAAAGTCAGAAAGTTTGACAAGCACACTTCCGAATTAATTCGGCTAGTGATAATATTCACTAACCGCGCCACGCGGTCGGATGTGGCACAAGGCCAAGTTTATTTCCCGTAGACCTCGCAAAAAACGGTGTCGGGTAGCGGTCTACCACCCCAGACGAGTCTCTGCCCTTTGGCATAGCCTCGTCTGGGTTCCTCTCTGCCCAAAGGCAGAGAGTTCGACAAGCACACCTCCGAAGTAATTCGGGGAGTGTTCCCTTGAACGCCACGCTAATTGCCATATATACATTTCATTTACCATCACGTGATCTACTTATTCAAAATGGGATCGCCTGTAGTTGCTCCCTGATGATATGTGTTCAAACTCCAGTGTCAGCAGCGACATTTTATTCCTATATAAAAACAAAAAAAAAACAGGAAAATCTCGTTAGAAACAAAGGACATGATGCTGAATTGCTTCGTGATATCAGTCACCTTGTTAATGCTGTTCGTGCTGACATCAGAGGAACTGTTGGCAAGGGGAACGAGTTTCTGTAGAATGCTTCTGATAGTTCCATGGACGTTTCAAGTAAGCAACGTGGTAGTCTTAAACAAAACATTTATACTCAGAAGCGGAATGAACTACCTGCAGTTACTTGGCCAGATAATTATGGGAAGTGTTTGGAAAACATCCAGCGCAAGCGCTCCTCGCCGCGACGGTCCGGCATCGGTCCGTCGCTCCAGCGCCATCCATTTTCGGGGCCGGTCGATTCGGCAGGTGAGTTGTTACACACTCCTTAGCGGATTCCGACTTCCGTGGCCACCGTCCTGCTGTCTATATCGACCGACACCATTTCGGGGATCTCATGGACGTCGCGTTAGGCACCTTAGCCGGACAAAACATAACTCTCATAGTTCATATCGAGGGCAAGTAAGATATACGATATATAGAAGAGGATCCACCTACAAGACAAGTTTGAGTAAATGGCAGGTAGAATGGGTCTAGGAGGCTTAAGAACGGGAGAGACACTGCTATGGGCCAATAGTGATCGGATGTTGGGGAGGGTCATGTTCATTCACATATTTAAGGGAAACAGGCACATCGAAGAACAATCATGATCATTTGTGACATTACCTTTTGAAACTGTCTCTATTCGCCACATATCTGGTAATGTTAAGCAAGCTGTGTCGAACTAAATAAAGAAGGAATATCAATATCACTGTCTCATAGAGTGAATGAATGAAACATGTAAGTCTTAACAAAGATCATCTTTCACGAACAACCGACTATATTAAATATCAGAAAAAAAAATCAGCTGAAGACTTTTAACATCAACGATAACGGGAATGTATATTACTTGTAACTAGTAGAGAAAATAATGACATAATCAAGATGTCCCACCCTACTTCAAACAAAAGGAAGGAATCCTCGTCGATACTAGAAAGAACGATAGCAACGAATGGACATGAGAACACTAATTTTTGAAAAAAAAATCTTTTAAGAGAATGATTTTATAAATGTCATCAGACAATGGCTCTTATGATCAGTCAATTACTGCCGAATGTTTGCTTATAAGAAAACGGCTAATATTACCATTTGTTTAGCCTCTTTATTCTTAGAGAAATAAAGTACAGGTATATATTTTTTAATTATATATTCACCATTATTGGCACTTCATAATTGGCAATTATCAGGCAAGGCAGCGATACATTTTAATAAGTTCGGAAGGTTTAGACGGACAAAGGTTTTCGACGAAATCTCGAATTTGGGTTTCTTTAGATTATATTTTGCCCTTGAAAAGGTTCAGTTGATGAAGAAACGTAATAATCGGTTGGTGTAATGTCGTGTGAATATGACCAAATCACGAAATCATTTGAAATCTATTTCCTATGTTATTTTCCCCTTATATCTCATTGATTTCTCAGACAACAACATTTCCTATTGACGAACGAAGGTCGATTTTCGACACTTTTATTAACACACTGCAATGGCTGGATATATAATTATTCAGTCAAAGTTTGACCACGTTTTAAGAACATTAAGTGAATATAGTGCTGGGTATGACGATAAGTTACATCTGGCAGCAATTACTCTGATCAAGAGATTAGCGATTTCGATCACCGTGGAATCATACCTTAATTGCTGTTGTTCTCATATCCATCCTTACTCGGTGTGATAGCACAAGTTAGGGTCCCGGCTATGGGGAAATAGCGAACATACAATTAAAAAAAACGCTATGAAAGTGTAGGAATACATCTGATTTCATTCTTATACAAATGCAACCAGCAATACTTTTTATAAGTAGTGAAAGCCATAAAATTATATACAAAATATTTAGATTCCGGCTTTAAATAACAAATAGACGTTGATAAGCCGTCAAACAAAATAAACCAGCCAAAAAAACCAATATGAAAGTCTTTCATGACATTATCCACATAATATACTTTTTTTAAGAAATCAAACTGTATTCCAAAATATAACTTCAACAAAACTACAACATAAATACATATATACACACCTCCTAGTAATTACGCCCACTGAAACTTGTTTGTGCACAAGACCTGATTATTATCTACCATGTATTCAGTTGCGAAAGCAGAATAACATATATCATATTTTGATTAATTTAACGCTCCTAATAAAAATGGATTTGGGCATTAATGGATCCGTAAGATATGCCATTAAACATATAAAACATAAAGGAAACTGAATGAATGATACTATGACGATCCTACCACCAGCACAATATTACCTTTTGTTCATAGAGTTCAGCTTTGGCATCTTCATTTAATTTCATGTTCCAGATCACGAGTCCCGTAACCCATTAGGGTCCTAGGCAGATAACATGAACTACAGATTGTAGTGACAGTTACGCATCCTGGGAAAGTTAGCCTGGAAGATTTCAGCTCTCTTCAGAATGGTTTCAAATAAGAGAGTTCATTCTCAGAGACAAGTCGCCCTTTAAGGCTGTAGGACTCAGTCTGTCCTGCTATTTACAATTCGGGAGATAGATTCATTATTGGAATGGACAGGAAACTAATGAAATCGACGGGAATTCGAACTCGGTTCTTAGATACCTCAACTCGAGTCAATATTGACACAAACTTATTCGTAACTTCCCCTAATAATTAGTTGTCAGGATTATACGCTTGTTACTGTAATTGGCTCCTCAAAACGGAAATTACTTAATTACCCCATTAATAATTTTTTAATAATTCCCGCAACAGTTGTCCTGTCAGATGGATGTAGAATGTACAGATTATAATCTATAAAGAAAAATAAGAAACACCTTGCAAAAAATCCAGCGACAAAGTATTTGCTTATAGACTCACATATAAATGACGTGTATAGACGTCTCCACAAATTCTCTCTCTCCCTCTCTCTCTCTCTCTCTCTCTATATATATATATATATATATATATATATATATATATATGTGTGTGTGTGTGTGTGTGTGTGTGTATGTAACGAAGAGAGTTTGGTAAAAACACACAAACACACACACACACACGTATATTTTTTTAGTGATATTGGAGTAGATCTGAAAAGCAAAATTAGATCAGAACAATTTTGTTTACTGATGGAAATCTGATCTTACCCATTTGGAATTGGGTCGTGAAAAAGACAATGGAAATGATCGAAAAAAAATTTAACGGTTAAAATTTGAAATAGAGCTTACTAAGGTTACGAGAACTTTGAAATTCACATGATTTGGGGTTGAAAACGGAACTCGTGATAATCGCATGCCGGCCAAGGGTCGATTTATGATCAACCAGATTTATCTATATAAACGCGTAGTTATGCTGAAGAAGGGACAGGCAGTCGAGCGAGACGGAAGAGGCCAGACGGGAGAAGCCGCGTTCGGTCGGCACGTCGTCGTCGCTGCGTGCCGTCACGTGCGTGGGCACCCGCCGGCCATCGTTACCCGTCGCGGTGCTACAGAAATCTTTTCGAAAGAGTGGTTGCCTCGTCTACTGTCGAAAGCAGTCGAGCTGGGCGGAGAGATGTCAGAGATTGAAAGTGACGTCAGAGATTGGAACAAACACCCGCTAATATGTACTGTGATTATAAGTAGCGACACTTCTGCTATCATGAAGATTACTACTACTGTTACTACTGCCGAGTAGGAATGCAACTATAAACTTTTAGCCGAGGACAGAAATATTTATCCCTCCATTGCAAGAGTAGCATGTTTTTCTGAGACTATTTAAAAAACAAGTTAATCCAAACCCACACTCTATCTCTGTCTAGGATCCAGTCTATGAGATTTTCTTTTCCTTTTTACTTCTATTAATCTCTTTTCTGTAACTCTTTTCTTTTCTATACTATTCTTTTCTCCTATATAAAAGATATTAACAATTCAACCATTGAATAGTTGTTCGTCCGGCTTTCTGTATATATATATATATATATATATATATATATATATATATTTTTTTTTTTTTTTTTTTTTGGTGCATTCTGAATTTCTTAGCACAGACTCTCCAGCCGTGTATACATCTTCTGTCGACCGTAAATGGATGAATATCACTTCAACTTTCTGGTTCAAAACAAGCACAACGTGAGCAGGAAGCAGGATTAAATCAGTGGACCGGTCGAATGATCTACGGATGCTCAGGGGACCAACGATCACTTCATTAAGTTCGGTTAAGACCGAGTTGACACCTCAACCACGAGAGTAAGACGTCGGAGGCGAAAGTGATATATATATATATATATATATTTGTTTTTCTATGTGCCACCTCCCTTCAAGATATTGGCGAACATGTTTCTACAAATCAAAGCTTTCTTTATGGGCCGTAGCAGTTTTTTCTCGCATTGCTAATGTTTCGTCCCCTGTTCAGTCTTCCATTCTGAGAAGCTCATCACCTAGGTGCTTTACTACTGTACTCCCTCTCACAAACACACACACACACACTCTCTCTATCTCTCTCTTTTACCCTAAGTATATTCTTATGAGGGTTAACTTTTCCAAGCGCTCATTCCTCTCTGTATATCCGTGAATATTTCAGTTGTCATTTCCTGATTGCTCTTTTAGTTGCAAATTTTTTTTAAAACTTCCTCGTTGCTTATGCGCTTCGTCCATGGAATTCTAAGTCTCCTTCTATAATATAACTTTTCTGTTGCCTCATATTTTCTCTTCATCTGTGGTTAGATTGTCCAACATTCACTTGCATACTAATTCAATACTCTCTTTTCTGTTTCTTCCGAAATGCTTTCTGTTTTGGAGCAGTTTGCAAGTCGAATGCGTCTTCGGATTTTAGTATCGCATATTCGACCCTCTGTAAAAAAACAATTCCCAGATATTTAAACTTCGGTACCTCCTCGATGTTGACATCTCCCATTTGTAGCTTGCATCTTGGGCATTTTCTCTTAGATATTTTCTGTCTTATTGTAGATGATGCACATTTTTTTTCTAATTTTATTTTACTACACTCTCTAAGCGATCTTATAGTTTTCTATTCGTTTCGACCATCAACGAACTCATATCATTATAACGTTTCGCCCACTCATAATAATTCCTTGTAGGGTCTTCAGCTCCATTAGTATCGCCTTGCTAGAGGTTGAACGAGGAGAATGCACATGTCTTACTCCTCTTGTTGCCACCTACTCCTACCGTATACCTCCCTGTTCACCTTTCAGTCAGCATGATTTCCGCATAGAAACAGGCAATAGAAACTGCCGTATTAAAAAACAACGTTCTCATTGGTTAAAGCCAACCAATCAAACGCTAATATCCAAATCGAAGTCTGGTATAAAACCATTGACCCCAGACAGCCGAGAGAGAGACATTCCAAGAAGGCATTTCACAAGCCACCCAACTCGTCACTACTCCGACGAATATCCCACTCTTTGTAGATTTCGTATCACAGGAACGAAAACATTATGAACTTTATTTCCATAATCTTTCATCTGCTCAACGATGAATCCAGTGGGTTTCTCAGCTAAATGTATTTCTCATCATCAAAGTTTATTTATGTGTGCAGTATTCTAATAAATATTGTATTTATCTAACTGATTTGTAATCTTATATTTCATATAATTTATTGCGACAAAAAAAGTAAAAATTAATCCCCATTGCAGACGCCTTTGTGTTTTTTTTTGTTTTTTTTTCGAAACGAAAAGGCTTTTATTGCAACTATACTGAGCGAACATTAGTTGCAATTTCTAGGAGAGAGGGCATTATCTAGCGAGATCAACAAAACCCTCGCTCAACCTATACCCAATTTCACTCAAGAGGCTCTGGTCATCCAAGTTGCATGGTTTTCAGGCACTTTCCAAAGATAAACATAAAGAAGTCAACATCCTGAAAAATGGACTTTGGTAAGATTCGAACCCGGGTCTTATGGTCAGAAAGCGCACATTCTAACCCCCTCGGCCACTAGATGCTGAATAAATTCACGAAGAAGACACATATCTTACTCCTCGTGCCAGTCAGCTCACAGTGAAAGTTTTAAATTATTCTAACATCGTTTCGAAATAAATCTACTTTTCCGAGTTGATCAAATCGTACTTCGTGAAAGGATTAGATTAAATATTAGCGACTTGTATTTACTTCCATCAGAAGCGAATAATTGCTTACAGACTCTAGTATAAATGATCAATATTTAAATATCGCAGAACCAATTATTAATTCTTATATATTTAATTATTAACAACCAATATACCTATCCCCGATCGATGTAAATACTTATAGATTAAATTATAAACCAGTAATATATATCTATACACGAATAAGTAAAAGCTCAAAGACTTAAATTGAGATGCTTTATCTATTCCGAAATCAAGAACATACTTAAATACTAATAGTAACGACCGCTATTTATTTACGTCCGAAGTAATTAGATGCTTCCAAACATAAAATAATTTTAAACAAATACATTTAGACATATTTTATGTTTATACGTTCTTTTTATAGATACAAGTATTTAACTAAATGCTCTGTTTTTATAAATATTTAATAATACAGGAATACGAACCTGTATCCTATATGGAACCGTCATATAGCCAGACGGGCTTTATCGATTGAGCTACAGACGAGCGTTTCGGTTGGCAAGATCGATTTTACTGTTTTTAAACTAAAATTCTCCATGATTTTCTCTCGTACATTCATATCTACTCGATGCGCATCCAAATGTAAACATAAAAAATGTCTGAAAATAATTGTCGGACTTTGTCCATTTCATAATGTGTGACGTTATTTGTTTACATTCGGATACGCATCGAGAAGATATGAATGTACGAGAGAAAATCGTGGAGTATTATAGTTTAAAAACGGTAAAATCGACCTTGCTAAGCAGAACGCTCCTCTGTGGCTCAATCGGTAAAGCACGTCTGGCTATATGACGGTTCTGTATAGGACACAGGTTCGATTCCAGTCGGAGGACGCATATTTTCTATGGAAATTTCTCAGATGTTCAGGCCAGTAAATGTCTTTAATACTGCTTTTTACAAACAGAAAATTTACTTAAATATCTGTATCTATAAAAAGATCGTATAAAAATGAAAAAAATGCCTTAAAATATTACATAATCTAACATGTTTTAGCATAGTGTACAATCAGTCCAAATGACCTAATACTGAGAGAAGCCACCATTTATTAAGCTCAAATTTAAGAAACCGCGTAGGCCTGGCTAGCCTCACCACACTTTAAATTATTCAGGAGAAAAAATATAAGAGAATGTAAGTAATACTGGACAGGTGTAAAGTGTATGATGGTCAAATATATACATATCTACCTCACTTTACAAACGTTATCTTTAAGCAAATTCGTCTTAAAGCAAGTTCTACATTAGTGGAGGTTTCATATTATATACGGAATGGTGTAAGCCGAACAAACAACTTTTTGAGTAATAGATGGAATAAGAACGTTTTAAAGTCATTTACACATTAGCAGTTATTCAAGTTCATTATGAGAGGATATTTGCAAAGTTAAAGATCATAAAGACAGAGTTAAGAAATTCGATCTCTGTGAAGAATTTGGAATCATGCATGTAGCTGTCCATCGAAATGGAATTGTTAGATGAATTGAATGCAGAGAGAATTCATTCGCAGATTCGCATAATCATCTAGTGAACACAAAAGTTTCCTGTTAATATAGTGGATTATATTCAATGTTCTGTGATGTTTTTTTTCAAATATCTTAAATTGTTTAGTAAACTATACAGTAATATCAACCAATTACTCTAAATTAGAACAAAATAAATACACAGTTATAACATTCTGTATTTAATTAATACCTATTGCCGGTAATATTACATATATATTCTTCCTCACAACCGTGAAGCTCGTATCGTGGCTCTAGATATCTCCAAAGCGTTTGATAGGGTTTGGAATGACGGCCTTATTCGCAAGCTTCAGGGTTATGGAATTTCAGGTCGATTGTTTGACCTAATACAAACATTCCTGTCAAACCGTGTATTGAATGTCGTTCTCAACGGGTCCTCCTCCAGCTCCTATTTCACGAACGCAGTTGTTCCCCAAGGCTCCATCCTAGGCCCTACTCTTTTCCTTTTCTTCATCCACGATCTTCCTGATGTCATAGATTCCCAAGTAGGCATCTACGCGGACGACGCTACAATTTACTCCTGCCTCAAAAATAAATGTAGTGTTGTCGACAAAACTAACCTGGCTGTTCGTCTCGAAAACGACCTCCAATCAGTTGTGAACTGGGGCAGGAATTGGCTGGTTAACTTTAATGCCTCAAAAACAAAATTGCTCTCTATTACTCATTACAGTGGACAATCCCTGCCCCCAATTAGAATGTCTGACGTTCAACTTCTCGAGACCTCCTCTTTGCGACTATTCGGCCTCACATTGACTGCTGATCTGAGATGGAACGAATACATTGAGTCAATAGCTTCGTCCAGCGCAAGAAAACTCGGCTCCCTATGCCATGCCAGCAATTTTTTCTCGTCGGAGTCGATTCTTCAAATCTATAAATCAACCATTCGCTCTTGCATGGAGTATTGCTGCCACATATGGTCTGTAGCCCCTTCTGTTTGCCTCGGGGTTCTTGATAAGATATGCAATGTAATTGGCCCTTTTCTGGTATCTCGTGTGCAGTCGCTCTATCACAGACGTGCCGTCGCCTCCCTCTGTTTTTTTTTTTTTTTTTTTTGACAAATACTTTCATGGTAACTGCTCCGGTGAGCTGCTTTCGCTGGTTCCCAAACTTCATGAATTTAAGCGTTCTACTAGGCCGGCATCTCGCTCACACGCTTTCACTGTCGAAACTGTTAAATGTAGACGCCTCTTCTTCTCCAATTGCTTCATGTCTCGCACCTCTCGCCTGTGGAATTCCCTCCCCTCTTCCTGTTTCCCAGATAGCAATTATCTCCAACTATTCAAATGTAATGTCAATCAACGTCTCGAGATGCCCTTATTTATCCCCTATCCTTCTCTTCATCCTTTCCTCTATCACTCCTATTTGCTCTAGCTCCAACTCTCTGTAACGCCTTGCGTGCTAGTGGCTTCTCCCCTCGTTTGGTGTGAAACGTTAAAAAAAGAAAAACACTATAATTACAAAGAAATAGACAATTTTCAATAGAAATCATGTTTTTACCCATTTTTCTAAGTGTATTTTAATTTTTTTTATTTATTTCCTATGAAAATTAAATAGTATCATTGTACTTGTGGGTGGGCCACCATTGACTCATGTAACCAATAATTTATACCCAGTCCACCATTGTAGACATGCAAATATGGTCTATTAATAAGTTAAAGAATATTTCTCACCAGCTCAAACAACATTTTTGTATATTTTGTATTAAACAACTCACCCTACACAAGACGATAATGCCACAATGACGCAAGGTGGTTTTGGGAGTGAAAGAGAATTAAAAGTGACCGCTTGGCAATAGAAGGTGTTGTAAGCTTAGATGAGCGGTTGGTGTAATGGATAAGGATCGGAATTTGTTAACTAGAGAGCCGAGTTCCAATTCAATTTGGGTTCGTTATATTCACTTAATCGCAAATACCTGTGGAGAAGATATGAATCCATCTCTTTTCTCCCCAGCTATAGATTAATCAGTTAGAATTGTATAACTAAATCATTATTATCTAAAAAAAAAAAATGATTGC
>OZ010579.1:83378302-83415802 GCA_963932145.1 Acanthosepion lycidas
ATTGGGTCCTGTCACTGGATCTAACTAACGCCTTTACCCAGAGTGCCATGTGCCCTCAAGGACACATGTCACAGTGGATAAAAGCCTTAGTTAGATGGCACGTGGAACTAGAACAGTCTACCCTAGTGAGCAAAATAAAGGGTTTAGTTCGACATTCCAACCACCTGAAGAAGACCGGAGCGTACAGCAACCGAAATGTTGTAATAAATAAGATAAGCCCAACAGAACGAATAAAGCAAATAGTGTTCGTCTTTGGTGCTACAAGTACTTTTGTATTTCTTTCCCTTCAACCGTGCCCGACACAATAATCAAGTTTTTTGCAGTCTGTAGAACTAGTTTGTCAGATATAAGGGGTGTTGTCGTCGTGGAAATTCTCTTACAGACATGACTGTGTTTTCCTGCTTGTGTATCATGGTACAGGGTCCTGTTGCCAGATAGGGGTTCTACCGGCAGCCACCTTTCTTTACTCAAGGCTGCACTACCTTTACAAGGTACTAGATGTAGGCTTTCGTGTTGAGTCTGAAGCCCTCAGCAATAAATTCGGGAGTGCATTTCTTATCAGAATGATCAGAGTTAATTTACCTTCGTAATCACTATTAGACTCATCCAACTTTTTCTGAATCCTCTGCACTGTACTCAGCTTGACACCCAAACACACTGAGCTATTCATATTGGAGCTTCGGAGGCGAATACCAAGTAGTACTACATACATTTTCCTAATTTCTACTGAACTGAATTGCGTCATGATACTCTTTTTTCTTTTTTTACTTTTTTTTTTTTGCAGACGCAGCCGAAATGAGCCTAATATCCTGTGCAATTGACACAATAAAACAAAAACAACGCGCATTCGTAAAATAAACACATAGCATGGTGAAAATATACCCATTGCATCCTGTGTACATATATATATATATATATATATATATATCGTACTTATTATAAAACCCAGGTTGTGTGTGTGTGTGTGTGTCTGTACGTTTATATATTGGATCGGATTTCCTACATTTTTCAACGGATTTCAACAAAACTTCACAGGACTACGTAAAATTACGTTACGGTTGTGCTGACAGCGTCAAAAATTGAAAAACACAATTGTTTTTGCACGAAATCAATTTGAAAGCACGATTAAGAGCCATCGCGAGAATGAAAGGGGGACAACTCATATCGAGTTATACTTATTATCAAACCCAGGTTGTTTGTGTGTGTGTGTGTGTGTGTGTGTTCGTTTATATATGGGATCTGATTTTCTACATTTTTTAACCGATTTCAGCAAAACTTCACTTTTTTTTGGCAGGTAGTGTTTCTTATTGTCTTGCACACTTTTCTCTTTATTTTTACATTCAGAATGCTTTAAAAATTTCATTTACAAGACAATTGTTTATAATAAAATTCTATTCAATCGGTAGACCCATAACGATTGAAAACAATGTTTTTGTTTGAGTTTGGGTTTGACCAATTCGTAAAAAAAAAAAAATAATAATTAAGACATGCGTGTCCGTCAACCATAAACAATTATCTTTGCCAATATTATTTTTCAGTCTTTATGATGGTCGATACTTGATCTATCTCTTACATCCCCGGGCAACGCCAGGCTCTACTGCTAGTATATATATATATATATATATATATATATATATATATATATATATATATATATATATATGTCTTTAACAAGTTAGATTAGGGCTACAGGAATGTCGGACGCCCATGACTCAGATACAAAACAACCTGTAAAGCAACTTGTCAGCTGTCAAAATTCCACATAATACCCTTGAGCGTTTAACGTTAGAGCGGGTAGAATGGTGATCAACGTGTTTTAGTGGACTCAGTAGTTTTCAGTCGAGAGCATGTTCTAAAAGGTCAGCCAATCTAACAGTGATTTCATCTCACACTGCTCACTCTTGTCCATATGTGGCCTCCTTTGTAAATCACAGAGTGGCGTTCCGACGACAATTTTTCATCTCACCACAATAAAAACACCTATACATATATAAATCTAAAATTTAAAAATTAATCAGTTTGTCTGACGATCGTGAATAGCGTGAATCCCAGAGTCACAAACTCACATCAAACTATCTATCTATCTATCTATCTATCTATCTATCTATCTATCTATGTGTGTGTATGTATATGTGTGCGTGCAAGTATATATATATATATATATATATATATATATATATATATATATATATATATATGTATGTGTGTGTGTGTGTGTGTGTGTTTGTGTGTATAGGTGTGTTTATGTTTGTCAATATTTATTTTCAAAATAGTGGATTTAATATTGATATTAACAATATAAGTTAGCTGAGCTGTTAGAAGAAAAACTTAATCCAACGCACAAAAAAAGATATCTTCTTTCAAAATCATATTCTATAAAGAATTACTTAACATTAAACCAACACTTGTTAATAATGTTTTTCCTAATTCCGTCATTGATCAAAAAATTAAAATCTATCTCAGTAAAGTTAATAATACCTCTAACAAAATTGATAATATTAATAATAAACATACGTCAAAATAAACATAACACTATTAACTTATACTGTTGTAACCAAATGCATTATAATTACAAACATGATGAAGCAATACTCAAAAGCATACGAGATAAACATGTTAAACCCATTAATAATATCTGTCCCGAAAGATGTTGGCTGCCAACACTAACACATTTCCGGCAACGTCTGAAGACAAGCTATCCCCAAACGTAATATTTTGCTTTGTACCTTGTTAGTATGGAGGATTGACGAGTATGTAGTCTGGAAAGGGTATGGCTTCAGTATACCAGAGCCAGTCGGTCACTTCATTGCGGTGTAATGGTTAACAAGCTTGTCTCGCTAGAACAATTATGACTGACTAGTGAGTTCGATCCTCACAGCGTGTCACCTATTTTCGGCCTTTTTTCGAAAACTCTGAATTTAAACCACCTGCTGCCTTGTATGTCTTAACTCTTTAACTTCTAAGTGGGACTTGTTAATCTCAACACTCCGGCAACCGGCTAGCCATTAAACTATTCTGAATTGAATGTCTCCATGTGCTACAATTGTGAGATGAATGAATTCTGGATTTTTATAAACCTACAATGTATCTCAAATACATACATTTATTTATATACAGTTTTTATAACTTATCCTAGAATTTTGGAGTTAGACGTCCCTTATATATTCTGAAACAACATTACCCAGGGCATGTGGAAAAGTATATTTCATTTTGATCAAAAGGGAATCCCTGGGGGAAAGAAAACCCCAAATGATTTTCCTCTTTGATAAGAATTAAATTTAAATTTTAACAAGGGTACTTGTACTAGGACAAGTATATTTTATTTCGATCAAACGGAGTCCACGGGTGGCGCAAACAACCAACCGATTTTTTTTTTATTTTTTTCCATTTGATACAAATTAAATATAAATCTGCAAAAGGGAATGACTCCTATCCAAAGGAGAAAGCCAGCCGTTGGTGGTCACATCGACAAGATAATGTTGATCATTTTTTCCCACCTTTGATTTGAATTAGATTGAAATTTGGACAAGAGAATGACTCTTAGGGTACTTGGATAATTATGTTTCATTTTGAATTAAGCGGATACTCGAGAGCTACAAAACCCCGACTGAAATTTGAAGTATGGCATCAAATAAATATAAAAGAGGTCAGATCAACCTGTCTTTGCTCATACAACCGCTGAAAAAAATTCCCTTTGATTTAGATTAAATTTAAATTTGAAGAAGGGAATGACTCCTAAACAAAATATGGTAGGAGAAAGCCAGAAGTTAGAAGTCACATCGGCATGATCATTTGATTAATATTAAAATGCATAATTTTTCTCCTCAAATTATCACAATGATTTAAAATCAATCATCATTTTCTTAATAAAAAATGTGTGAAACGCCGCAAGACGCGAGTAATTCGGCTAGAATTCGGCTAAATCTATAATTAAATCGATTTTTTTATTAAACTTATAATTTCTCATAGATATTTTTATAGACTTATAATTCATACTGGATTATTAGAAACTTTTCATTAATCCTGGATTTTATATAAACCAATTATTATCCCTGATATTTTATAAAATATAGTTAAACTCAGATGTTTTTATAAATCCTCTAATTAATTTCGTTTTTTTTATAAACCTATAAGTAACCGCATTCTTTTAATCACGATAAACCAGGATGTTTTCTAAACATTTAAATATCCTTCTATTTTTAAAGCCTATAATGAATCCATGATAATGTATAAACCTATTGCCAATCCTGATGTTTTATAAACATATAATTAAACCTGGATTTGTATGGACCACTAATTAATCTTGGATAATTAAATATATCTATAATTAAAGCTAGGTTTTTGTAAGCTACAGTTTATACTGTATTGTTTTTATAAACCTCTGGCTTACATACATATTATAGAGGATCACAGTGTATAAACGTTCTATGCTCATAAATCTACCAAGACATGAAGTAAGTCTCCTCATTACATATATGCCTCAACGATTTTAATTGGACTTCACATGCACACGTACACAACTCAATATACACATAGTATTAACTTATTTTAATATATATATATATATATATATATATATATATATATATATATATATATATATATATATATATATATATATATATATATATGCCGTATTTATTTTTTCCAAGGAAATGATTTTTTGTTATATATTATCATTGTTTGTAATTTTGTTCAAATTTCTCTTACGAAAAACATCCGATGTGACAACAATACTGTCAATACACAACTGCTTTTACATAAATATATATTCTATCGCCATCATTACGAAAATTCGATACGCTGCATACAATTACAATATGTTTTTATAAAGAAGAATCATTGCATAAGTTCGCAGATGGAATCTGAGAAAATGTTAACCAGGTATAAACAATATACTCAATTATGAATTCTTTTAATGTTTGATCTTATATTGCTAATAACTGTTTTTCAGTTTTTGTACTAAATGCAATAGAAACAAATGCTTGTATTGTAATAGGCGAAGTGGAATAAATGTATTTGTTAAGCCTTATCGATATGTTGTCACAATGTCTTTATATACAGGCTTCAATAACATTTATAGACAACCCAATGCATGTCTGTCTATATCTCTGAGATGAGTCAATATGATTTCTTAATTATTTACATTATTAGGACTGTTATCCACATCTTCATTGACAGGGACACATGATCCAGTTGATAAAGGCGTTAGTTAGATCCAGTGACTAGACACAAAGCGTTGTGAGTTCAATACCAGGTTAGAGCGGTGATGAACTAAGAAAGTTGAGAGTTGAGATAAAGCGAAATAACTGAGACACCTGGAAGAGGCATGCCATGTAGAAGTAGAACAATATACCCGGGTGAACGAAATAAAGGTTTCGGTTCGAAATTCCGGTCACTTGTAGAAGGCCAGAGCGCACAGCCGATGAAACGTTGTGAATATGGCAATGAAGATGAGGATAACAATCCGAATAATATAAATAATGAAACGTTTCCTCGAAACTTTATAAGTACGTTGTCTTATAACTTTAGATTAAGAGAATACATTATAATCTACACCGGTGATTCCGAAATCATTTTATTTTGCCGCCTCCTTGTGTACTAAAACACGACCCTAACTCATCCCAATCCTTAAATAAATGTATAGTCTACTTTTGATGGGATATTATTACTGCTAATTCTTCCTGTCATATGAGTAGCTTAGTATTTCCCATTATATTTGTTATATAAATGGGATAAAGGGATGTCAATATGTGCATGGTGTATTTTATACTTCAGATGTGCCACTGCCACCTTCTGACAGCCTGCTGTGTTCTCTCCGAACTTTGATCTTTCCGCCACGCCCAGGAAGTCGATACTACACATTTCGAGATTGCCTGATCTAAAATAAATCTTCATCTGAATTAGTGATTTCTAATTTATAAAACGCAAAGATAAATGTTGTAAATTATACAGATATTGTTAAGTGAAGTACACATACCGAAATATTATATTTGACCAGTGTAGATTTTTTTTTCAACTACCCCATTTCGAAAAGTTATCATATGGTGATTCGCCGTTTCGTATGAGCCCTCAGTTATTGTCCGGAATATACTTACCGTTTTCGACGAATTATCAGACGAACTTTTGTTTTTACTAAAAATATCTTTTAAAATTCCCCTGCATCTTATATGCCATATGTAGATTTAAAATTCACGATAGTCGGTCGAAATTAGACGACGCATTATTTAACGACGATGGTAGTAGTATTAAAAATGAGTAGCAGAATTTTGTTAGAGAATTTTATGGATTTTAAGAGGAATAAAATTTTAATGGTAACTGTTCTGTTTTGCTCAATTGTAATAATTGCTTGATTTTTATTTTGTTTTGTTTTTTTACCTTTGGATATTGTAAAGATTTTATAGACTCGTGATATTTGTTTCATTTTATTTTTCGTTTAATTGTAATCATCGCTTGTTTAATCTAAATAATACTATGATAATACTCATATATATAGCTTAGACTGTACCATTTACTAACAATTTTACTAATTACTATTTTTTCTTGATTTGCCCTGCTGAAATTGGTGGGGGGGCGTCTTATACACCCGTGCGTCTAATATGCTGCCAAATACGGTAATTAAAATGTTACAATAACGTAAGTACAACACCACTTTTCCAATCATAATACCACATATTTGCACCGTTGCAATATACTTCCATCTTACCTATCAAGTAAGCTGCTATGACTTGCCAGACGGTCATGTAATTAGTGATTAAATTTATTCCTTCATTATGCGATTCGGAAGCAAGGTGGCAAAGATCTGTCCATTACTTTCTGCTTAGAGGGGTTCTTAAGAAAATCGTCCTCCCAAATTCCTCCTTTCTCATAGTGATATCTCACACCAATCCCCTCAGAGGCGTCAACAGACCTCCCCTCCTTCTCATATGTTTACCTTCGCCTACCGCTCACGCCACCATTCAGCCAATGACGCTCGGCAGCGTGGGTGTTTACAATAATCGCTCAAAGGAAAAAGATACCTTCTATTTTTTTTCTTTTCCCTACACCAGACCTCTATCTTAACCGAATGCCATCTGGAATTTATCAACGAGATTTCTGCTACCATCAAATGGGTGGTTAACTGGACGTCTTCGCCCTCTGTATCCAATTATCCATCCCGGTAACAAACTTTTATCATGTCCAGGTCTGGACAATAAAACAGGTGGTCTCTTTCCAAAAAAAAAATGATATCTTCGAAAGATAGTTAATGGTTTATTCTTTTCCCTTCCCTCCTATCTGGGGGTGGCCCAAGCTGATGCCATTCTCGGTCAGTGCGTGACCTGATTACCATTATATCCCAGCTTCTGTTTCGTAGGCCACTTGACCAATTTGAAATTTTCATTATTGCCATGGGCAGTTTGCTATCTTCTTTCGCCGCGTCATAACATAAATTAATTTCGACAGATCCGTGGTCTTACGAATTTCCTATCTTCAGCGCAAAAAAAAAAAAAAATACATATTTTCGCAAATGAAAAAAAAAACCTTTACCACATTTCTTTGTTAAAAAAAAATAACATCGCTCAGTATGCCTTTTCGTGATAGCTTCTTCTCGCCTTAATTATTTCTCGCTTTTAATTTTCACGCGACCGCTAAATAGTGTCATAATTCTGTTTTGGTCAATGATCATCTAGCACCATGGGGTTAGTTGAGTTTCATAGCTATGTATGGAGTCAGCGCGGTGATGACATAACATCAGTGGGCGGAGAGTCTCCAAAACTAATATCAATGACCATATCTCCGTGACCAAGGTGAGCATTCAAATATGAGGAAGCCGGCTGTGGTTTAGCCTGAAGAAGAATGGGTTCCGCATGACAGATTTGTCAAAGACAGTCCATGAATGAATAAAAAGCGCTCCAGATTTCGACTCAGAATACGTGAAGTGGTCTTGTACGAGCCCCAGAAACACTGTGACCCTACGACCACACCTAGTCACTGGACTGTAAACGATGCTGGTGATGATTATGTTTGCGACAAATATTATTTCACAGATTTTGCTTAATATTACTGTTGTGGTGCCCTCCCTCTAAAGAGCCTATGTTGAACTCTTCGGCATACTATAATATTAGTAGGAGAGAAGGCCTCAGGAGAACAGTCGAATAAGAGTGTTCATCTGTCGAACTCTCTGCCTAGAGCAGAGAGGAACACCGACGAGGCTTTGCCGAAGGGCAAAGTTTCGTCCGGCGAGGTAGACAGGCCCTGAACTCGTTTATGCGGGTTCTAAGGGAATATTTTTGGCCGTGCCTATGGACTCGGTGAACCCATGGTAAACTCGCATTTTTGCCACATGCATCCCCAGTGGAGGGGGTGCTGTTAAATATTTACAGTGGGATAGATTGTTCTACAGTGTTGTGACTGTTCGCAGCTGCTGTCGAATTCTCTGCCTTTGGGCAGAGAGGAACATGGACGAGGCTTTACCGAAGGGCAATGTTTCATCCGAGGGGGTAGACAGGCCTGGACCCGTTTATGCGGGTTCTATGTGCCACCTACATCCCTCGTGGGGGGTGTTAAATATTAACAGTCGAATAGATTGAACGCTGTGTCAACCGACACACACTCACTAGTCGTGTAATACTCTACTGTTGTACTTACTGTTTAATATATGATATATATGTTACACTTGTTTTTTTAACTATTTACTAGGTCACAAGAATGAACTAAATACAATTTATTTTTCTAATATTGCTCTTTACAATTAATACGATCGCTGCAGGATTCTGATATGCTGAATTTCTTACCAGTCATGATTAAAATAAATCTCATTTTGAAATCTTATTGATCTACATATGGAAGTTAATATAACATAAGAGGTAGACTATGAATTATATTATATATATATAAAAAAAAGAAAAAAAGATTTGTTTAT
Source organism: Acanthosepion lycidas (assembly GCA_963932145.1). Taxonomy (NCBI): domain Eukaryota; kingdom Metazoa; phylum Mollusca; class Cephalopoda; order Sepiida; family Sepiidae; genus Acanthosepion; species Acanthosepion lycidas. The sequence continues at coordinate 83,387,205 of OZ010579.1, forward strand.
ACTGTCATGCAATGTCTATTTAAATTTTATAGAATAAATCTGAAAATGTCAAAACGAATTCTACTATATAGTTCAAAAGTTATGCTTATGCTTCAAAAGTTGCTTTTCTATATTCGGGAAAAAATAAGCAAGTTTATATATCTCACCGGGGAGGGGGAAATATAATATTCCAAACAAAACATTTTAGCAAGTAAAAGAAAAAAAAATCATTGATCTAGAAGGTGGTGAATTCAGCCATATTTCGGAAAATATGTAGTTACTGAAAAATTCCAGTGTATCAATGGCAGGATGGGAGGCGATACCCCATTTAAACAGACATATATGTAAATATCAATGTATTTTCATTAAACAAAGTAAAATTTCATTTGACTAAATTAGACATTTAACATTATTTGTATTGACATGTTGCCACTTATCAAAGGGCGGGAGGTAATTCCGATAGACTTAAGTCCTTTCAAGCCGTTAGTTTTCATATTCCATTTGATAATTGCCATGGTATTTCTTGGTATTGATAGTGAAGAAGCTTCACCTAAACTTGGCCAACGTGGCTTAATGAAACACTGATTCTTTATAGGAGAGCCTCAACTCGTCGAGGGTTCTTCAGCCCTTTCTTAGGTCTATTTTTTCACACTAAAGGAATGTTAAAAAACCCTCTCACTCGCAAGGACATCGAATGGAGTAACCCAGTGGAATACATACGTACATATCACGTAAACGATTATTACTTGGCACACAGTCATATATATTGGTCTGGTGCAAAAATAATGTCGGTTTTTGACTTAATTTTTAACGTCAAAAACGACGTTATTTTGCACCAACCTAATATATATATATATATATATATATATATATATATATATATATATATATATATATGTGTGTGTGTGTGTGTGTGTGTGTGTGTGTGTGTATTCCCACACAAAATCATAATGTAAAAGAGGATAATATAGCTTGATAAGTATAGTTTTTTCATGTCTTGGGAAAATTTATTTATTATTTTTTTTGCCTCTTATTATTTAAATTTTTTGAAACTTCAAAATGAATTTCAGAATTGGTGTTTGACTTCATTGGATTTATTTTATTGGTTCACGTGAAAAGTAATGTTTTTTCCGCTAAACCTCGATTTTCGGAATAGTTGCATGCTTGGTTAACTAATGTGATCGATCGTGTTACGGAAGATTAGCTGAAAAACATTATCCGAGATCGACAGAATCGTATAAATCTGTGTACGTGTTATGATAGTGAACATGATGAAAATAATATATTTAAATACATATTCTTTTTTTTTTATCTTTTTCTTACAGATTATTTCTATCATGTCTAGTTATATAGTTACATGTACTTTAAATTGCATATGGATTTACGCACACCCTGTGTGTGTATATATATATATATATATATATATATATATATATATATATATATAATAAATAAAAACAGACCAATTTAAGTTTCCATGTAATAAATTAATTCACCGCAACCCTTTTAAAAGGACTGCGGATCATCAGACTTTACTTCAAAACAAAAAATGAAACTTTCATTTTTTTGTTTGCAAGTAAAGTCTGATGATCCGCAGTCCTTTTAAAAGGGTTGTGGTGAATTAATTTATTACATGGAAACTTAAATTGGTCTGTTTTTATTTAAATTATTTGCTCTGGATTTACATTGAGCTCTCTTGATTTTATGCTTTTAGGTTTACCAATACGGATTACCCAGTTTTTCATAAACTATATCTATATATCTATCTATCTCTCTCTATATATATATGTTGGTACTCGTTTGGAAAAACCGCGGATAGCTCATCGTGCAGTAAAACAAGAAAGAACCAAGAACATTAAAACAAAGCGAAAACAATCGTCCAGTGTTTAAGTTCCAAGTCCAAAGATTAAAAAAGAGGAAAACGAGTTAAAAGACAACTACAGAAAGTGCCCAATAAATTAAGTAGAGCAAACCTATGAAAAAAAACGTATCATATATTTAAGCACAGTTCTATAATTACTATGTGTAAACGTAAATTCTATGCTAATTTTTATTTTTCTCCTACTTTTCTCACTTGGGGATTTTCCTTCCGATCAGCAACGATTTTCAGACATTTAAATGCAGCATCAATCCTCATCTTCATCCTTAGTTTTTAGCGTCCTACGTTTTATTTCACTCTCTGTTACATTTTGTTTTATAGTGCGTTTATCGTGTTCGATTGAGACGAAATAAAATGAAGGTGTGATGCTTCTCGCCCTCGAGTACGTCATATACATTTTATTAGGTGAAGTTTTGAATCAAATATAATATTTCTTCGTTAATTTTATTCTTCATTAAATGAAATATTGTTATATTTCATTCTATTATATATTCGCCTAGGGTTGTTTCGTCGGCAGCTTTCCTATATTTTTCGAATTTTGCAGGTCTTTAAAAATATAACAATAAATTTAAGTATATGTTTTTCATTAGATTCATTTTCCCCTTCGAATGGTTTTGCAATAATCCCAAAATGTAATATTAGGTTGGTGCAAAAATAATGTCGTTTTTGACGATTTTTTTGATTATCGTTCACCCATTTATCCAACTTTTTTGACTTCCCTATTTGCTTTAAATGGCGAACGACTGTTGAGTGCTCGACCACGAGTTCTACAGCAACTTCTCGTGTGGATCGGTTTCAATTAAGGCTTTCAAATGTTCATTATCAACCGCAGTCGGCCGGCCGGCCGGCCGGCCCCGACCGTCTTCATCTTCGAGGCTCTGGTCACCATGGCGAAATTTCTTGAACCACCGTTGTGACACACGTTCGTTAGTGGTTCCTGTGCCAAACGCATCATTGATATCACGAGCTGTCTCGGCAGCTTTTCGGCCTAGTTTGAACTGGAACAAGAAAATCGTGCGGATTTGAATTTTGTCCATGCTGTCGAAAAGCCTGTAAAACAATGAATGAAGAGATTAAGAACTGTAACGAATAACACGATTCGATAGAGAGAAAAACGCGCCTCAAAATGATATATAACATGGCTATATATATCAATGAATTAATTCAGAAATCATATAATAATTAACATATGTGAGAAAACGACATTATTTTTGCATCAACTTAATATGTTAAAGATTAGGTGAATCTATCGTTTTCTGTGGAATTGACAACCGAGTTCCAACTGTGTTTATTCATTCTGTATGCGATTTTCAGTGTCATAAAAGAATACACCAGCCCTTAATCCCGTATGTACCCTGCCACTAACAAAAAATAATATATATTAGAGTACACCAAATGCACTCTTACCTGCGTTGTATAAGTAGTTATAAAGATGAATTCGCTGTTATTACAAATTATTGGTGACTGTAATTAATATAACGGTTATGACAGTTGTAATAGCTGAATCCTCGTGGGGAAACATTCGATATTCATTGACCGAGTAGACAATACAGCTCTCAGTTGAAATTTATAAAATCTTTCTTTTAAAATAATTTTTCAGGTAAATAGTCTAGTACAGTAGCTGTTATCTCTCTTTCCACTATTGACGTGTATTTCCTTCTTAACATTTTATTTATTAAAATACTCTTTGTAAAGTAAATGTGTATTTAATTTATTTAGCGACTCTAAATTATGTACCAGCTAAGTAAGGCACATAAAAGTTTGAAAGGTCAGAAATAAAATTAGAATTGATGTATAATCTCTTTTTTCTGACAGTGTATCTTTTTTATGGGGCAATTCAAAAATTTAATTCGCAGTTTCACCTGAAAATCGTCAATCTCATGCAGCAGAATTTTAGCAACCTTGTCAGTCTTTCATTTTGCCCACTTCATGAAACATTTTTTGCATGTCAAATTCATTTATGTGTAAAGTTCCATTAGAACATGAGTGATAATTGTTCTCCACAGATAAGGTTAAGTATCTTACTTCTAACTACCTTATATTGTTTAAGCATCTTACTACTCACGAACAAAAAAATATGGCTTTTGTTTCGCCATGTCTACCGCTTAGGTGTTAACGGCCATCATTAAATACGTATATCAAGCTCTTGGTAATAACAGCGAAATATGTGCAAATATATATATATATATATATATATATATATATATATATATATATATATTAGGTTGGTGCAAAAATAATGACGTGATAATGTCGTTTTTGACTTATTTTTAACGTCAAAAAACGACATTATTGCGTCATTATTTTTGCACCGACCTAATATCTGTTCAAACATGTATTGTTAAATATAACAGTCAAACAATGTCTATTATGTCTGATTATGAACGGTTCTAAGCTTCGTATAATTGCTTTCATTTGGGGAGAAAATAAAGAGAAAAAATGTTCAAAATTGTTATTATGCTGTTCCTTGATCTAAGTTTGTGGCTCACATGAGCCATCCTCAGAGTGGTTATATAGACATTTAAACAAAGATATTCAGCATCAAAGATAATTTTCTGCTAGGTTGAGATAGAAGTTTGCTATGCGAAATATTAACAACAGAACCATATGTTGAGAGGCAATGTAATAGATTGTGATCTTCTGTCAAAATACACTATATATATATATATATATATATATATATATATATATATATATATATATATATATATATATATATATATATACATATATATATATATATATTAAGTTAGTGCAAAAATAATAACGTAATAATGTCGTTTTTTGACGTTAAAAATACGTCAAAAAACGACATTATTACGTCATTATTTTTGCACCAAGCTAATATATATATATATATATATATATATATATATATATATATATATATATATATATATATATATATATATAATTTAATTTGCTATTTTCATTGGTAAAGAGTAACCAATATTTAATATAACACATTTATATAAACACATCCTAGTGGGCCTTCCCACCAAGCAGTGCCTCTTCCTCTGAAGAGGGGTGATTTTATTGTTCGGCACCTGAAACGTCTGCAAAAAGCGTAGTGCCGATTCTGCTTGTCAATTTCACCACGGTATAGCCGTTAAACCTACTTTACCTCTCGTCACATCCGGTTGCAAACTGGGCGTCCTGGTAAATTCATACATACATACATACATACATACATACATACATACATACATATAAATAATATTTATATATAAATAACATATATATATATATATATATATATATATATATATATATATATATATATATATAAAAGAACAGTAAGAAATTCGTTGAAAAATACATCCCTACCCCTACCTAAACGCTACCCCTTTTTCAAACGTAACTAATAACTCATACAAAAAAAGATAATGAAAATGAAGACGAAACCCCTCCTTGTCTGGATGAATGGATTTCTCTGTTACCTTGGAAGCAGTGAATTATGAATTTTTGTCGTGCCTTTAAAACTCAGTAAATTTTAAAATAAGTTACTCCAAAATTCGATTGAGGATGAAATGGAACTAATGTCTTTATATATATATATATATATATATATATATATATATATATATATATATATATATATATATGTATGTATGTATGTATGTATGTATATATGCAAGACCCGGGGAGCATTTTCCCAGGGTGTAGTTACTCTCAAGGAGAGGGCTTGATTCCTTGTTCGGGGTCAATTTATTGCTAAAAGAGTGACCTTTTGGTCACATTCAATAGCGATTGATCTTACTGAAAATTAACTTTATATACATATAGACACTGGACTGATAATGCCATAGATACTCTTAGTTTTACAGCCACACCCAATCTTCAACCTATGAGTCATTTATACTTTTGCGCCCTCCTGTATATTAGTCCATTATGTGATTAAATGAAATGCAGCAGACGAAGAAAACAGACGTTCCCAATTCTTTCATTTGATTCTAATGATTTGGGTTATAAATTTTCATAATTTCCACTTTGCTTATTTTATATTTCTATCTACGATTTATTATTTTATTCATTATTATATTTTATCTATTTGTATTTGTGTGTTCATCCTATCGAAATAATAGTAAAAATGAATAGTTATACAGGTTGCAACTAATTCGCGCCAATGATATAATATTTGAGACAATATTAACGATTTAACCCTCATAATCTACAATATTTCCTTTTATCTGTAAAGCGCAGGTTGTTTGATGTCATTAGAAGAAAGTATAGTTTACTTTATACGTCATGAGCTTTAATAAATCAATGTGGAGTTTGTTCATTCTCACTTATTTGTTTTTCTTTGATCACTTCAATTTCACTATTTTAACATAATTTTAACGTGGAACGTTTTATACAAACATAATATAAATTGTTCTGTATATAAATCTTTACCGAAAGCGGGAACCAGGATGACAATCTACTGACAAAGGGACACCGTAGGCGTGTAATTCTGATATAGATGGGTTACCTTTCTCTGGGTTTTGAATATAATAGTAAAACTGCTCGGACAGGGCCGAGTGTCGCACAAATGAGCAGAGCCAGTACGCTTTCGGCATCCTGATTTCTTAAAGCGGCTAATCAGCACGTGGGGAAACACTTTGCTAGAATTTCGGCGTATGTTTCCCTATCTTCCACCCATTAAATACTCGTATCAATGCTACTGCGTCTGTCTTTCGTGAATATGAAAGTCACCTCCTTCTTCGTGATGTAGCCTATGATGTGACATTTTGGTTGCAAGAAATGCAGACAGTGGTGGCACAAAACGTAACAGAACCTTTGTTCCAACCTAGTCCCAAAAGCCCGATATCTTAATACCAGTAATTGTAACCTCCATATTCAATTGAACAGATAAGTGTGCTTGTTGAATTTATTCTTGCGTAGAGAGGCGATTTTTTCTTATTCTTTCTCAACTTTTGAAATTTTACAATTATATTTTTCTTTTACTTTTTATGTCTTTCTTTATACAAGTTTGGTAAGATTTAAGATTCTGTACGGAAAGTTTCTTTCTCGATGTACTTAATAAATTCCTCTGGGAATAATTAATTAAAGCCATGTTTGTATGATTTTTCAGGTTATTGAACCTCGCTGCAATGTTGTTGCATTTGGTTTTAGAAAGAAAAATAAGTAGACAATTTTAATCAGTTGTATTCTTTTTTACTGGTTTTCGGTTATGTATTTATTATGGAATTAATGCTGAACGAAAGAATAAAGGAATCTAAAAGCAACAACTCTCCTTTTCTTTTCTGAGATACTATTTCGTTTCGTTTCATTACGTTTTTACATCGATTAAATAAGTTATTAGTCGTGTCTTTCTCCAAATTGATTTTTTTTTAAATTTTCGTCTCGTTTATTCTTCACTTAGTAGTTTTTTTAATTTTTTAAATATTATTCGTCCTCTCATAAGTCACTTCCCCACTGTCTTAAACCATCTTCTCCGTACCATAACAATTATAACCATATTTACCGCCGCCTACACCCTGTAGTGTAACCACGTTTAGTGGTCCGATCCACAGGGTCTTAGGAATACGTTTTAACCAGAGGGCTAACACTCTGCTTGTCAATGCTGACGCTTGCCCAAGCTGGTTGTTGGTCACTGGCTACTTCGATCTACACCATCTCTGACCAAGTTGGGTTGTTGATATCAGCCCAGTGGAAGATCGAATGTCTTGGTATTAGCAGCTCTGGTTCCAGCCGTGGCCTGTGCTATATTAAGAAAGAAATATGTTCAAACGAAAAATACAAATGAAAGATTCATTGGGTTATTATTTAATTGGTTAATATTGTTCTTAGTAGAACAAAAAATAACGCTTCGAGCATCAATGTCTATAGTGACACTGTGTTTCGCCTTATAATCCGTCGTTCAAACTTCTTTAGAATCAGATATCTGGTGGTAACTGACGTGGATTCCAGAGGCACTCAATATGGGGTTCTCAGCCCAAGTCTTCGTGCTCTCAAAACTATGCACTTCGGCCCAAAATTTAAGTGGGGACGAAGTCTTCTTAGGATTCCTTGATTTTTCATTTTTCACATTAATCCCAATAAGGTTACTTTGTCCATTATTTCTCCTTTCTTAATCAACTTTTCAAATCTGGAGATTTATCCACTTTCTCCTCCCTTAAATTCCAATCTTCACGTCTCGCACCATCACACCACACAGGCCGCACCAAATCCTCCCTCGTCCACCTTCGTTCTCAGCATTAGACCTCAGCCTACCTCCAAGCCCAGGCATAAATGTGACAAATCTATTTTTAATCTTGTGGGGAAAAGAGTGGTTTAGTCTAAACATTCATTTTAATTCACTCGTTTCCTCAAAGGAAGAGAACAATTATTTCATCATGATTAGATTTATTTATGCATAGCGAAAATAAAACAAAACATATCATCTTCTCACCAACGACAGAATCTGTTTTCCACCCTCAAAAAGGGTCCGTTTCTTTTTGTTTACAATTCTCAATTCGTTTTTGCCAACGAAATTATAAGCCCCGTCTGTCTGACTTCTCGTTAATGATATGTGTTTTTTTAATTCCTCAAGGAAGAGATGAAACCATTTCTCCACGCCTGTTTTCGTTCACATGCCAGACGCTCGATAGGTAACTCGTTACGTATTAGTGGCTTTATTGCCTTTTTTGGTGTGAAATCATTAAAAAATAATCCGCTAAAAATTTTTTTGTGATATTCCGTACTTGGCTTCTGGTTGAGGTTCATATAATGCCAGAACTCCATTTATACATACTATATAAAGGGAGTTTTAACATTATATGAAACTCATTGATTATATACTATGACTATACTGATTCCCGCGGCGGCGTAACCAGATGGTTTCAACTTTGACACTTCGACCATGAACCCTGGTCGGTTTATTTTGATAATAATAATTTGAGGAGATTATTCAAGCGTCCAGCATCGTTGGCAAATGAATGGAAACTGTATAAAACATTGTTAGTGTAAATGTGTACAGTCAACTGATTCAGATGGTTATGTCAACACTAAGACTAAAGCCATCGAGACCAAGGATTATGAGCGTGCGAGCTTTGTTCAAAATGTTGTTACTCACAATTATGCAATATGTTGTGTTCACACCAGATTATGCACTATTTTCTAAACTGGTCAGTATAGTTGTCGTATGAGCCAGAAGCTGGTTTTATAGGTACTGTAGATAAAAAAAAAATGTGCCTGTGGATTAGATAGCCACCAAAGAGAACAGGCATACTCGGGAAAAAATTCCACGCACCAGTCGTTCTCTAAAATGCATAATGTGAAATATTGTTTATATATGAATGAACATTTGGATATTGAATCATGACCAAATTATATTTCACTAAAATATCAACATCACGCTGTCTAAAGAATTAGTTTTCTGGTTTATTTTAGCTTGTTTATGAGTATAAAATTGTACTGTCGTGAGCATTTTGAAACAAATTTACTGTTTGAGATTTTGGCCAGTAACTCGAGTACATTTCCGATTCAATTTCCTAATTAGTTTCAAGCGCACAGTGTGGGAAATATTTCAAGTGTTTGGTCGAAGAATAGGAAGACAGTCGGAAGACCCAGTAAAATATGTAAAATTCGCTCGATGTCGTCTGCAAGTTATCGACGCTGGGAGATGTAATCAGTGAAGAGCTTTCGAAATGGAGTTGAGTTTGTGCGAATTCACTTCATACAAATACCGTTGAAACACTTACGAACAGAATGCAACTTGCTCTCTCTCTTATCTGGCGACATAACTGGCGATACTTGTATGGTTGGACGGAGCAGCTAACGTTTTCTAATGTGAATATCCAGCAATAAACCCGCATCTCTTGTTCTGTCTTTCGCCGACTGGATAGCTTCACGCAAAGACGAGTTTCGATTACAGTGTGTGTCGGAGAGAATGAAATCAGGCTAAAAACTAGTCTACGTTTACAGGGAAACTGAAGGAGAAATAACGACATCGCGAGAACAAAATAATTCTTTTTCTTTATATTGTCTTGTTTATATAGGGATACAAATCGCTTGATATGTGAGGGGACGAATGGAACACAAAGTAGCAATGACGAAATATCTTTGATCTCATATAAATTCCCAAAAAGACTTCAACCTTCGCAAAGCTCTTGCATGGGATGCGTGTAAAAAAAAAAAAAAACTTCACAAAATTTGGCGATCAAACCTCCCATCCTCCTTAAAAGTCTAAACATTTCGAACATTGGTTGACTTAGTTCTAATGTATAGATCAGAAATTTGAACATTATCTGCTCGTCTTAAAAGCCGACTGTATGGAACGTATACAAATCTACTTAGAAAAATCCAGAAAAATATAATTCACAGAACCCATGCAACGCTTAACACAATTTATGAAGACCTGACACCAATCTTTCTTAAGTTCAAACAAAAACGATTACAGTTTGCCGACCATTGCCAACGCACGGACAGGGAAATCATCTCATCGTTACTCCTATGACAAACTTCTGGATGAGTCTTCACAAAAAAAAAAAAAATTCGTTTCCCAGACATCATAGCTCGGGAATGGCCAGTGGGGGTCTGGGAACAGCAATACAGGAGTGATCAGTGTGGAAATAGATTGTCAATACAGTTCCAACTAACCATAGGCAGGTCGAAGGATGATAATGAGATCATGATTTGAATTTTGTCACTGCTACTTCTATTTTCTCTCTCGACAGACTAACCAGATATGTACTCTTACTGCCACCGTCACTACATCTCTCTTATTCTAAACGTTGCTCTCTCTTCAGTCTGACTCCTCGTATCGCAATATCCTCACTAATTCTCATCGTAGTGCTTCCAATGTATCACTAGCCATCCTTTGCTACTGCCCTTCTGTCGATATCTGCATCACAATGGACAGTTAGTAAAAGCGTTCCTATATGCGTTGCATTATGACTGGATTTCTCCAACTTCTGGCTGAATGGATCAGTAAATTTTCATACGTTTCTTTTTGTCTATTTGTAGACGTCAAGCGGCTAGTTTAAAGATCTCTCTTGTAGACTTGTACAGTATACAGTTATAAATACGACAAGTTCACAAAAAAATACACAGTGCAATTTTTTAACTGTGTTACCCAATTCATAATTGGTGTCATCCTATGTCAACTTAATATGCTCATCAAATACCCTTGAGTGGTAGCTGTACATCAACATGTAAATTAATTATTTTAATAGATACAATGAATTGTGATTGAAACTTAGTTGTGGTGAACTCAATTCTATAGCATTTAAGCGCATTAATGGATTGGCAGTAAGATCTTATCATTTCACAGTCAAAATGGATAGATATAACTAAGTTCTATGATAAATGTATCTTGTCTCACTTTAGTTTTCTTGATTTCCAGGCAAGTTAGATCATCAAAAATGTAAATTCAATGATATATTCTGTCTGCTTAATTCATGTTCTTTTATTGTTCTCGTTAGATAATAATCATTGTCTTACATTCTTCCACACCCAGTAACCTCCTGCGTGTTAGTGGGTTTTTGCCTTGCTTGGGGTGAAATGATTAAAAACAATAAAACTTACTAGAGTTTTTGTAGTTCAACGCAGTCTTTCGGCTGTCTTCAGATAGTCAATGAATGCCCTTCGACAACGATACAAGAATTGCAAATTAAATTCAGTTATTGCAGAGATGAAACGAAAGCCAAGAATTGCACCACGACAACTTAAAGATATTGGAATCCTCAGATGACTTTGTGAAGTCCATAATCTGAATGTTTTTGACTATTTGAGTTACTTTTTAATCTATAGTTTTTACTGTCAAAAGAAAAAATCGAAACTGAGCAATGAAGTTAATTATTCATTTTTGTTTTGCAATGAACTATTATAATCCCTTTAGGTGGAGCAATGGATAACGGTTCTAATTGAGGAATCGGAGAGCCGAGTTCGAATTCTGGTCGAATCCATTATATTAAATTACGTGCAAATACCCTTGTGAAAGGAATGAATTCTCTTCTTTTCCCTTCAGCTATGGGCAAATTGCAGGCCAAACCGTATTCTATAGCTTTGGGTGGTGACTGGCCTACCGTAGAAAGGAATGAAGACCTACAGCGGGAAAAAATCTGCCTTGTCAGTCATTTATCGAAACATACATAATCGCCTAAGTGTATATCACACATGGTACATAACTGACTGACTACATATTTCATTAGATTAAAAAGTAAGCTAATCATGAAAGAATTATTCTTCGGGAATTACACTAAGCATAATCCAGCAGTTGATTTTGCGTTAGATTTTCTGATCAAGGGTTTTAAATGGTTTTATAGTTATTTTAGTGGATGTGAGGGTGGTGTAAGTCATAGCAACACGGAAATTATATTCACTTACGCTTAATTAACATGGGTATGGTATGAATCCATCTATTCCTATCGAAGGGCTAAATTATAGAAATATAATTGGAAAAAATTTGCTGTTCTGAAAAAAGTTGTTCTTAAAAAACAAAATATATTTCGAGTTAAATAAACGACAAAAAGTTGATAAGCCGTAAAATGAAACTAATAAAAAAACATTTTAATGGCCATTAGAAACGTAAGATTTAGGAATTATTTAAGGCCGAAAAAATTGAATTAAGATAATGACATGTTGAACGTTATGAAGGATTCTCAAACTCGCAGACAAAACTTATTTAATTTCATTTGTCTGATTGAATTCGGAAGTCTACGAGATTTGCAAGGAAGAATTAATTAGTGAAAGTAAGAAACAAGCCTATTTTGTGTGGAGTGTTTCAATTTTATTGTATGATGCGAAATGCCTAAAACGATTAATCAGCTAAGATGGCAACAAATGCATTGCTGACTCCTCAGACGAAATCAGCAATCGATTCGATCTAAACCTTCATGTCCAATGCCTATACTATGCATATATATATATATATATATATATATATATATATATATATATATATATATATATATCGCCGATGAAAACATAAATATAATTAAACACTGACGAAAATCGATAGTATACCGCCATAGAAAATATGGATAAAAAAGGCCAATAATAATAATAATAATAATAATAATAATAATAATAATAATAATAATAATAATAACTAAAGTCGAAGACTTTAGAATCTCAGTTATAACGAATGGCGATGAATAACATAATGTTTTAGTAGTGTAAGTTTTCCCTCTGTTTTATACAGGTAACACTGATTTAATACTACCAGTACTCACAATTCACTATATATATATGGATACATACATACATATATACATACATGCATATATATATATATATATATATATATATATATATATATATATATATATATATATATATATATATAAAGAAATATAGTCTTAAGGTGTGCTATATTTATGGAATAAAGTGCTCAATATCAGAGATAGAGCGTGTGTAAATATAAAAGTGAACATAGAAGTCAACACTTAGAGGCGACAGTCTGTTTCATGCTATATGCAATCGTCAGGCCACGTGTGCTGTTATTTTCTCGGCTATTTATATATATACGGGTTAGTGGTGCATTGTGGGTATTCTGTTATGGCGGTTATTTCACCGGAAGTCGTTTGTTTATCTATTTAGGTCAAATTATATTGCTTGTTTTTATTTTTGTTTCTTATTTTATTTATTTATTTATTTATTAACGTAGTAAAAATTTGTTTATATCACTTATTTAACAGTTTTGTTTTGCTTTGGGAATTTAATTAAAGCTATTTGTTCAGTTTTGGGGTTGATTGTTGTAGTTCATTCTAAGTATTATTTTGGCGGGTACAGTTTTTAATTGATTATCTTTATTTGGGATTGGTTTGTTTATTTATTTACTTGGATGAATTTAGGTTAATTTATTTTACTTGTATATTTTCTCTTTTCGGTTTTCGATTTTTAAGTAACATATTATTTTTTTTATGTTTTATTTCTATTTTTTTTTTGTTATTTTGTTATTTTATTTGTTTTTATTTTATTTTTTCCGTTTTTAATTTTTTAGGTTACGTAGTAAAAATTTATTTTCATGTCTGCATTTTGAGATGAGTTCGGATCTTTTGTTTAATAATTTATTTTGGTCGGGAAAAGTGATGATAGCTATTTTTTCCTCCGAGCAAAGTTTGCAAGTTTTTGATTGGTTATTGTAGGCTGATGATTTTTTCCTTATCTTCCAAGATATTTTTGGTGTGATGTTCGTTTTATTTTTAATTTCCCAGATATACTTAGAAAGCATTGTACTGTTTGCATATTTACTATTTGTGAAAGATGTTTTGTGTGTATAATTTCTTTGTTTCCAGGGTCCTTCAGTTACTCCTATGTATACTTTTTCTTCATTATCTGGTGATTTTATCGTGGCTTGGTATATTACGTTGTTTTGTAAACAATTTCCGTTTAAGGGACATTCGTTCTTTATTCTGCAGTTGCACGTGGGTTTAATTTGTTCGTGTGGTTTGTTGATAATTTTCCTATTGTGCTTTTTTATTATTTGTGCCATGCTCTCGGTGCAGCTGTAGCTGATTTTTACAGTGGTTTTGTTGAATATCTTGTGTAAGGTGCTTGATTCTGGGAAGTGTTTGTGTAAGAGTTTGAAGAATATTTTCCCGACGTTTGTTTTTACGTTCTTGCTGTCCGGTGGGTTGAACCATATGATATTTCTTCTTCTGTTGGCCTTTTTTGTATTATGTGGTGAGTATGTGAGTATTTCTGGGAATCCGCTATCTTTTAGGGCTGTTTCATAGTCTTTCTTAGCTTTGTTAAATAGAGATTCATTGGAGGAATTGTCAGAGAGCCTGCGGTTAATCGATTTTGGTATCTGTTTGATTATAGAAGGTGGATGGTTGGAAGATGTGTGTATGTAGAGTGTTTTGTCATTAGGTTTTCTATATGGTTTATGTGTGCCTTCTCTTAGGTTGAAGGTAACATCTAGAAAATCTACTTCGTTTAGGTTAGTTTTTATATCTATGTCGAATCCGTTATTTTTAAAAATCTTTATTATTGCTTTTCTAGTTTTGTCTGTGTTTTGTTTGTTACAGTTTCTTAAGATTATGATACCATCGTCCCTGTAGAGTCCTGTGTCATTTCTATCTATTATTTTTCTCAGTTCGTTTAGTAAGTAAATGCCTATGATTTCGCATGATTCTGCACCGACAAAGCTTCCCATTGTAGTGTCAAATATCCCATCTCTCTTTATCCATCCTTCTTCATTGTGGAATAATAGTGATTTACGGGAGTGCTTAATGATGTTGATTTCGCTTGGTTGTATTATTACTTGTTCCTGAGCTAAGTTGATGGCCTTATCTAGCATACGTTCTGTTATGGATGGGTAAAATTCTTTTATGTCTAATTGTGAGAATTGGCAGTTTTGTTTGTTATTTATGCTGTGGAACCAGTCAATAGTTGTTTTCGTATTTTTCCACTGGTTTACTCCTAATTTCTTCCTAAGTTCAGAATTAATTCTTTCTAGTATTGTTTAACTTATTTTACCTAGTTCACTTTTGGCTGGGTTTATGAGTCGACATGCAGGATTGGTTTTGAAATTTTCTTTATGGTCTTTTAGTGTGATAAAGGCTCCTGCCTTGCTAATACAACTTATTCGGTCATCCAGGTCTAATTTTTGGGCGATTGTTTTAGCTTCCTTATTGATATCGTGTTCTGTTGTTTGCGGTGCCTTTTTGTATGTTTTGGTTATGTTGTTCTTGAGTAATTAATTGTGTGTAGGAGGACTTAGTTTGTATAAATTTCTCGTTTTGTCAGCAGCGATAAATACACTTGCTGAATTGTTTATTTTAGTTATATCTGCTTTTAGTTTTTTTTGGAATGCATCTTGTTTTTTGTGGAATTTTATGTTTCTAACTAGGTCAGTTAAGTCTTTCTCGAAATTGTCTAATTCTTTTTGTTGTGGGGGGCATTTTTTTGTTTTGAAGCCGTATTTTTCCTTAAGTGTGTTGTTATTGTAAAGGTCCCGGTTTAAAAAGTGGACTTTCCATCTCATTCTTTTTAGGAAACTTTCTATTTTTTCAATTAATTTTAGTTTATATATAGGTGGGGATGGGATGGGTATGTTTTTTAGGGAGTAGTCGAGGTTAAATATATATATATATAGTTTATGCAAAACTAGGTAATCCATATGGGTAGACCCAAAGAGGATAATATTCAGAGATTTCAATGTAAATTCAGAGCAAATATGTTTGTTGAAATAATTTATTACATGGAACCTTAAAGTGGTCTGCTTTTTATTCAAACACACACACACACACACACATACACATATATATATATATATATATATATATATATATATATATATCACTGTGTATGTGTGTGTCGCTTGTGTGAGAGATTGTATATTCTAAGACATTTTCATTATAAAACATGCACACACACATACACATTATCTATCTATGTCTCTCTCTCTCCCTCTCTCTCTCTCTCTCTCTCTCTCTCTCTCTCTATATATATATATATATATATATATATATATATATATATATATATATATATATATACGCATAACGATTGTCTAATCAAAGCTTAGATTTGGCATAAGGCTGAATGTATGAAGCACCAAATGGGTATTGAATCTTATTATATGTCTTTATATTTACTCTAACAATGCTCATTTTATTTGTTATTCTCAGAGTGTGCCTTCTTCATCTCTCTGTTGTACAGAATTCTGACATAAGTTTCTCAGAATTCGGAATCCAACACATTTTTTAATTTGCTAATTGCTTGTGTCTGGGCAGTAATTTTTCATTTACACAAGTGTGATTTAAGCCCATCAAAGTTATCTCTTAATTTTTGTTTTAACTATATTTCGGATAATTTTCATTTCTATGAAAGTTTAAACATAAATTCTCCATATCTGATGACTTTCGTCTATCATAAACAATTATCAAATTGTGTGCCGTGTCAGTTTCCTCATTTTTCAATATCAAGTCTTCAACTGTCTTGTCGATTTTTTTTTTTTAATATCGTGTTTTTCCTTAGAAGTTTTATGTTGTGTCATTTTTTAAAATATTTATGAAATATATTTTGTATGTTTCTCCCTAGAAATGTTTTTCTTGAAATTCTTTGTTTGATATTTTCCTGTTAATGTTTCACGTATTTCTGGATTTTCTAGTTTTTACTTTATTTGATATGGTATTCTTTGTGCTATCGGAAAAGATTTGAAGCATTTCTCGTTGTTCCTTGTCGCTGGTTGTTGATATACTGTTATCCGTGATTCAAGGATTCAGTAATTCGTAATTCAACTGTTATCAGATAAAAGTTTAGTTAATCGGCACGATAACATTGTTCTTGTGCTAAAGCTTGCATGTACTATCTCACCGCATTCTATAGACGATATCATTTAATATTCTCTAGTCTACTTATTCTTTATATTCAACAGATGCAAGCTTTTGATTAAAGAGTTAGTGGAAGTGTTGTGTATTCCGGAATGAAATCCGGTACCAATAAATAAAAAACGTCTAGAATGAATATAAGAAAATAATGTATTAACGTAAAAAAACAAACTGGTAATGCAGGTTAGTAGTTCCAGGAATACGGGTTAGTAGCAAAATATCTATACAGACTTTGGTATGGAAGTATCGCTGTATGAATTCTTACTTAGTCTCTCTCTCTCTCTCTCTCTCTCTCTCTCTCTATATATATATATATATATATATATATATATATATATATATATATATATCCTCCCAGGAAACAGTATAACACGGTGAGCTTGCCTTGATCGTCGGTTGCTCGCAAGCTGGTCAGTCATATCGCCGGTAACCTGATGATTATCTGCTTTCCGCTTCGTTCATTCATCTGCTTCTGTCCGTCATTGTGTCCCTTGATCACAGAGAAGTGAAGATCCAATTTCGTCTGCAGTTCTTTTATTATGAATTACTTTCATCTCATCATCCATTTGAAACTCTATTTTGAATCTGTTGGCTTCCTTTATCACTAAATAAATATTCATACTTTCATGTTTATTGACACAGTTCATCATCCAGTCTTCTGTAGTTTCAAGATATCTTTCGTTCATGTTCTGTTTTTTTTTTTTCGGTGACTCTTGCTGGCTACATTCGTTCTGTCTCTCTGTCTATAACCTTCACCCTCTGTTGCTCTTGTCCCTTCACATAGCAGTAGTATATGTATATACTGGGTGAGTCCATTTGCGTAAAAAGGGGAGAGCCCCTCAGCAGAAAGCATAGCTGGTTTCTTGCCAGTTTTGAGCTTCATATCAATAGTATCGAAAATTCTAATCCTTTACATCGGAGAAATAATCGGTCATGCGAATGATAAGAAAATATTATTATTATTATCACAAAATATATTTCGTTATAATACAAAAATTAATGTTCTTTTTTGTTAACAAAAACGACTTTTAATCTAATATATTGCTTAGCACATTTCAGCAAACTTTAAAGGAAAATGAATTGCTTGTAATTTGTGAAAAAATATGCCAAATTATGTATTATATCAAATTTAAAGTAAATCAATGTTTTCAAAGTAACATTGTTAATAACCAACCAAGGTTAATAATATTTTCAAAATATTGTATTGTTTTTATAGTAATGACAGTATGGGAATATAATGCCACCTGTCATCATACTTATTATAAAACCCAGTTTGTGTGTGTGTTATATTGGATAGGATTTCCTAAATTTTTCAAACGATTTCAACAAAACTTCACAGGACTATGTAAAATTACATTGCGTTGGTTCAAAAAATTGGAAAAACACAATTGTTTTTGCATGAAATCAATTTGAAAACACGATTAAGAGGCATCGCGAGAGTGAAAGGGGGACAACACATATCGCGTTATACTTATTATAAAACCCAGGTTTTGTGTGTATGTATTCGTTTATAAATGGGATCGCATTTCCTACATTTTTCAACCGATTTCAACATAACTTCACATTGTTTTTGGCAGGTAGTGTTTCTTATTGTCTTGCTCCCAAGCTGGTCAGTCATACCACCGGTAACCTGATGGTTATCTGCTTACCGCTTCGTTCTTTCATCTTCTTCAGTCCCTCATTGTGTCCCTTGATCACAGAGAAATGAAGATCTAATTTCGTTTGTTGTATTATGAATTACTTACATCTCATCACCCATTTGAAACTCTATTTTGAATTTGTTGCTTCCTTTATCACTAAATAAATATTCATACTTCCATGTTCATTGACACAGTTCATCATCCAGTTTTCTGTAGTTTCAAGATATCTTTGGTTCATATTCTGTTTTTTTTTTGTTTTTTTTTTTTCATTATTTAGCTTGGTATTCAGTAGCAGACGTACACACCTGTAGTACTACTTTCTTACCTACTTACCTACCGATGATGTATTCCATCTCCTTCGTTAATTCCAAGCTACCTATAGGCTTTTTCTTTTTCATTGTGACAAAATCTAGATCTATTGAGGGTGTTTCTGTGATTCTCCCTTTCTTGAATGTTACTTCTGCACATTTCTTTAATCTGAAATCCATACCTATGTCATCACCGAAACATTTTAAAGCATTTAGGCGGCCCTTCAACTCACATGAAGAATAGGTGATTGAATACTTTCTTGTTTAGTTTGTATCCACAGATATTATTGTTTAGTTCATGCTTAAGTGGGGTTGTTAAGGACAAACAAAACGGAAGAGGTGACAGAGAGTCTCCTTGAAAGATTCCTCTTCGGATACTCAGAGGATTAAATATGGCAGTGCCTCTGGTGTGATGTACTTTATTATTATTATTATGATTATTATTACTATTATTATTATTATTATTATTATTATAGGTTTGTGTACATTGGGTACATTAAGTCATCTTTTATGTCACATCAAGGACATCGGACAGACAACACATCCCTACAAATATCTGGAGATCCCAAAAGGGCCGATTTTTGGATGATTCCCATTTGGTATCTTACGCCCAATTGGTCAGTCCAGTCACGCAGTTTTAATGAGATTGATCCCAATGCGTCAGTCAACACTGGAATCATATTGATATTCCCTTCCTGCATTCCAAACCTTCTTGCTATCTCAACTTTCGAATCAGAGGTGTTTGCAATTTTCTAAATAACCTTATTTACTATATTTGCATCATTTGTTATGGCAACATCCATGACACGACCTTTGCTTAGCACAATATTCCCGCACGGAGATGGTGTAACATTCTGTGTGTCTGAAAATCAGAAACTCAGAATATTGTGGACTTTCCAGGTTCTTCATTAATTCTGCAAGATACATGCTCTTACAGATTTTTCTGCAACATGCCATCCATACTTTCGACACAATAAGCAATGTAATAATTACGATGGCGCATGCTATATTATTTTTGCCTAGTATTTCGCAACTACTGATGAGGTCGGTCACAAAGTATACATTTTTTACTGTTTGTTGTTTTGTGCATGTGGCATTTTATGGTATTGGTAACAAAAGGTTGGTTTTCTGCTGCACATGAAGCTTCGAATTTCAGGGTTCAGCTATATTTCCATTTCAGCCATATTGAAATTGCTGATTTGTCCTTCACACTTTCTGTATCTTTCTAAAATTGGCTATTCAATCTCATTCCGAGAAAATCATCTCATGCCCTTTTTTTTTAATTTGTCTTCACCAATTATATTCCCTGAAAAATATGCATTATCTGACATCAACTATTTTAACTGACCCTAATGACTATTTATCGGTTACTCATGAGGTGTTCTTCGCTCAGTTTCAGTACGATCTTGAACAATTATAAGGCCAATTCGTGGCTTCTTTCTATTATTAGAGAAAAAGAAATTATTATTATTATTATTATTATTATTATT
Organism: Acanthosepion lycidas; assembly: GCA_963932145.1. Taxonomy (NCBI): domain Eukaryota; kingdom Metazoa; phylum Mollusca; class Cephalopoda; order Sepiida; family Sepiidae; genus Acanthosepion; species Acanthosepion lycidas. Next base: position 83,407,767 of record OZ010579.1, read on the forward strand.
ATTATTATTATTATTATTATTATTATCATCTTTTATTTCTGTAGTATAATTTTTTCTTTATGGGTCCCAGCAAGAGACATAAGGTCAGATATGGCATCATGACATTTTCTACTGAGCATTTTTCGAAGGAAAAAACAAAAAAAAAAAAAAAAAAAAATAACTACGATGATACATATTTTACATGGATAAAGACCTTTGTAACGTGTGAGCAGTACCTGTGAACACAATGATTTTTTATTTATTGTCTTTAAAGCCTGGGCTACCAGGAATCCATTCAGTGTGTCAAACGGAACAAGTTTTTTGCGGTCTCGGATCACCATGTCTGGGAGTTTAGTTTTAGTTATTATATCTATGTGTATTCTAAATTCCCATGAAATTGTTACAATTCCTATGTCTGTAACCAGGTCTGTGTGTTCTTCTTCCTTTTCTTCTTCTTCTTCTTCTATTTCTTCTTCTTCTTCTTCTTCTTCTTCTTCTTCTTCTTCTTCTTCTTCTTCTTCTTCTTCTTATTATTATTATTATTATTATTATTATTATTGTTGTTATTATTATTATTATTATTATTATTATTAGTATTATTATTATTATTATTAGTAGTAGTAGTAGTAGTAGTAGTAGTAGAAGTGAATGAAAAAACGCATGTCTTCCAATAGATACTGCAAAACAAGCCAAAATATCAAATTAAGTGCAATGATCCCAATATCGAAATCTCTAGTCGATGGCATCTGAAAATAGCAAAATTATGTGTTGTTCGTGGGGTATTGGCAGAGATTTGAAAAACAGCTTACAAATATGGAAGATAAATTCGGATTAGCACTAAAATGTGTGAAATGGAAGAAAAAAATAATGCTGATTGTTACTTCTAAAATTTTACATATATTACCGCCCATGGAAGCTTATCAATTACCTAAGTAAACGGTATAGTCTCTATTACATTGATACATTTATAAATATCATCTGAATGCTAAAATGTTTCGAGGACGACTGACGAAAGAGCAGAAATAGAGGCATTGGATCACTTAGCCAAACTTAGTTGTAAACATAATTAAAAATCAATCAATAAATTAATCTACACGCTTTTCCGTTCACACCATGATCCTTGCTTCCCGTGTGTCTGTTTAACCAGATTATCATCTTACTCATACACGGAAGCCCAGGAATATTACATAAGACATGCCTATCTGATTAGGAAATGTAATCTCTGTAAGGAAACCGGTAACCCGATGACCTTACAACCAATGACATATATGACAGGAACGCGGGCTTAGAATCGAATAATTAGAGGTTAGAAGAGTGAAAACAATTTACCGAAATTAAGCGGGGTGGTGTAATGGACAGTATTGTTATTATTGACTGACGAATCGAAAAGCGAGATCGACGTCCAGTCGAGATCATTACATACAATTACGTACTATTAGCCTTGGGAAAAATATGAATTTAGTTCTCTTGCTAGAAATTTTAAACATGGGAATGGTCGTTTGGTGACCATGTATACCACTTTGCAAAAGTTCTTTCTATTCGGGTGTTGGTCAGTTCTGCACAACCATTTAACAATATAATCAAATGAAAAGTCCGCGTACTATGTCCGAAATGGTTGGTTGTAAAAAAAATGAGTGGCTGAAAGTTCTCTCGCTCTCCAGTACATATATATATATATATATATATATATATATATATATATATATATATATATATATATATATATATATATATATATATATATATATATATATATGCATATATATATATATTAAGAAATAGACAAAGTCCGACAATTTATTTATTAAAGACATTTTTTATGTTTAACGTTCTTTTTATAGATACAAGTATTTAAGTAAATGCTCTGTTTATAATAAATAGTATTAAATAAAATTTCCGGCCTGAATGTCCGAGAAATTTTCATAGAAAATATTCGTCCTTTGACAGGATTCGAACCTGCATCCTATACGGAACCGCCATTTAGCCGGGCGTGCCTAACCGATTCGGCCACAAAGGAGCGTTCGGTTGGAAAGGTCGAATTTACTGCTTATAAACTTCAATCTTCCATGAATCTCGTAACGTTTAAGCATATTGTAAGGTGATAGGTAAGCTATGCCTAAAATAAAGAGTGAATTCACTTCTTTAGATTCATAGAGTATTTTTATCAACAAGTCTAATAATTCCTAATTTCTCCTGTAAGGATAAGAAGCAAGGTTCATTTAAGGGTTTACAAGTTCTAGATTTTTAAAACTTTCCATTTAACTGTAGAGTTAATCCATTTTTAAATTCCAAAAATATTTATAAAGAAATGTTCTATTTTTATAAGTGCTATTGGTAGAAGATAGGATATATAATAAGTGCTATTGTTGAAAGATATGATATGTTGGTACCACCAAATTTTAAATAAATATTAGTACTACCTTTATACAATTTTTCAACAGTAGCATTTTTTATTGTCGAAATAATATCAGATAGACAAGGGAGTTGTTTAGACATCTGTTTTGCAGTGGGCAAAATTTAGAATTTCTGCATTTATATTTCTTAATATTATCGACATTTACTTTGGAATTAACATTATTATGCAGGGTTTAATATCTGTTTAAAATTTTATTACCTTGTTTTTTTTTTAAGATTTTAAGTTATCGGTGCAGCTATGTGCTGAAATTTTTACTGAGTGGATTACTTTTAGGGAAATTAAATCAATTAAATACTTAGTACTAACCATTTGGTTAAATAGAAGTTTGTACCAAATGATATGTCATCTTACTTAATATAAACGCAGCTTTTGTGTGTGTGTGTGTGTGTGTATGTTGCGGTGGTTCTGACAGCACCAAAAATTGGAAAAACACAATTGTTTTTGTACGAAATCAATTTGAAAACATGATTAAGAGGCATTAATTAAAGGGGGACAATTCATATCGAGTTATACTTATTAATATCGAGGTTGGTTGTGTGTGTTCGTTTAAATATCGGATCGAGTTTCCTACATTTTTCAACTGATTTCAACAAAACTTCACTTTTGTTTTTGGCAGGTAGTATTTCATATTGTCTTGCACACTTTTTTCTTTATTTTTACATTCAGAATGCTTTCAAAATTCCATTTATAAGACAATTGTTTATAATAAAATTCTATTCAATCAGTAGACTGATAACGATTGAAAACAATGTTTTTCTTTGAGTTTGGGTTTGACCAATTTGTAAAAAAAAATAATAATAATTAAGACATCCGTCTCCGTTGTCCTTAAAAAATAATCTTTGTTAATTTTATTTTTCAGTCTTTATGATGGTCGATCTCTTTCATCTCCGGCCTCTACTGCTATTATATATATATATATATATATATATATATATATATATATTTTTTTTTTTTCGAAAATCTTATAGTAATACGATACTAGAAGAATTCTTGGGACTCTTCAGCAGCGCGTATCTGATAAAGAGATTCGAACTGGTGACTGTTTCTATACAACGGAAGCATCATACCAACTGTACGAGCGAAGAAATATCTGAATAGCTTCGATATCTGGCAGCTACTCACAAATTAAAATTCTTGAGGAGTCTTCTAGACTTGATGAATTACTATAATTATAATTATATATATATATATATATATATATATATATATATATATATATATATATATATATATATATATATATATATGTATTATAAATTAATTGATTTAAAATATTTTAAATCAATTAATTTATAATATTAATGCTCTGTAAATTTACATTGAGAACTATTTTGTAAAAATAAAAATATCTATAAGAACACCGGATTATATATCTTACTGTTCTTTTTATTTATTTATTTATATATATATATATATATATATATATATGGAAACAACGGACACCTTGACGGCACCTAAAACTCTTATCTGGATAAGCTCTTGAATAAGAACAATACTGAAAATAGGCCTAAAGCCAAAGAACCCGGAGCCTAGCGTAATTAGACTGAACAGCAAACGATTAACAACGTTAAATCCCATGAAAGGATCGCTCTCATCGTAACCTGATTTTTCACACTCCCCCGATCTTCGGACGCCGTGAATGGTCATTAAAGTTCTCTGAAGATCGCGTATTAAGCTCGTGTTACGATTAGAACTCTCTATTTATAGGATTTAACGTTGTTACACACCCATATATATATATATATATATATATATATATATATATATATGCCTATTTGTGTGCATTTCTATACAAAGTAACTTGCTATATCAGATGTCTGAAATAATTAATACTCTTAAAACAATGAGATTGAATAATTAAACATATTTACACGTAAGAAAAATCGCAAAGTTGGCAAAATCGAAAATGTCTTGTAAAAAAAAAAAAAAAAACATTATTGATTTTATATTTGTATGACTTTTCCAAAGTTAGATTTCGCCATGATATACGACTTGAAATAATAATTATATTTGAGCTCATCTTTTAGATTTTTAAACTTTCAAATTTCTTTGTAATCTTAAAATATATTGGAAAGGTATTTAAAAACCAAATTGATAAATTCTCAGTAGCCTGTACGGATGATTCGTTAACAAATGAAATTACAGAATAACATCAAAATCATTTAAAAACCAATATAACCCTCACCTTACATTTTTGAATATTTTCAACGCATTTTTATTAAATCTAATTTCATAGTTTTCATATTTTATACAACTCTAAACGTATTTTCTTAAGAAGTTAATTGCAAAGATTTTATTTTAAGTTTGTAAAAAGATATCCGCTATTTTCTCGAAATACAAACTTAGATAAATAATTGAAAGAATCAGTTAATGTATCAGGTGATGTTCCATACAGTTTTCGGTTTGTCTATGGCACACTGATTTTAACTAAGCATGTATTATCATAGCAAACCCTTTCTTTAATATACACTACAGTTCAAAAATTTGAAGCTGCCTCTAGAAATATCATGGGATGAACTTAACAAAAAAGCGAAACAAAAAAGACAAAACAAACTGTAAGAGCTTTTAGAGTCATTGAAAAATAATGGATTCAATTATCAAACTTAAACTTTTCAAATGAATGAAAAAATGCTGTGCTGCAGTAGCCAAGGATAAATGATGATACTTTGACGAGAGTAAAATTTAATCATAAAATGCATTTTTCGTTTTTCTCATAATAGAATTTCTACTAAAATAAAACATATCTGTTTTTTTTTACCATGTATAATAATTTTCAATTATTTAACGTACGTAACAATTAATTTTGAGGCCAATTACCAGTGGTGACCTTAAATTTTCGAACTGTAATATACATTGTTCAGTCAGGTAGAAATACCGTTTCGCATATGGTCACCGAAGTTAAGCGACGTCAGTCCTGGTCAGTAACTAGATCGGTGACTGCTTGGGAATACCATATATTCTAAGGTTGCATTTTCGGATAGTGCATTAGATAATGGCTTGGAAATGTTAATCGTAGAGCCGAATTCCAATCACAGGTGGGTTTGTTACGCGCAAAGAGGTTGATTAATAAGGACACTTATTCTTGGGAAAATTATGAATCTACCTCTTCTCTCCCATTCAGTGGGTTAATTAATAATACATTATTACTAAAACAATTATTATTGCCGAAATTAAAATCAAATTGGGTATAACATATTCAGATTTCGGCTTTAAATCTCCCGTTCTTTAATATACCAAATAAAGTGGTTAAAATCGTTTACGTTTGACAATATACAACGCGAAAACTTGTGTATTGACATGGAAAAATCTCTGTAAAAGACTCCAAAATCTGAGCTCTGTGGAAGAAAAAGAATGTTGTGCCTAAAGTAGGAATGCCTTCTTAAAACACCATGAAACAATAGATACACAGTAATATGTATAGTATTAGGTTGGTGCAAAAATAATGACGTAATAATGTCGTTTTTTGACGTATTTGTTAACGTCAAAAAACGACGTTATTACGTCATTATTTTTGAACCAACCTAATAATTTCACTCGTAGATTCTATACGAGCGACGAATGTGTTCGGCAATAGGAGAAATGTTGCTCTTTATGACATCGCACGGCTACACAAGGAAAGAATACTACAGGCAATTATAATTATGTTGCTGGAAAAAGGCTTTTTATGGAGGAAAATGTTCTCAAATACAAACCAGATTCAAGAGTTCGTCGAATAATTGCAGAAACGAAAATGTTCGATTTGGCAGGTGGTAACAAGACATTGCAAATAATTTTGAATATATAATTGAATTAAATATACATTGTATGTTATCTTTGAAAAAATGATAAGCAAAAAAAAAAAGGAAATTATTGATGACACAACCTAACATAGGCGTTCATACTTTATCACAAAATCAGTAACAGTTTTAGTCAGAAATTTTTTTCAATTTATTCTTCTTACGGAATAATTAAAGCAACCTAAACACATCACTAAATACAAACCCAATCTGTGTTTCAGGTGGTATTTTTTCATTCAGAAACTTATAACTAAATATGAAACACGCTGGAATTCAGAAAAATTCTCTTACAATGAAGAATGTTAATTGATTTCTTGCATGTCAAGTTGTGACAGACAGGGGAAAAGTTGACAGAGAAGTGAAGACTCTTATACTGATTCTGAGTCCTGCTTTCTTATTCATTCAAATCAATGTCAGTGAATATAGCAGGATGGACAGATAGTTGTCACATAGATAGACAGATCATTTAATAAATCAAGATTATTTTTAATTGTATTATATAAATCTTTCTACTGATTCCCATGTTCATTTACACAGCTCAAATTGATTTTCTTATCGTTAAACAATATTCAAGTTGATTTTAAGAAGTATGAACTTAACGAGTGCAAGTTATAAGTACATTTGATTGTTTGTACTAATATATATATATATATACATATATATATATATATATATATATATATATATATATATATATATATGTGTGTGTGTGTGTGTGTGTGTGTGTGTGTGTGTGTGTGTGTGTGTGTGTGCAGTACAAGATTGTGATACGTGTCAAAAATCAATTAACAATATCGGACACACCACCACCTCCTTAAGGAGACATCTTACATAAAACGTTTCGGAGAAGAGTGCAATTAATAAACATTTATTAACTCTTAATTTCCATCAACCTTTAAGAAAAATTCTTGTCGTTAACACAAAGATTCTTTTCAAATCACACGGTCGTAAACAACTCATCCTTAGGGAAGCAGTGTTGAGTAGATACCATTCACATTTTTCAATATTACGCTGTTTAGTAGTGGAGATGCCTTGTTAAATATTTTCGCAAAATAGAATTCGTTCTCAGTTCAAACTGCCACGCCTAGCACGTGAGCAACATAAATCATAGTAGACCCCGCACCTACCCTACACAGTAAACTACTATGTAGAAAGCAACACACAGGCATTAACCATCCAAAAGCAACATTCTTGATAATGGCTAGCCTAAAGCGCTCAGAACAATTATAAAAATGGACAACTGCTATATACGTTAACATATGTAAAACGTAAAACTATTAGAATGCTGAAAAAAAAACTTTCCTCTCGGCCGTCTTCAATGAAATATAACACACACACACACACACACACACATATATATATATATATATATATATATATATTGTGCAAATTAGATTCTGATATAGTATATCTGTAAAGGAACAAAATCAACAGAAAGACAAGACGAAAACTATTCTTAGCCGAAGCGTTTCAACCACTGAGGGATTTTATCAAGTTTTATTTTATTCTATGTGTTTATATACCAGAGCAAGAATGCCATTGGTTTATCAAAGCTTTTAAATTTGAGAGCGTTAATAAATGTCCATCAAGTGGTTGAAAGGTCAGTCAAAATTTATGGAGGACGCAAAATGTCATAATCCAAAATCTTACAAACGTATGCGAGTAATGTTGAAAAACCAAAAGAAAAATGGTCCAGTCCATTACCTGATGCTTTCGAAGTTGCACTGCACATACGTCCATCACATACCATAACAATATATTACTAATTTCAATAATATTCATTTAAATATATGTATATTTCTTGAATATTACTCGAATATTCAGGTATACAAGCGCTAGGTAATAGTAGACATTTGCAGATTTCT